>JABWTJ010000452.1:0-188171 GCA_016801875.1 Solanum sitiens | reverse complement strand
AACCTATGGATGAAAGCATGCATTGTGTTCTTCTTTGTGAGAGTGAGCGTTGTATTTGATTTCAGAACTTTAAATGATAATACATCATGTGTGTGAGAATGGAATCATCATTCGTGTGAGGGCATTCAAATACTTTTGTTAAGCTTGAACTTTCATTTGAAACAAGTATTGTGAGCTTGATAATCTTTGGTAATGGTGTGTCACATATTGAATCTTTGGGTATACAATTGATCCTTGCATGAGTAAATTGAGTATTGTTGTGTACATTCATGATTGAATCTTGTGTAGCACTATTTTAAACATCCTTTTTTAACTGGTGAACTTGAGTTTTACTTTAGGACAAGCAAAAGTTTAAGTCAGTGGTGTTGATGAGTCCACATATTGGACTCCTTTAGGGCTATATATTAATAGAAATGGTGTCTTCAGATGTTTGTTTTGTCTCAATTACTGATGAAGAGCCTTGACTTTCAGGTATTTTGAGTTTGAGGCAAAACATGGTCACTACTTGGCAAAAAGGAGCAAAAAGGCTGAAAAAAACAAAGAAATAAAGACCTAAGGATCGCCGAGTCTACTTGGCGAATCAACGATAGGTTTAATGATCGCCTTTTGTTCCAGTGTGCTGAGCCCTGAAGTAAAGGATCAAACTTGTGGTAAAAAAAATTGTCGGCGCATCGCCGAGCACATCCGCTAAACAGTACTATGTCGCCCAATGATCTAAAGCATGATGATGCTGAACTCTAGTGCAAGACGGAGATAATCTACACCAATGGATGAATTACCGAGTTGATAAGCGATTCTGACTAATGTCGTCGAGTGATTCACTACAGCACAATTTCTTGAAAACTATAAATACTTTTTATTATTTTTAGCTTAGTATCGAACTTTACACAATATTATCAGATTTTTACTTTTAGAACTTCTATTTTGAGCTCTAATTTTGGAGAGGGTTTTTTAAGAACTTGAAGATTTAATGGGTTTAATCCGGAGGATTTGGACTTGGGTCTCTTGGATTCTTCACTTTTTGCATGTAACAAGACTTAAATCTTCATACCATTTGAATGCAATCTCATTTTGGTATAAATTTCTATATCTTGTACATGTCTAGCTAAAACCCCAATTCTTGGGGTGTGATTTTGTGAATATGGGTTAAATTAGTTATTGGGTCTTGCTTATTGATAGTTAGTAGTTTAAATATGATTTCGTTTAGTAGTTGTGGGTGAACTTAATGAGGTTGTAGTTGCAAATATAATCTCATATATGTGTTTCCGGCTTGCTCGAGAGAGAGGTCGTGAAACTAAGACTACTAAATTGATGGCCGGTGGGAGTGGTTCGACATGAGGTTCAACTCGGGAGAGTGAACGCTAGTCTCATTCCCACACACTCATCTCGAG
Organism: Solanum sitiens; assembly: GCA_016801875.1. Classification (NCBI taxonomy): domain Eukaryota; kingdom Viridiplantae; phylum Streptophyta; class Magnoliopsida; order Solanales; family Solanaceae; genus Solanum; species Solanum sitiens. The sequence goes on along the minus strand of JABWTJ010000452.1, from coordinate 186,780 downwards.
AGAGTAAGTGGACTAAGGCAGAGGTTGTGCTTCATGAGACAATTGGGTGTCCGAGAGGAACCCATTTGAAACAGGGTAAGTTTCTCGAGAGAAAGCTTATCCGCCTTAAAGTCTAGCCTAATCACAATTACTCTATGAATTCTCTATCAAAAGCATTTACCCAATAATCTCGTTTATCGTGTATTCCTATCACATCCCAGAATCCCCACATCTTGATTTAGCACACTTTGTTAATTTCACTGTTTTTATTTACTTGTGACAAAACCCCCCATTAGACAATTGACACTTGTGTCACCTCCTTTGAATTAATATGTTTTTAATCGATAATGTCTTTAGCTATGACTAATTAGAACTAGATTTTACTTTTCTATTAATTGTCACAACCACTCCCTGTGGAAAAACCCAAACCTTGGTTGGGTTACTAACTATGGTACGATCGTAGACACTTGCATTGGAATTTGTGTCTTCGATGACACCACTGAACAATGGCATGACGCACCACCAATGCACCAGGAGGCTGGCACGCCTCCCTTGCAGTGTGCCAAAATGAACTGTCTGAAGTCGTTGTGCCCCGTGCTAGGGTTGCCTGCCCCCTCTCTTTTTTGTTGTTTGATCCATCTAAGTTTTTTTAAGGTGTACCTTCACTCCTTTCTAATTCTAACTACTCTTAAATACATCTAAACATCTATATATCCTTCATAACATGAATCATAACCCTTGAAGTCATATTCAAATTCAAGGTAGAGTTAAGAGAAAAGCGTTGAGAGTTCTTTCCAGTCATTATGAGACGTGTTTTACAATCTTTTGAAACTTACTTTAAGAATTGAATAATTGATTATGAGGATGTGGATGAGAAGAGTTGAGTTTTCACTTTTTGTCAAAATGAATATATGGGAACAAAGTGTTCCCAAGATTAAATGTTTTAACATTTAAAATGAGAGGAAAGATTGATTTCAAAATGAGTTCATAAGGAGTTTTGGATTATACTCTCTTTTAAGAAAATCTTTTGAGAAATAATCTCAAAGTTTGAGGATAAGGAATTTTTTTTAATTATATGAGCTGAGTTATATTATTAAGAGTAGTATTAAGCACCGATATGAGAATGAGTTGAAAGAACTCAAAGTCCTCAGAAACCATGTAGTCAACATGGGTAAAAAGCGTCATACATTTTAGATGATTCTTTATTGATTTTAAGCATATCTTAGTGGATCCACTTAGTTGAGGATGTCTTATACTCCGATAAGGTATAAAACAGTTCTGGCAACATGAGCGAGACGATGTATCATCACATAGCTCATAGTGATGGTTGTCAGTTACAGAATCTCCCAAATAAGAGTATTATTGTATTCTCGAATACATTGAGTTGTTATCAACTATTTTAAATGCTTTTTATAAATTGCATCTTTCATGGAACACTGCTTTAGAAGCGATATATAGTGCAACTTGGTTATCACAAATCAATGTCATAGGCTCAACTCCACCATCTTCAATTCTTGGAGAAGTTGTCTCAACCATATAAGCTCATACGTAGCTAGTGCCATCGTTCGATATTCTGCCTCTGCACTTGATCTAGCTACGACAACTTGCTTTTTACTTTTCCAAGATATTAGATTTCCTCCAATTAGAACACAATAACCTAAAGTGGACCGTCTGTCAGAAGGAGATACTGCCCAATCTGCATTAGAATATCCGACAATGTTGGTGTGTCCCTTATCTTCATAAAATAAAGCTTGTCCTGGAAAGCTTTTGATATATCGCAGGATAGGAATCACTGCGTTCCAGTGACTATCACAAGCTGATTGCAAAAATTGGCTAATTACACTAACAACAAGTGAGATGTTTGGTCGTGTTATTTTAAGATACTTGAGTTTGTCAACAAGTCTCCGATATCTACTAGGATCTTTTAAAGGATCCCCATGTCTTAGAATAAGCTTAGTATTTGGATCCATTGGACTGTCCACATGTTTTCAATCCAACATACCAACATATGCTAAAATGTCTAAGGCATATTTTTGAGTAAGTGCAATACCATGGCCATATTGTGACACTTCAATGCCCAAAAAGTATTTTAACTTGCCCAAATCCTTGGTCTGAAAGTGACTTGAGAGGTGTTGTTTGAGTTGAGAAATACCTTCATAATCATCTCCTGTGGTAACAATATCATTAATATAAAGAATAAAAAAGATATGTTTTCTATGAGATGAATGCCTATAGAATACAGAGTGATTATCTTCTGTTCGGATCATTCCAAACTATTGGACAATAGCTCAAAAAACGACCAACCCATGGAGATTGCTTAAGACCATAGAGGGATTGACGGAGTTTAGAAACTAGTCTAGACTCTCCCTGAGCAACAAACCCTGGTGGTTTCTCCATATATACCTCTTCAGCAAGCTCTCCATGTGGGAATGCATTTTTTATTTCAATTGAAAAAGGGGGCAATAATTCATTACTTCCATAAGGATGAGAAGACGGACAGAAGCCATCTTGGCAACTGGTGAGAAAGTATCTCCATAATCGATGCCATAAATCTGAGTGTATCACTTAGTAACCAGTCTTTGCTTTGAGACGATCAATATCTCCATCTGAACCTACCTTAACTATGAATACCCAACGACAACAACCTTTGGTTTTGCCTTCGGGTTAACGAACAAGCTCCTAAGTACCATTATCATGCAAAGCAGTCATCTCTTCAATCATAGCTTGACGCCAACCTGGATAAACCAGTGCTTCTGCCACAGTCTTAGGAACTTTGATTGATGATAAGTTAGAAAGGAAATCATGATATGAATCTGACAAAGGATGATAACTTAAGTAAGAATAAATTGTAGTTTGATTGGCAGTCGTTCTAGTACTTTTGCGAAGATCAATGTGAAGATCATCAAATAAGGGCTCAACTGAAGCAGAAGAAATTGTTGGAGTAGTTAATGAGTCACCAATATTTCTTTTTGCACCTGTATCAGAGTTAGAAATACCAAATGGATTAGCAAGTTCAGCAGGAGATTGAGGTCGTCAGGAATAGACCTTAAGAGTTGGAGGTGGAGTTGGGGTTGAAATAGTTAGATGGGAAGGACTGTTATGACCTTCTGATTTTCCGTATTAGGAGAAAAATACAGAGAAGTCTCGAAAAAAGTAACATGTGCAGAGATCAAGTACTTATTGGTAGAGGTATCAAAGCATTTGTAACCTTTTTGTAGACGAGACTACCCAAGAAAAACACATTTAAAAGCCTTGTGCTGATCTTTATCTTTTCCGAGGGTAAGGTTAAATATCTTGGTTATTTAAAACACGCTTTATGAATAAGATAAATAAATTGATGAAAATACTAAAAAGAGAGACCATAAATTTTTTGAGGAAAAAATGTCAGTTTTGTTTATAGTGTTGCTAAAGATGAAAACAAAGAAAAATTTGGAGATGGATATCTCAAATTTAGTCTAGTTCCCACATAAAATTTAATTAACTTATCAGAATAATTGCAGTGCTTTTTACATAATGTAGGGAAGGATGCATGAGTTGGTTCACAGGTACTTTACATAATCCAGGGAGGGGTGCATGGGTTCATAAGAACTTTACATAACCATTCATGTACTCAACGCTCATCAAGCCTTGAGGAAAAATGAGTAGATTTTTGTGCACTTGTATTGAGTAATTGAATCTAAGGAAAATATGAGAAAAGCAATCGATTCTAGTCAAATTAGGGTCATAAAACGAGAAGAAAAATTTGTCAGGTTGTTCTAAGAAGGGGTGGCGCGACGCACCACTGATGCGCCAAAAGGCTTCCACGCCTCCCCTGCAGTGAACCAAAATGAGCTCTCTGAAGTTCTGGCACAGGGTCACCTGCCCCCTCTCAGTTTTTATAAAGTGTACCTTCACTCCTTTCTGATTCTACCTACTCTAAAATACATCTAAACTTCGAGATATCCTTCATAACATGAATCATAACCCTTGAAGTCATAATTGAAATTCAAGGTAGAGTTAAGAGTGAAGACCTGAGAGTTCTTTCGAGTCATTTTGAGACGTCTTTTACAATATTTTAAAACTTTTTTTAAGACTTGAGTACTTAGTATGAGGATTAAGAAAGTTAAGTTTTAAGTTTTTTCAAAATTAATATATTGGAACTAACTATTCCCAAGAGTATATGTTTTTACATTTAAATAAGAGGAAACATTAATTTCAAAATGAGTTCATAAGGAGTTTTTGAATATAATCTCTTTTAATAGAATCTTTTCAGTAATAATCTAAAAGTTTTAGGATAAGGAAATGTTTCTAAACATATAAGCTGAGTTATATTATTGGGAGTAGTATTAAGCACCGATATGGAAACGAGTTCAAACAACTCAAAGTCCTCATAAACCATGTGGCCGACTTGAATAGAAAGGGTCATACTTTTTAGATGATTCCTTATTACTTTTAGGCATAGCTTAGTTTATCTACTTAGTTGAGGATGTCTTATACTCCGGCAAGGTATAAAATAGTTCTTGCAACTTGGATGAGACGATGTATCATCACATAGCTCATAGTGATGATTGTCGGTTAGAGAATCTCCCAAATAAGAGGTATTATTATATTTTTAAATACATTGAGTTTTTATCTACTGTTATAAATGATTTTTATAAATTTCATCTTTATTTTTGTTTTCATATTGTATTGAGTTGAGTATACATGAGTTGAGATTGAGTTCAGTAGAGTTGAGGTGAGTATGTTTCCTTCTTTGTAAGTTCAAGATTTTATGTTATGTACAATGTTCCCCTTACATGCTCGTACGTTCAATGTATTGATGTCCTTTGGCTTGCATCATTTCATGATGCAGATTAAGGAGATTATGGTCATCAATAGACTCTTCGTTGATACCACAACAGTTCTAACTTTTGTGAGACTCCTTGCTTCTAGAGAATTCCGGTTACTTTTTTAGTTTTGATAGCCCGTCGTGGGTCTTATCCCAACTTCCATCTTTTTCATTTATAGGTTTCATAGATAGATAGTAGAGTTTGAGAAGTCTTTTTCGCTTTCTTTTGTTGAATGTTTTGAAGACTTGAGTTTCCTATTTCTTGCTAGTAGAATATTCTATTATATTCTGAGTTAATGATTTGAGATTTTTGAGTTAAAGCTTGATATTTGAGTTCATCTTGTATTGAGTACGTCTTTCGCTAAGAGTTGAGCCATGCGAAAGATTCGCTTAGGGACCAGAAATGGTTCTTGAGTGTCAACCACGTCAATGGTGTAGGCTCGGGGCGTAATAATTATTGTGGAAAGTTTACCTTTAACCGACATAGAACATATAAGCTATAACATGTAATTCGATGTCTATCCCATATTAAAAAGTAAGGTCCTTGCTTGCCAAGGTAAGAACCATAATCTTGAGCTAAACTTCATCCACAAACTAATGTCTATCTAAGACAATATGTGGTGGCACATAGTTATGTGATACAAAGATCACTATTAGAAACCCGACCTCATCTAAGGAGAGACCTTTCATCTAAATATCATCTTGATGCTAAGTACAAATATTATGAAATAGTCATTTATCATATTTTGTGAACTACTTTATGTTTCCTCTTTAGTCGATTATGTGTTTATACACGAGGAGTTCATATCCCATCGAATTCATTTTTTTGTGTTAATCTTAGCCAATAATGTCTCCATCTTTTTCGAATGAGTCTCAATTTTCTCTAAATGGTTCCTAAACCATGCCTAACATTTTCCTCAACATGCTCTCAAAGGCATTTCCAAGAGTTCAAGAAAATGGGTGCAGAATACAGCAATCTTGAGGTTTAATGCTATCAAATTTTGCCAAAACAATGACTTTGACAAGTAAACTATAATTAATAGTTTTATCACAAAAGAAAAAACATCTTATAATGGTTCTTAACGAATTTTATATTTGAAAACGATTAAAATATCATCATTATTTAAAGAAACATACTATACGAATTAGAGAAATGAATTGAACAAAATATAAAAAGAGCGACCATAATTTTTTTTGAGGAAAAAATGTGACTTTTGTTTGTAGTGTTGCTAAAGTTTCAAACAAAGAAAAATTTGGAGATGGATATTCCAAATTATAGATTGGTTCCCACATAAAATTTGAATAATTTATCAGAATAATTGCAGTGCTTTCTACATAATCTATGGAAGGATGCGTAAGTTGGTTCACAAGTACTTCACATAATCCAGGGAGGGGTGAATGGGTTCACGAGCACTTTATATAACCACTCATGTTCTCAACACTCATCAAGTTTTGTGCCAGAACTCAATCTATCAATACCAAACATACCAAAACCATTCCATACTTAACACAATCCATCATAACTACCATCTAATCAATCAAATGCAGAAGCATATCAAACTCAAAAGCAATATTCTCGCCCATATGAATCCAACGTAGGTGGCTGATGTGCATATGTATCTTGTGCCTGCGAAGGATATAACGTGGAAGATATGATTAGTAACCTACGAGTAAATTGCGAGAGATTGTTCGCTTTACACACAAAATCTTAGAAAGAACAAAGGAAATCAACAACATCAACAATTAATTCAACAAGTGGGATCTAGGGAGGATAGGGTATAAGCAAAAGTTGCCGTAGATAGGTTGTTTCCGATAGACCCGGCTCAAAAGAAATATAACCAATGCCGGAAAATAAGAAGAAAAAAAAGAGAACACAGTAGTAATGTAAAAAACAAGTGTACAAACAAATATTAATACACCGAGGAGAAAAAGAAACTATGAGCTACCTAAATTATTCTACTAGAAGTACGACAACACTCAACTCCCAACTAACCTTCTACTCAAATCTTTGACATCCATACCTTCCTATTTAAACACATGAGACCTTAGAACAAAGTAGAAGTAACACGAGAGATCAGTCATAACTTAAGAGAATTATACTGGAAAAATAATCACAGTTCCGAGTTATCAACCTTACCCCCCCCTCACCCCCAAGAAAAAAAAAACTCTACTGGAAATGCAGATGCATGTTAACACAAGAGGAAAACAACTTCAACAAGGTGAAAACAATTGACTTATCTAAACAAGTTCGGACTGCATACCTGACTTGTATGGATGGAAGCCTGAGGAAGTTACCCCTTCAATGGAGAAGAAGTAGGGTTGTGCAGATTTTTGCCTCTTAGAAAGAAACTTATGTGCTTCTCAACCGAACACATTTTCTCCTTGTGATCAAGATTAATATCATTTTTGTTAAGCCGCAAGAAAAGCATAAGGCGTTCCAGCGTCATCTTCAACATTTTGAGTTTTTCAATTCTCTCATTCGGAAGACTCTGATTAAGAGTCATGCATGAAATCTGGAAAAAAAATCAGTTTAGTGAGTCTTGTTTCTTTCCCTTTGAGAACCTGTTGAAATTCATGCTTCAAGAACCTCCCACGACAACAAAAAAGGGAGGAAAGTAAAGTAATGACATAAAGAGACAAATAACATAGCTCGCAAGGTTCACACAATTCAGCAGAATGTTCACTCAAGTGCTATTAAATTCAGATAAATCAAGTGCTTGCCCGAAGAACTAGGGAAGCCTTAATTCGTTTACTGAAAGCAAAACAAACAACAATAAAATGACTTTCACAATCATTCACAATGCTTCAACAGAAACAAATGATGCAGATGCTGGAAATGAAAAGGAATTAGCCGCAATACAACATATTCCCACTATGAGAGCACTGTTTCTCAAGATGACAATTGACAATCAACAGGAAAGGAACCAAAGAAGCGAAAATACTAATTTAGTGTTTTGAGCTTTCTACATCAGTTCCCAGTTTGAGGAGTTTCCAATAAGGAAATAACCAATAGAATGCAATATGCATTACGCCTTGGTGCATGTCATATGCAAATGATCAATAATGTGTCATTTTACGGAACTTCCAAGGGAGCCAACCAAAATTTGAAACTATGATGAAGCACTTAGAGGGATGTTAATGACATACCTGCTGCACTTTAGAAGCAATGGTTTCGTACAAATCATTGAGGTCTGATAAATACATCTCCTTCATAGACTTGATCTGAATTACAAATTTTCAATAAGTCAATTGCAGAAATGTCAAGAATGCATTCTCATGTGGTTAGGTGATAATTAGAACAATTGTACGATACAATAGAGAACAAACTAGAGAATCTTAACAAAAGAACCTTCAAGATAAAAAGTTTAAAAATGAAGTACAAGAGGAAGACTACAACTGATTAAAGTACACAACTTCCTCAATGTGATATTAGACCAGTTCAACCAGGAGGAATCAGAATATACTTTTTTAAAGTTAGGTGAACACAGTTTAATGACAATCATTATTTTTTTCACTTTACACCTTTATCATCAATGAGGTAAAACGAGGGCAAACAATGAAATAATAACAATGTAGTTGGCTTCACAAGTGAAAAACGATGCAATGTAGAATACTAGCTAGTAAACCAAGTCTTGGATGTCAGTAGAGAAGGACGAGTTTCGAAGACATAAGCATTGAATTTCTCTATAATAAGAAATAAAATTTAAAAAAAAAAACAGAAAAAGGATACCAATAAATACAAATGAATGGATGTCTTTTCAAGGAAAAAATTTATAGCCATATATTCAGGGATATACTTCTTGCATGAATAGATTTATCCCTCAGATTACCAATTAAAGATTTTAGTTGCCGGAAAGAAAATTCGTGACATGCCATGAAAAACTTTTACCTGAACTTATAGAAATATTATATATCTCATGAATTAAGAAAATTGGTGACATGCCATGAAGAACTTTTACCTGAACTTGTAGAAATATTATATATCTCATGAATTAAGTTAATATGATCTCAACACTCAACAATTAATTTTTGTAATCAATTAATTTATCAAAGTATACTTCATTTCTAATCATGCAGGGTATGTGAAATTAGTTTTTTGTCGTTGGAAATACGGGACCAAGACAGGCTATACAAAGCACCATGACACCATGACAGTGAGGATTAATAATGTTCGTTTCTAACAAGTTACCTGTTAACATGATTAGAAACCTTTTACCTCTAAGAAACGGAATGCATAAAGCACCTTGAGTGGAGGGGTATGGTAAACCTCTTCTATTACTCTATAATCATAGGAATATTTCGAAACATTCAGCTATTTCTTATAATGTTTTAACCAGCCAGTTTATCAAAATATACATATCAAATTTCCCCAGTCTTCTAAATGTTTTTCAAATTAAATGTGACCATTGCAAACCATACCTTTTGGTAAAGCTCTTCCTGCCAATCCGCTCCATTTGCATTTTCCGTCTGAACTGTAATATGTACAGGTGCTATAAGTAAAGCAAATGCAAATTGAGCTATAAGTAAAGAAAAAATTGATGACAATGTTACATATTTCAGGCATGTTACCTCCAACTATCTAATATGTACTAGGTAACTATGTCCACTAAGCCTATAATAGATGGAAAAAATCACCTAGTGTTTTATCTGTCTCTCGAACATGAGATCTCATGGTTCTCAACAACTTCATTGACCACTACGCCACACTCTTCCATCCACATGTACTTGTCTTAGAAAGTTAAGTTTCCATTTTTATGAATATTTGGTAATATGTTAATATTTCTATCTTTTAATCTATACTATTATAAAAGTATGAACCTCCGATAAAAAATTTGATTACCATTCATTAGTGCACCTCTGTTGGATAATATTGTTATCACAACTAAATTTTACACTTCTTATGAGCCAAGAGTCTATGTACAAGTAAGATGTCCCTCTCTTATACTAAGAACTCGAAAGAGACCTCATTGGTGGGATTACATTAAGACGTACGAGGGATCCGAGGAAACTAATCGAGATTATAGTATTATTTTTATTGGATAACAATACTGAGAGGATAATTAATTTGGGATATGTAATTATCTTACTTAGTATAGCTTAATACGAAGTTGAATCACGGAAGGAGGGTAACCAGTTGGCAAATAAACGACCAAGATTAAATATCAATTAATGAGGCATAAGGCTTAGGATCATGCCACGTTATCCGAAGGTTGTTGTAAACTGCAGAAGGGGAGAGAATGAGACAATAAACTTCTGGTAAATCAATTCCTCTTATTTCTTTTCTATCTTCCATTCTATTCTCTTCTTCTCTAATTCTGATCTTCTCCTCTGCAGATTCGATATGGATATCCACTCATTCCAACTATCTTAGATTTAATTAGTATTTGATTTTTTTGTATTCGACATCCATTTTTTCAGTTTATATGAATCAGAGGAATCGGTCACAGAAAAACTAATTGAATTTACTTTTGAATTTGCAATTTACAGTCAGATCCTAATTGGGATCCTGAAAGGATAACTAGTCCATACCAAAACCCACAGTTTCTACCTCCGGATTCGCATAAAGTAAACCCCGCTCAAGAGAGATATCCCACAAACCACACAGTTAGATTTAAAATCCTACATTCCCAATAGAAGATCCTCAGCAATTCTACGAATATCTAGTAATACTAATAGTGTAAAATCATATTTCCAAAAGAGAAGAAAAAAAGATAAGCAAAGGTAACGATCGGAATAAAAAGAAGAAATCTCACTACCTGGAGTATTATTATCAATGTTCTTCTCCATTCTGATCAATCTTTTCACCCTCTAACTTGAACCCTAGTGTATAAATGGAGTTAATTTTTTTGTATAGTTTCTCAAATACTATCTCTGTCTAATTTATCAGTTACTTTCCTTATTGGTCTGTCCAAAAATGAATAAACATTTTTATATTAAATAATAATTTAACTTTAAAATGTTCATTTTATACTTAATGAAATGAGTTATAGCGACACACATACCTGTTATTTATTTTAGATCACAAGTTTCAATTTTATATTAAACTCCGTAACTAGTCAAACTAACTCAAATAAGTCACAGAGAGTAGTAATATTTTTTATGAACTTTGAATTTTGTAAAATTATGGTCACTCAAGTAATGATAATATTCGTCAAGAAAATATTTTATTTTATTTTATATTAAAAAGTCAGTCAATTTTATTTTGTAACATAAATGTCACTCAATTAATAATAATTATTTCAACAATTTGTTCAACTTTATTTTATAATAGAAAAATCACTTAATTATGTTGTAGCTCGAAAAAGGGTCATATCAACTCATGAAAGTAAGAAATAAGGAAAGAACTGAATCTAATGTTATTGATTTATCGCATAAGGAATTACTTCCTCCAAGCAATCATTAATATCCTCTATTCAAGCTCGTTAAAATCAAAGTTATATGAGACACATCAACTGATACTATCACAACTAATTTAAGTTCTAGTCTAGAACTAGCATTATTGATTCAAGTACCATTCCTATATCTTTTATTAGAAGACCCTGGCGTTTTTCTTTTTATTACCATGCTTTTACCCACAAGTGATAAGTCATCAATGAATTTAATTTGTACAATAACTATTCGTGGATGTATGACTATCTCCGAAGTCAATCGTACTTCAATATAAAGGATTGATGAGTAACGCTCTTAACCATGAGATACATTCACTAGAAAGGCCGGATGCATGACCATATATGAAATTAACATATAATACTGAATTTAGAACTTCATTTTAGAAGCACAAATTTTGAAAGAAAAGACAAATAATTGTTTTCAAAAGGTTTCTCCATTGTTCAATTTTATTTAGAATACACGTCGATGCCATCTATTATTGTATGTTTTTTGTATTTCATGATTTGTCTTCTATTTGATAGTTTTGTTGAAGAATCTCCATGGACGAGGAAGAGATGCTCTCAAAGATACACGACATAGAGATTTGAAAATGTGAGAAGGAGAAAAACAATTTTATTGTAGGAAATGTTTATTTCAAAAATTGTACTATTTTTGTGGGTATGTCTCACTACCCTTCTCTGAATTTGTGTTGACCTGAATTTTTTGTGATGGCTATGTTTGAATTTGTAACAAATTTTTAGCTTTAGCCCGATATTAAAAGAAAAAAATTCATACAATAATTAAATCTCAAAGATTAATTTTAATTATTTAATCACTTTTATTATTATTATTAGTTTAATTTTGTTTTACATATGGAAGGATTAGTTGGTGTAAATGCTACCCACCTTCTTGCATGATTTCAACATTTCTTGGTTAGTTATATTTGTCACTTTTAGGTGGTTCACCATTTCTTTTTGTTTTTGACCGTGTTTGTTGGTAATAACGTCCGGTAGATATAATATCCCATAATACAAGAGTCATATTTCTCTTATTAGAAGAGATTCTTTCTTTGTTTGTCGTATATTTTAAAAATGATTATTATGAGAAAGATAAGGATAATATTTATGGACATTCTGAATTTTTCATGCTACAAATATCACACTAAGTACACATGGTGGATTAATTTTTGAAGCCTGACAAAATATTTGAAAAATTCTAAAGTAGTATGTAAGAATTGAAAGAGATTACATGTCACGATCCAAAATAGCCCCTGGGCATACCATGACCGATAGAATCCCGAGAGGCCCTACCCAAGACACTTAGCATACATCAAACAATTTAATAGAAGTAAAGAGTTCAAAAGATAGCATTTCATAAAAAAGAGTTTGACAAAAGTGAAAAATCTAATATAAGTCTCAAGGCAGTGTATTACATCATAGAAGAAAGATATTTGGGACGTAACCCATACATCACATAAGAAGTCTAAAAATAGAAAAAACAAACTAAAATCAATAAAATAATAATGGCTCTCTGATCATGAGGACTCGATAATCTTCAAAAAGCTCAAAAAGATCAACCAGCCACACGTATGTGGAAAAGGATTGTCGGACCCTACATTAGTGAAACATTGTAGGCACAAGTATGCATTAGAACATGGAACATCCCAAGTATGATAACAATGCATAAGAGTCATGAAATCATGCTAAAAGTACTTTACATGACATGCAATGACCAAGCTAAAAAATAAAATAATATGTTAGAAATCAAAAGTCATAAATGTGGTCAATGCAAGCTAAACAACTTATAAAACACAGATGAGATACTTTAGAAAGTAATCTTTGTTCATTATTGTAACGTCCCACCTTAGCAAAGAGCTAAATTAAGAAAAAACTAAATCAGAAAGAGCCAAATTGAGAATTTTGCAAGTTATGCTTAGTATGCGAGTTTTGGGTCAATTTCAAATGATCATAACTTTCAAAACAGGATGAGTTAAGTTGCCCATAAGTTATCAAGTCAAAGTTCTTTCAATCATCTTTCCAACGCCACCGAGTTTTCTAAATTTTGAGTTCGAATGAGGGAGATGTGCCTGTTTCAAGTCATTCTTTCCAGTTAAGGAAATTTACCCGAATTAATGAGGGGTATTTTTGTATTTTTCTTACCCCATCATCTTTAAACATTTTTAGTAATATTTTAGAGGTATAAAATAATTTGGATCAGTTTTAAAACTCTAAATTACTCTTAGGGTTTTGAGAGGAGTTCAAGAGGGGAGGGTCAAGGTGATCATCAAGATTCTTGAGATTTGTGTAGGAATTTCGCCAAATTAAGGTATGTAAGTTTTCATAGTGTTGGGTTCGTTCACCCATACGTCAATCAAGTAAATTCCAACCGTTATTTCGTTCTTGAGGTTAATGTTTTGAATTTTTTAGGGGTGTTTTTTAGGTTTTGTTCTTCATGCTTTATTTATGGAATTTGATGAATTCTTGATGCGAGGATCTCAATATTAAGGGTTGTCCTTGAAGAAAAGTAAGTAGATTCCTGTGCAGTTTAATTGGGTAATTGAATCTAAAGAAAATTTGAGGAAATCAATCAGTTCTAGGTGAATTAGAGTCCAAAAACGAGAAGAAATTTTTTTTGGTTGTTCTAGAAAGGGGTGGTTGATGAGTCCACAGATTGGACTCATTTAGGGCTATATACTGATAGAATAGTGTCCTCAAATGCTTGTTTTGTATCAATTATTGATGAATAACTATGAGTTTCAGGTATTTTGAATTTGAGGCAAAGCATGGACACTACTTATCAAAAAAGAGAAAAAAGGATGAAAAGAATAAAGAAATGAAGACCTGAGGATTGCCGAGTCCACTTGGCGAATCGATGATAGGCCTGAAGATCGCCTTTTGTTCCAATGTGTTGAACCCTTACGGGAAGGATCAAATCGGTGGTGAAAAGGAGCAGTAGGTGCATCGCCGAGCAGCTCCACGAAGCATATCACCCAATGATCCATAGCACTATGATGTTGAAGGCTAGTGCAAGACGACGGTGATCTATACCAATGGGAGAATCCCCGAGTTGATCGGCCATTCCTACTAATGTCATCCAGTCATCCACTGCATCACAATTTCTTCAAAACTATAAATACTTGTTATTATGTTTAGCTTATTATCGAACTTTACACAATATTATCAGATTTTTACTATTAGAAATTCTATATTTGAGCAATAAGTTGGAGAGGGGTTTTCAAGAACTTGAAGATTCAAAAGGTTTCATCTCCAAGGATTTGGACTTACGTCTCTTGTATTATTCATTTTTGGCATGTAACAAGACTTAAATCTTCATAACCATTTGAATGCAAGCTCATTTTGGTATAAATTTGTATCTCTTGTACATGTCTAGCTAAAGCCACAATTCTTGTGTGTGATTTTGTGAATATGGGTTAAATTAGTTGTTGGGTATTGCTTGATGATTGTTTATTCATAGTTTAAATGTGATTTCATTTAGTAGTTGGGTATGAATTTAATGAGGTTGTAGTTGCTAATATAATCTCATATATGTGTTTTGGACTTGCTCGAGAGAGAGTTCGTGAAACTAAGACTACTAAATTGATGACCGGTGGGAGTGGGTCGACATGAGGTTCAGCTCAAGAGAGTTCATCCTAGTCTCTTCCCACACACTCAGCTCGAGAGAGTGAGCGTTTTAAGGCGGAGGTTATGCTCCATGCGGGAAGTGGGTGTCTGAGAGAAATCCATTTGAAATGGGGTAAGTTGCTCGAGAGAGAGCTTATGCCACATAAAGTCTAGCCTAGTCACAATTACTCTATGAATTCTCTATCAAAAGCATGTACCCGATAATCTCGTTTATCCCATATTACTATCATATCCCAAGAATCCCCCTCACCTTGATTTAGCACTCTTTGTTAATTTAAAAAAAAAATTACTTGTGACAAAACCTCATTGACAATTGACTCTTGCGTCAACCTCTTTGATTTAATATGTTTTTAATCGATAATGTATTTATCTACGACTAATTACTAGATTTTACTTTTCTATTAGTTCTCACAACCTCTCCTAGTGGAAATGAACCCAACCCTTGGTTGGGTTACTATACTACCGTACGATCGTACATACTTTGAATGTTGTTTCTTTGATGATATCACCAATCAAAATGTGACCGCTGCCGAGGATTGGTGTTATGTGAGAATACGCAGTTAAGTAGAATATTTTTTTCTTGTTAGTAGTAGTTTTACTAACTTTAAATTTTTTGTTTTGTTTTTCCTTTTGAGTAGTTGTTGTAAGGCAGGAACTTTAACATGGCTGAGAAAAGTGGTGGAAATTCTGCTGAGGTGAACGAAGAAGTCGAGGGTGACTTCATGTTAATTGCACTGGTAACTCAGCTGAATGACTTGGCCACCAAAATCTCAGAAGTGGAAAATCAGTGCAAGAGTCAAGGGAGGTATGTACCCTCTCATTAGCGGAGAAGTTCTATAGACGAGGAGGACAGTCATGTTGAGGACACACTACTGATCACTGTCCAACAGATCTCTAAACATGTTAGAGGGATGGAAGAGATGAAAGAGAGTGTAGGACTACTGAGTCAAATGATTGGCTCTCACTGTATATCCATCGAGCAGATAGAAACACTCATGAGTCATGTAATGCTTCATCTCAACCTGCTCGACCAGTTGGGGTAACCTAGTATCACTAGGAACAACCCCACCAACGGAGAGTGAGTAAGGACTCGCGTCATGCCAC
The DNA here is from genome assembly GCA_016801875.1 of Solanum sitiens. Lineage (NCBI taxonomy): Eukaryota > Viridiplantae > Streptophyta > Magnoliopsida > Solanales > Solanaceae > Solanum > Solanum sitiens. The sequence continues at coordinate 170,880 of JABWTJ010000452.1, read as the reverse complement.
GAAGTTAGCTAAAGCGCTTCTTGGGAGACAACCCAGGGTTTTAAATGCTTTAGTTTACTTTTATAAATAATGGTGTGTTAGTGGTACAGGTTTAAAGGCAGAGAGAGTTTGGAAAGTACAGATTGTCCAGTAAAATGGGCAGTCGACGAATCACTGACCCGTTCAGCATACCCGACTAAGACCGTCGTTTGGATCCTCACTTTGATTGAAGGTCCTATAAAACTCGGCGAGTCAAGTGACCACTCAGAAAATCGCTGAGTTGATTGGCGAGCGCAACTAATTTTGCCGAATGGACGCAAACTTGATGGTATATAATGGCCAAAAGTCTTAGAATTTGAACTTATTCACTTTCCCTCGCTTTTAAACTTCAGAAACTCACACCAAAGCAGTAATTTCAATATTATTACATTTTACAAGTATTTCTGTTGGTTGATTAGGGCTTGGATTTGGATTGCATTGCCGCCTAACTTTTCAATCACATTTTAGTCGCAAAAATGGTTAGTTTTCTGAAACCCTGAGTTTATTTTTTAAATTTCGTACCTATTTGCAATGATCGTATCGTATTGTTGTGTGATGTGCCTCTCTGATAAAATTAGAATTTTTTAAAGCCTATTTAAATTTGAAAACCTTACCCGTAATGTTTTGATCATCAATTGCTCGTAATTTTGGTGTCTCTAAATAAATGGAAACGTTTTTGGTTGTGCAATTGGGTGAAGCCTTAGTAACCCATGTCTGTGCTAAATGACGAAAATGACTCAATGATAGAGTGGGTGACACCCTTCTTAAGAGAAATTGTCGTCAAATGGCCAAATTTAGCAAACCTGGGAAAATCCTGAGTATCCCGGTGATGGATAGTACGGGTCTTGTTTTAATTTCGTTAGTACATGCTTTGATTTTGTTGTCGGGGAGTGCAAGGTCAAATTAAATAAGATGGATTGAAAATAGGTACGTTGGGCAATTTGGTTAGTTGGGTCGAGCTCGCCGAACTGATCGTCTGTTTGCCAAATGTCTCTATCTCACCCTTAATGTCGTGTAAAAATAATGTGTAAGTTTGTAACTTTTGGTGAGAAGCCTTTGGATCGTCGAAAGAACTCGACGACTCGTCGTGAGTACTCTTGATCGCTCTTCTCATGCTCTCCTAAACCCTTAGTGCACTATGACTTTTGGTGGACAAACCCTCGCTCATCGAAAGAATTCGACGATTCGCTGAAATGGCCTTCCTATCACCGACTTGCCATAATCCTTAAGCCAACCACTTCGGCAAGCCCAACTTATCTCTCCTAGAGGTATAGAGACTCGCCAAGTGGTTCAACGAGTCTGTCTCCAATAAAATTTCTGCAATTATGTTTGGTTTTCTCATAATTTCTTTAAATCTATTACAGGTAAGTGCATACAAATCTAACCATGTCACCCAAAACAAAAGTACAAGGCATAAAGATAAACGAAGGGGGATCAATTCTCCCATAAAATAGACGGCAAGAACTCTCACTGGGAGAAAAAGGCAAAATAAAAAAGCACATGACTAGGAAAGGAATAGCTATAGATGCAGATTTCTCTGAACCAGAAGATGAGAAGCCTCTGATCAACCACCAGAATGCCCTCAGCTGCCACCTCTAGTGGCCCCTGCACTCCCTACCATTCTTCAACCTACATTGTTGAAAAGATTGAAAGGTGATGGGGTACGAACCATCATAGAAGATAAACTCTTGTCTATGGAGGGCCTAGAAGGCAAATATCCCAATGTTCTATACACCCTCCGCTACCATGATTTCGAACAATTCAAAAATCTCCGAGGCCCTTATGTTCCTTCTTGGGTTAGGGAATTGTACACAGCTTATGGGGAGTCAGTGCCAAAGAATAAGAAGAAGGCAAATGAGTTTAGACCGATAAAGTTAGTCGAGGGATTGCCTATTGTTCAGTCTGTAGATGAACTGAAGACGTGGTTGGATCCTTTGATTTCTGACACCACCCCAAGGTGGATCAGAGTAGGAGTCCCTATTGAGAAGGGGGATTCGCACATTAGAGCCACGTTTTGGTTCGGCTTCATCAGCAGCACCATAATGTCATCCCAGAACGAGTCAATTTTGCGCCATCCTAAGGAAACTTTCCTTGGTTGTATAATGTCCATAAGCGCATCAATTTGCGTCTGTTCACTTCACAAGAGATGTCCATGAGGGACAAACAGAAGAAGACCGCTCTGTCGTTCCCAATTCTGGTCACGGAGTTGTGCCGTCATGCTGGTGTAACCCATGACACTAGAGAGATATTTAGATCACCTCTTCTTCCTCTTCTGACATCCGGCGTATTTAGGCCGAGTACACACGAGAGGAGGCTAAGGGAGGAAGTAGTTCCAGCAGATATTTCTCTGGAGATTGATGTTGAGTAATTACCTACACAGGGATCTTCGCCTACTCCAGCCTCTGAACTTCAGTTACATCTGCTCCTTCCTCTTCTTATCAGGCATTAGGTGATTCATCATCCTCCTAGCCTGTCAAGATTACTCAAGCAATGATCCTAAGGATGGGCATTTGGCCCAATATCAGCTGATGCACGGGCATCCCGACTCAAGAGATCTATCCTAGGGATGATCGAAAGCATCATACTTGCCGCACTCACCCCCTTCAAACTGCTATTGATGTGTTGATTGAGAGAGTCACAACCTGTAAGAGAAGACAGGGGAAATCTTCCGAGAAAATGACTTTAAAAGCCGAAGTGGTAGACTATCTAAATTATACCAACTTCAGTTCATTAATAGGGAGGTAAATGACTTGGACGCTCCTGAGACCTCGGGGATTCCTCTGGTGACCACCGGAGATGTGCAAAGGGATGACACAATAAATGAGGAGTCAGAGGCAGAGACCGATGAGGAGATCATAGCAGTACATGAGTAGGAGATGTTAGACAACCAAGAGGAGAGCATATTTAGAGATTTGCTAAATCTGGTGGAGATGGTTGTGCAGCAGGTGATCCAGACATCATCGTCTGAGACGTCCATAGCAACCCCTAGTGGATTTGGCACGGCTACTCCCTATGAGGATACTCCGGGAACTGATTCCCATGTACAGACTGCTGCATCGGGCACTAAAGCCCGATAGATGGAGATACTGCATAGACAGGACTTTTTCTTTACCTCCCTTTCTGTCTTACTGTACATTTATTTTTGGATACTCTCATTTACATTTGAGGACAAATGCTTTTCAATTATGATGGGGTGAGGCCTACCCTTGTATGCTATTGATTTTTGTGTTTTGTGTTTATATTTGGTTTGTTTTGTTTGAGATTGTATTTTATCTGTTGTTATAGATGTTTGAGCTTATGGCTCCCTTCTTGATATAATTGAAAACTTATTTTGACCCTTCCGAAATTTTTTTAAATTTTTTTGCAATTTTTTTCACCTGTTGTATGCACTTGAAATGTGGTTGTCCATCTATGTGTTGAGAAAAATGAAATCCCTCAATATAAAAAAAGAAAGAAAAATAAAATAATGAAAAAGAAAAAAAATGTGAAATAAATTTGGGAAATGCAAAAAGAAAAGCGGGTTTCTGACACACATAGAAAAGTGAATAAAGGGATGACTTGTGAGCACTAACGAACTTGATAAAGGAAAGGAAAGAAAAGGAAGTGTTGTGAGTACCACATTTCATGAGTATCAAGTCACGTATCAAGTCACTGAGAATAAATTATCATACCTTTGCACTCATACCCATTACAAGCCTTTTAAGACCTTTGTGATCTTGAGAAAGGTTAAACAAATGATAGGAAAATACGAGCAAACCTATGGGTGAAAGCATACATTGTGTTCTTCTTTGTGAGAGTGAACATTGTATTTGATGTCACAACTTTAAATGATAATACATCATGTGTGTGAGAATCAATCATCATTTGTGTGAGGGCACTCAACTACTTTTGTTGAGCTTGAACTTGCATTTGAAGAAAGTATTGCGAGCTTGATAATCTTTGGTAATGGTGTGTCACAACTTGAATCTTTGGATACACAATTGATCCTTGCATGAGTAAATTGGGTCTTGTTGTGTACATTCATGATTGAATCTTGTGTAGCACTGTTTGAAACATTCTTTTTGAACTGCTGAACTTGAGTTTTACTTTAGAACAAGCAAAAGTTTAAGTCAGTGGTGTTGATGAGAACACATATTGGACTCATTTAGGGCTATATTTTAATAGAATTAGTGTCTTCAAATACTTGTTTTGTCTCAATTAATGATGAATAACCTTGAGTTTCAGGTATTTTGAGTTTGAGGCAAAACATGGACACTACTCGGCAAAAAGGAGCAAAAAGGCTGAAAAAAATAAAGAAATTAAGATCTAAGGATCATTGAATCCACTTGGCGAATCACCGATAGGTCTAAAGATCGCATTTTGTTCCAGTGTGCTGAGCCCTAAAAGAAAGGATCAAATATGTGGTCAAAACGAATTGTCGGCGCATCTCTGAGAAGATCCGCGAAGCATTACTATGTCGCTCAATGATCCAAAGAATGATGATGTTGAAGGCTAGATCAAGACGTCGATAATCTATACCAAAGGATAAATTGCCGAGTTGATCAATGATACTGACTAATGTCGTCGAGTGATCCACTGCAGCACAATTTCTTGAAAATTATAAATAATTTTTTTTATTTTTTGTTGGTATCGAACTTTACACAGTATTATCAGATTTTTACTTTTAGAACTTCTATTTTTGAGCTCTAAGTTTGGAGAGGGTTTTTGAAGAACTTGAAGATTTAATGGGTTTTATATACTTGGGTCTCTTGGATTCTTCACTTTTGGCTGTAACAAGACTTAAATCTGCATACCCATTTGAATGCAAGCTCATTTTGGTACAAATTTCTATCTCTTGTACATATCTATCTAAAACCCTAATTCTAGGGGTGTGATTTTGTGAATATGGATTAAATTAGTTGTTGGGTCTTGCTTGCTGATAGTTTATTCATAGTTTAAATATGATTTCGTTTAGTAGTTATGGGTGAATTTAATGAGGTTGTAGTTGCAAATATAATCTCATATATGTGTTTTCGGCTTGAGAGAGAGAGAGAGGGGCTGTGAAACTAAGACTACTAAATTGATGGCCGATGTGAGTGGATCGACATGAGGTTTAACTCGAGAGAGTGAACGCTAGTCTCATTCCCACATACTCAGCTAGCGAGAGTGAGTGGGCTAAGGCAAAGGTTCTTCTTCATTAGGCAAGTGGGTGTCCGAGAGGAACCCATTTGAAATGGGATAAGTTGCTCGAGAGAGAGCGTATCCCTCTTAAAATCTAGTCTAGTCACAATTACTCTATGAATTCTCTATCAAAAGCATGTACCCAATAATCTCTTTTATCCTGTATTCCTATCACATCCCAAGAATCCCCACACCTTGATTTAGCACTCTTTGTTAACTTCACTGTTTTTATTTACTTTTGACAAAAACCCCTATTTGACAATTGATGCTTGCGTCACCCCCTTTGATTTAATATGTTTAATCAATAATGTCTTTAGCTACGACTAATTCGAACTATATTTTACTTTTCTATTAATTCTCACAACCACTCCCTGTGGAAACGACCCAAACCCTTGGTTGTGTTACTATATTACGGTACGATTGTAGACACTTGCATTGAAATTTATGTATTTAATGACGCCACTGAACAGTGTTACGACCACCAATGCACTAGGAGGCTGGCACGCCTCCCCTGCAATGCGCCAAAATGAACTCTCTGAAGTTCTTGCGCCCTGTGCTACGGTTGCCTACCCCCTCTTTTTTTTTATCCGTCTAAGTCCTTTTAATGTGTACCTTCACTCCTTTCTAATTCTGACTATTCTTAAATACATCTAAACATCGAGAGATCCTTCATAACATAAATCATAACCCTTAAAGTCATAATTCAAATTCAAGGTAGAGTTAAGAGAAAAGTGTTGAGAGTTCTTTCCAGTCATTATGAAACGTCTTTTACAATATTTTAAGACTTGAATAATTCATTATGAGGATGAGGAGAGTTTTTATGGGAACAAAGTAATCCCAAGATTAAATGTTATTTTATTTAAAATGAGAGGAGATCCGTTTCAAAATGAGTTTATAAGGAGTTAAGGAGTAATCTCTTTTCAGAAAATCTTTTGAGTAACAATCTCAAAGTTTGAGGATAAGGAAATATTTTTAATCATATGAGCTGAGTTATATTATTGGAACTAGTATTAAAGATCAATATGGGAACGAGTTCAAACAACTCAAAGTCCTCGGAAACCATGTAGCCAACGTGGGTAAAAAGCGTCATACTTTTTAGATGATTCCTTATAGATTTTAAGCATAGCTTAGTAGATCCACTTAATAAAGGATGTCTTATACTCCGTCAAATGTATGAAACAGTTTTGGCAACATGGGAGAGCTGATGCATCATCACATAGCTCATAGTGATGGTTGTCGATTAGAGAATCTCCCAAATAAGAGTATTATTGTATTTTTAAATACATTGAGTTGTTATCTACTGTGTTAAATGCTTTTTATAAATTGCATCTTTATTATTGTTTTAATACTGTATTTAGTTGAGTATCCATGAGTTGAATAGAGTTAAGGTGAGTATGTTTACTTCTTTCCAAGTTCAAGCTTTTATGTTATGTTCAGTGTTCCCCTTAGATGCTCTTACATTCAATGTATTGATGTCATTTGTGCTGCATGATTTCATGATATAGATATAGAAGATTAGGGTCATCAATAGGCGCTTCGTTGATACCACAACACAGTTTGAGTTAGCTTTGGTGAGCCTTTTGCTTCTGGAGGATTCCAGTTACTTTTTCAATTTTGATAGGATGTCGTGAGTCTTATCCCGAATTCCCTCTTTGTCATTTAGAGGCTTCATAGATATGTAGTAGAGTTTGAGAAGTCTATTTTGTTTTCTTTTGTTAAATGTTTAAGAGACTTTAGTTGCCTATTTCTGGCTAGTAGAATATTTTGTTATTTTTTGAGTTAATGATTTGAGACTTTTGAGTTAAAGTTATACATTTGAGTTCATCTTGTATTGAGTAATCTTATCCAATAATGTCTCCGTCTTTTTCAAATGAGTCTCAGGTTTCTCTCAATGCTTCCTCAACTATGCCTAACCTTTTCCTTAACATGTGCTCAGATGATATTCCAAGAGTTCAAGAAAATGGGTGCACAATACTAGCTATCGTTAGGTTTAATGATATAAAATTTTACCTAAACAATGACTTTGACAAGTAAACTATAATTAATTTTTATCATAAAATAAAAATCAGCTTATAATGGTTCTTAACAAATTTTATATTTGAAATCTGTCAAAGTCTGTAATTATCTCATCTAAAAGCTTAAGCGGTTAGAGAGGGCAAACTTTAATTATTTAATTATATTCTCAACACGCCCCCTCATGTGTGGGCCTAATTTTTTTCATGGACTAAGCACGTGTAAATTCTTTTCAATTTGGGTGGTGGTGAGATTCAATCTCAGGACCTCTGTCTACTATGATACCATGAGAAATTAGAAGAAGAAGAAGAAGAAGGGATATTGGGAATTGAATTAATTGATCATTCCCTCAAGTTGATGGGATTAAATAACTGTTATAGATAATGTAAATAAGGAAAGAAGATAATAAAATATTACACAATCTCCTAACTACCTAATTAAATAGAGTATGGAATTTCTCATATCTAGATTATTTATCATGTCATATTTAAAGATTCTAATATCTACACTATCCAAATATATCATAATTAAGACTCCCGCTCAAGATGGAGCGTATAAGTCATATGCTCCTAGTTTGCCACAAATATAGTCAATTCCGGATCCTCAAAGTGATTTTGTGAAAATATCTGCCAGTTGATCTTTTGAGTTGACACAACTTGTTTTGATGTATCCATACTCAATCTTCTCTCAAATTAAGTAACAATTTATCTCAATGTGCTTCGTTCTTTCATGGAACACTGCATTAAAAGAGTTATGTAGTGCAGCTTGGTCATCATAAATCAATGTCATAGGCTCAACTACACCATCTTCAATTCTTGGAGAAGTTGTCTCAACCATATAAGCTCACACGTAGCTAGTGTCAAAGCTCGATATTCTGCCTCTACTCTTGATCTAAATACGACAACTTACTCTTTACTTTTCCAAGATATTAGATTGCCTCCGATTATAACACAATAATCTAAAGTGGACCGTCCGTCAGAAGGAGATCCTGCCCAATCTACATCAGAATATCCGACAATGTTGGTGTGTCCCTTATCTTCATACAATCAACCTTGTCCTGGAGATCTTTTGATATATCGTATGATGCGAATCACAGCATTCCAGTGACTATCACAAGTTGATTACAAAAATTGGCTAAGTACACTAACAACAAGTGAGATGTCTAGTCGTGTTATTGTAAGATAGTTGAGTTTGCCAACAAGTCTCCGATATTTGCTAGGATCTTTTAAAGGCTCCCCTGTCCTGGAATAAGCATAGTATTTGAATCCATTGGACTATCCACATGTTTTCAATCTAACATACTAACATCTTCCAAAATTCCGAAGGCATATTTCCTTTGATTAATAACAATACCATGGCCAGATTGTTCCACTTCAATGCCCAAAAAGTATTTCAGCTTGCCCAAATCCATAGTCTGAAAGTGACTTGAGAGGTGTAGTTTGAGTTAAGCAATACCTTCATAATCATCTCCTGTGATAACAATATCATCAATATAAATAATTAAAAGATGTGTTTTCCATGATATGAATACCTATAGAATACAGAGTGATTAGCTTCTGTTTGGATCATTCCAAACTATTGGACAACACCTCAAAAATGATCAACCACTCTCTGGGGGATTGCTTAAAACCATAGAGGGATCGACGAAGCTTACAAACTAGTCTCTAGACTCCCCCTGAGCAACAAACCCTGGTGGTTTGTCTATATATACCTCTTCTGCAAGCTCTCCATGTAGGAATGCATTTTATATTTCAATTGAAATAAGGGCCAATGATTCATTACTTTCATAAGGATGAGAAGACAGACAGAAGCCATCTTCGCAACTAGTGAGAAAGTATCTCCATAATCGATGCCATAAATCTGAGTGTATCCCTTAGCAACCAGTCTTGCTTTGAGACAATCAATAGCTCCATCTGGACCTACCTTAACTATGAATACCCAACGACAAAAACCTATGATTTTGCCTTATAGTTAAGGAACAAGCTCCCAAGTACCATTATCAAGCAAAGCAGACATCTCTTCAATCATAGCTTGATGCCATGTAACACCTCGTAACTCGTAATAGCCAGGAATAAGCTAAGTTACTAAAATTTACCATTTTTGGAAAGAATAGAAAAAATCTGAAAAAACTTTTAAGTGTAAAAAGTGAGTTTTTGGCCATTTCCAAACGGCCATAACTTCTAGCTCAGGATGATTTATAGTCAGTTCTTTAAATAATTTGAAAGCTCTTGGAGAGATCTTTCCAACGCCAGCGAGTTGCGCATTTTTGGTATCATATGAGGGAGAAATGCTTATCGGAATTTGGGTTGTTGGATTGAGGATGGTCCCAATCCGGATTTTAGTAAGGGTAAAGTGGTCTTTTCACCCAACTATTTCCTAATTCGTTTTAAGGGTTTATTAGGGGTAAAAACTAAGCCTTAAATCAGTTTTAGAAAATATTATTCACGTTTAGGGCTTGGGAGAAAAGAGAAGAGAAGAAGGAGAAGGGAGAAAGACCAAAAATTCATCAAGAACGCCAAGATCGTCGGGTGGAATTCGTCGGGGGTGATCCCTACCAAGGTATGTGAGATCTTTCTGTGTTGGGTTAGTTCACCCATACATCAACTTGTTTAATTCAGAGATTTTTGAATAGATTGAATATGAAAAGTGGAATTTCTTGAAGAACAATGGTTGAATTCTTGTTGGTTGAGTTGTAGCATGCCTTTAGTTAATTTGATTCTTTTTTCCGGGTTGTTTTTCAAGTTGAATCCATTTGGTATTGAGAGTATTAGTGATCTTAAGTGTTTGGGGAAATATCCATTGAAGATTAGAATGTTTAGAGATGAAAAATGGAGAAGAAAAGTCGGAATTCCCGTCTGATAGACCCTGGGGCGCCGCACCTGCCAGAGCCCCTCACGGCAGGTCCTGGCGCGCCGCGCCAGCCATAGCCTCTGAGGAAAGCCTCTGGCGCCTGCGCCTCTAGGAGTGCCAGGTTCCTAAGTACTAGTTCCTAAGTGATGTACCTATAATTCCTAGTCGATTCCAATACTCTAAGGTACATCTAAACATCATGAAATCAACTATAAACATGAAATCATGAACCTTGAATCCATAATCCAATTCAACGAAGATTAAGATCAAAGTCTAAGAAGCTAAGAGTTAACTCTTAATGTTAAGAAGTAAGTTCAAGTAAAGTTTCCTAAAGTTTCCAAGAGTCTTATTTAAACGTTTTAAATTCGTTTTAAGGCTCAAGTTTCGAGTTAAAGAAAGAGTAAAAGTTGAGTCTTTCCTTCAAAGAAGTATAAGGGAACTAAGTATTCCTTAAAGAGTTGATTAAGATCAGAAGTTTCAAGTCAAGTAAAGAGTTAAAAGTTAAGTCCATTTCTCAAAACATATAAGGGAACTAAGTACTCCCAAGAAAATTTAGAAATGTTTTTATATTAGAGTTAAGAGGAAACTAAGATTTCACAAAAGAGTTTCGAACAAGAAAAGGGAACATTGATTCCAACAGGGATTTTTAAAGCTAAAAGTGTTGAGCAAATTATCTCAACCCAAAGGAATAACGAACTAAGTTGTTTTATTGTTTTACAAAGCTTTATATATTGCATGTATTTTATTTTCCTTATATATTGAGTTGAGTATTCATGAGTTGAGCAGAGCCAAAATAAGTTTCTTTTTGTTCCTTTCAAGCTTTAAGTTGTTGTTTAGCATTCCAACTCGTATATTCAATGTACTGATGTCAGTTGTCCTGCATCAGCTTATGATGCAGACGCAGGTAACCAAGATCATCATCCACCATACCGTTGATCCAGTTTGAGCACTCAGAGTCAGTGGTGAGCCTTCTTGAATTCCTAAGGATCCCTTTTTATGCTTTTTAGCCTTTTTCTTTATTAGAATGTTGTGGGGTCTGTCCCAACATTCATCTTACTATTACAGAGGCTTCATAGAAAGATAGTTCGTCAGATAGTTAGAGTTGAGTCTCTCTTTATTTTACATTTCAAATATTATATTTTGAGACTTAAGAGCCATTTGGCCAAGACGTTAATCTAAGTTATTTATGATAAATATTTCTTGTTTTACTATTGAGTTAGGTCTTCCGCCGAGTTAAATAAGTCAGGTCAAGGGTTCGCTCAAGGCCAGCAATGGTCATTGGGTGTCGGCCATGTCCAGAGTGTAGGCTTAGGGCGTGACATGCCATCCTGGATAAACCAGTGCTTCTACCACAATCTTAGGAACTTTGACTAATGATAAGCTAGTAAGGAAGACATGATATGAAGGTGACAAATGATGATAACATAAATAAGAATAAATGAGAGTTTGATTGGAAGTCGTTCTAGTACCTTTGCAAAGAGCAATGGGAAGATCATTAGATAAGTGCTCGACTGAAGCAGAAGAAATTGTTGGAGTAGGTAATAAGTCACCAGTATTGCTTTGTGCACCTGTATCAGAGTTAGAAATACCAACTGGAGTAGCAAATTCAGCAGGAGATTAAGGTCATCGGGAATAGACCTTAAGAGTTAGAGGTGGAGTTGGGGTTGGAATAGTTGGATGGGAAGGACTGCTATGACCTTCTGATTTTCCGTATTAGGAGAAAAATACAGAGAAGTCTCGAAAAAATTAACATGTGCATAGATCAAGTACTTATTGGTAGAGGGATTAAAGCATTTATAACCTTTTTGTAGACGAGAATACCCAATAAAGACACATTTAAAAGCCTTGTGTTAAAGTTTATCTTTTCTGATGGTAAGGTTAAAATATCTTCGTTATTTCAAAACACACTTTACGAATAAGAGAAATAAATTAAAGAAAATACTAAACACAGAGACCATAAATTTTTTGAGGAAAAATGTGACTTTTGTTTGTAATGTTGCTAAAGATTCAAACAAAGAAAAACTTGGAGATGGATATTTCAAATTTTAGTCTAGTTCCCACATAAAATTTAATTAATTGCAGTGCTTTTTACATAATGTAGGGAAGGATGCATAAGTTGGTTAACAAGTACTTTACATAATCAAAGGAGGGGTGGATGGGTTCACAAGCACTTTACATAACCATTCATGTACTCAACGCTCATCAAACCTTAAAGAAAACTGAGTAGATTCTTGTGCACTTGTATTGGGTAATTGAATCTAAGGAAACTTTGAGGAAAGCAATCAATTCTAGTCGAATTAGGGTCAGAAAATAAGAAGAAAAATTTGTCAGGTTGTTATGGGAAGGGGTGGAGCGACGCACCACTGATGCTCCAAGAGGCTTGCACGCCTCCCCTGCAGTGTGCCAAAATGATCTCTCTGAAGTTCTTGCGCCCCAAGCCAGGGTCTCCTTCCCCCTCTCAGTTATTTTAAAGTGTCCCTTCGCTCCTTTATGATTCTACCTACTCCAAAATGCATATAAACATCGAGATATCCTTCATAAAATGAATCATAACCCTTAAAGTCATAATTGAAATTCAAGGTAGAGTTAAGAGTAAAGTCTTGAGAGTTCTTTCGAGTCATTTTGAGACGTCTTTTATAATATTTTAAAACTTGTTTTAAGACTTGAGTACTTGAGTATGAGGATTAGGAAAGTTGAGTTTTTCAGTCTTTTCAAAATGAATATATGGGAACTAAGTATTTCCAAGAGTAAATGTTTTAACATTTAAATGAGAAGAAACATCAATTGCAAAATGAGTTCATGAGGAGTTTTTGTATAATTTCTTTTAAGAGAATCTTTTCAGTAACAATCTCAATGTTTGAGGATAAGGAAATGCTTCTAAGCATATGAGCTAAGTTATATTATTGGGAGTAGTATTAAGTACCGATATGAGAACGAGTTAAAACAACTCAAACTCCTCATAAACCATGTAGCCAACGTGGATAGAAAGGTCATACTTTTTAGACGATTCCTTATTGCTTTTAAGCATAGCATAGTGTATCCACTTAGTTGAGGATGTCTTATACTCTCGAAAGATATAAAACAGTTCTGAAAACTTGGGTGAGACAATGTATCATGACAAAGCTCATAGTGATGGTTGTCGGTTAGAGAATCTCTCAAATAAGAGTTATTATTATATTTCTTAATACATTGAGTTTTTATCTACTATTTTAAATTGGTTATATAAATTGCATCTTTATTTTTGTTTTCATATTGTATTGAGTTGAGTATCCATGAGTTGAGTAGAGTTGAGGTGAGTATGTTTCCTTTTTTCCAAGTTCAAACTTTTTGTTATGTACAATATTATCCTTACATGCTCGTACATTCAATGTACTGATGTCCTTTGGGTTGTATCATTTCTTGATGCAGATAATAGAGATTATGCTCATCAATAGGCTCTTCGTTGATACCACAACAGTTCTAACTTTGGTAAGCCTCCTTGCTTTTGGATGATTCGAGTTACTTTTTCAGTATTGACAGGTCATCGTGGGTCTTATCCCGACTTCCATCTTTTTTATTTAGAGGTTTCATACATAGATAGTAGAGTTTGAGAAGTCTTTTTTGCTTTTTTGTTGTTGAATGTTTTGAAGACTTGAGTTGCCTATTTCTTGCTAGTAGAATATTCTATTATATTATGAGTTAATGATTTGAGACTTTGAGTTAAAGCTTGATATTTGAGTTCATCTTGTATTGGGTATGTCTTCCGCTAAGAGTTGAGCCATGCCAAGGATTCGCTTGGGGTCAGAAATGGTTCTTGAGTCGGTAACGTCCAGGGTGTAGGCTCGGGACGTGATAATTATTGTGGGAAGTTTACATTTAACTGACATAGATCATGTAAGCTATAACATGGAATTCGACGAAGATCGCTATTTTAAACCGACCTCATCTAAGGAGAGACCTTCCATCTAAATATCATATTGACGCTAAGTATAAATCTCACAGAATAGTCATTAATCATATTTTGTCAACTACTTTATGTTTCCTCTTTAGTCGATTATGTGTCCATATACACGAGGAGTTCATATCCCTATCGAATAATTCATTTTTTTTGTTTTAATCTTAGCCAATAATGCCTTCATCTTTTTTGAATGAGTCTCAGTTTTCTCTAAATGGTTCCTCAACCATGCCTAACCTTTTCCTCAACATGCGCTCAGAGGCATTTCCAATAGTTCAAGAAAATTGGTGTACAATACTAGCAATCGTGAGGGTTAATGCTATAAAATTTTTGTCAAAACAATGACTTTGACAAGTGAACTATAATTAATAGTTTTATCACAAAAGAAAAATCAGCTTATAATGGTTCTTAACGAATTTTATATTTGAAAACGATTAAAATCTCATCATTATTTAAGGTAACATACTTTACGAATCAGAGAAATGAATTGAAGAAAATATAAAAAGAGCGACTAAAAATTTTTGAGGTAAAAATGTGACTTTTGTTTGTAACAAAGAAAAATTTGGAGATGGATATTTTAAATTTTAGTCTGGTTCCCACATAAAATTTAAATAATTTATCAGAATAATTGCAGTGCTTTGTATATAATCTAGGGAAGGATGCATAAGTTGGTTCACAAGTCCTTCACATAATCCAGGGAGGGGTGCATGGGTTCACGAGCACTTTACATAACCATTCATGTTCTCAAAGCTCATCAAGTTTTGTACCAGAACTCAATCTATCAATACCAAAACCATTCCATACTTAACACAATCCATCATAACTACCATCTAATCAATCAAACGCAAAAGCAATATCTCGCCCATATGAATCCAACATAGGTGGCTGATGTGCATATGTATCTTGTGCCTGCGAAGTATATAACGTGGAAGATATGATTGGTAACCTATGAGTAAATTGCGAGAGATTGTTCGTTTTACACACAAAATCTTAGAAAGAAACAAAGGAAATCAAAAACATCTCCATGTAATTCAACAAGTAGGATCTAGGGAGGGTAGGATATAAGCAAATGTTACCGTAGATAGGTTGTTTCTGATAGACCCTCGGATCAAAAGAGTTGTAACCAATGCCGGAAAGTAAGAAAAAAAAAGAGTTATCAACCTCACACACACACACACACACCCAAGAAAAAGAAACTCTACTGGGAATGTAGATGCATGTTAACACAAGAAGAAAACAACTTCAACAAGGTGAAAACAATTGACTTATCCAAACAAGTTCGGACTGCATACCTGACTTGTATGAATGGAAGCCTAAGGAAGTTACCCCTTCAATGGAGAAGAAGTAGGCTTGTGCAGAGTTTTGCCTGTTAGAAAGAAACTTATGTGCTTCTCAACCGAACATAGTTTCTCCTTGTGATCAAGATTAATATCATGTTTGTTAAGCCGCAAGAAAAGCATAAGGCATTCTAGTGTCATCTTCAACATCTTGAGTTTTTCAATTCTCTCATTCGGAAGACTCTGATTAAGAGTCATGCATGAAATCATAAAAAAAATCAGTTGAAATTCATGCTTCAAGAACCTCCCACGGCAATAAAAAGGGAGGAAAGTGACGTAATGACATAAAGAAACAAATAACATAGCTCGCAAAGTTCACAAAAATTCAGCAGAATGTTCACTCAAGTGCTATTAAATTCAGATAAAATCAAACGCTTGCCCGAAGAACTAGGAAAGCCTTAATTCGTTTACTGAAAGCAAAACAAACAACAATAAAATGACTTTCACAATCATTCACAATGCTTCAACAGAAACAAATGATGCAGATGCTGGAAATGAAAAGGAATTAGCCGCATTACAACATATTCCCACTATGAGAGCACTGTTTCTCAAGATGACAATTGACAATCAACAGGAAAGGAACCAAAGAAGCAAAAATACTAATTTAGTGTTTTGAGCTTTCTACATCAGTTCCCAGTTTGAGGAGTTTCCAATAAGGAAATAACCAATAGAATGCAATATGCATTACGCCTTGGTGCATGCTATGGTGTATAAAATCGAACTGTAAACCGAACCAAACTGCAAACCGAGTCAAACCGGAAAAAAAAACCCGACTAGTGGTTTGGTTTGACTTGGTTTGGTGTTGGGAAAAAAAACCCGACTATATTTGGGTTGGTTTGGTTTCAACTAAAAAGAAACAACCCGAGACCAAACCAACCCGACATTACATATATAATTTTAAAATTTTATTTTATATGTAAAAATACCTATTTTGATGTATAATTTTTAAATATCTCTTATACTTTTTCATAGTTTTTATCTTTTAATATATTTGTTTCATGTTTGAAAGTTAGAATTCTTAATGATCTAATAAAAATTATACTTCATATATGTTGGTAATTATAATAAAGTTTAAATTAAAATCAAATTAATACTAATGCAAAAAGAAAATCAATTCAACAATTAGAATAACAATAATATTGAATATTTATTTTATAGTTATACATAGATTTAGACAACTAAAATACAGAATCTAATTTTACTTTCTTTTAATATTTAGTCATGTAACTAATACTTACTAAACTTATATTAGCATGATTTAGTACTTTAAATTATGATCAATTTTATTATGACTTATTAATTTGCAATATTTTTTACGCGATTTTATTATTATTTTTTTGTTGGATATTTTAGTGTCATTAATCATATCGTATTTTTTGTTATTTTCTTGAGAAATAACTTAGATAGTTGCATTTTGGTAGGACTAAAGAAATATTAGATGTACAAGTAAATTATATGTTTGTATGAATACTTTATCGAAAAAACCTGAAGTTGAAAAACCCAAGTTTTATTGGTTTGGTTTGGTTTATAAATTCAAAAGGCCGACACAAATGGTTTGGTTTGATATTTGAAAAACCCGAACCAACCCGGTCATGTACACCCCTAGTGCATGCTATAAACAAATGATAGATGGTGTGTCATTTTACGGAACTTGCAACGGAGCCAACCAAAATTTGAAAGTATGATGAAGCACTTAGAGGGATATTTATGACATACCTGCTGCACTTTAGAAGCAATTTTTTCATACAAATCATTGAGGTCTGATAAATACATCTCCTTCATACACTTGATCAGGATTACAAATTTTCAATAAGTCAATTGCAGAAATGTCATGAATGCATTCCCATGTGGTTAAGTGATAATTAGAACATTTGTACGATACAATAGAGAACAAACTAGAGAATCTTCACAACAGAACCTTCTAGATAAAAAGGTTAATGAGTTTTGCTTTTAGCTTCTTGGTGCTCAATTAATGTATACAACTTCCTCAATGTGATCATAGACCAGTTCAACCAGGAGGAATTAGAATATACTTTTTTGAAGTTAGGTTAACACAGTTTAATGGCAATCATTATTTTTTTCACTTTACACCTTTATCTTCAATGAGGTAAAACGACGGCAAACAATGAAATAATAACAATGTAGTTGTCTTCACAAGTGAAAAACGATGGAATGTAGAATACTAGCTAGTAAACCGAGTCTAGGATGTCAGTAGAGAAGGACGAGTTTCGAAGACGGAAGCATTGAGTTTTTCTATAATAAGAAATAAAATTTTAAAAAAAAAAACAGAAAAAGGATACCAATTAATACAAATGAACGGATGTCTTTTCAAGGAAAAAATCATGTAGCCATGTATTCAGGGATATACTTCTTGCATGAATAGGTTTATCCCTCAGATTACCAATTAAAGATTTTAGTTGCCGGAAAGAAAATTGGTGACATGTCATGAAGAACTTTTACCCCAATTTATAGAAATATTATATATCTCATGAATTAAGTTAATATGATCTCAGCACTCAATTAATTTTTTGTAATGAATTAATTTATCAAAGTGTACTTCATTTCTAATTATTCAGGGCATGTGAAATTAGTTTTTTGTCATTGGAAATATGGGACCAAGACAAGCGATACAGAGCACCATGACAGTGAGGATTAATAATGTTCGTTTCTAACAAGTTACCTGTTAACATGATTAGAAATCAATCTATTATCTCTAAGAAACGGAACATATAAAGCACCTTGAATGGAGGGGTATGGTAAACCTCTTCTATTACTCTATAATCATAGAAAATATTTCGAAACATTAAACTATTTCTTATAATGTTTTAACCAGCCAGTTTATCAAAATCTACATATCAAATTTCCCCAGTCTTCTAAATGCTTTTCAAATTAAAAGTACCTATTGCAAACCATACCTTTTGGTAAAGCTCTTCCTGTCAATCCGCTCCATTTGCATTTTCCGTCTGAACTGTAAAATGTACAGGTGCTATAAGTAAAGCAAATGAAATGCAGCTATAAGTAAAGAAAAAAATAAATGACAATGATACATATTCCACGCATATTACCTCCAACTAGCAATATGTACTAGGTAACTCTGTTTACTAAGCCTATGATAGATGGAAAAAATTACCTAGTGTTTTATTTGTCTCAAACATTAGATCTCATGGTTCTCAACAACTTCATTGATCACTATGCCACACTCTTCCGTCCACATGTACTTGTCTTAGAAAGTTAAGTTTCCATTTTTATGAATATTTGGTAATATGTTAATATTCTATCTTTTAATCTATACTATTATAAAAGTATAAACCCCCGATACAAAATTTGATTACCATTCATAATTGCACCTCTGTTGGATAATATTGTTATCACAATTATTTTTTACACTTCTTATGAGCCAAGAGTCTATGTACAAGTAAGATGTCCATCTCTTATACTAAGAACTCGAAAGAGACCTCACTGGTGGGATTACATTAAGACTTACGAGGGATCCGAGGAAGCTAATCGAGATTATAGTATTAATTTTATTGGATAACAATACTGAGAGGATAATTAATTCGGGATATGTAATTATCTTACTTAGTATAGCTTAATACGAAGTTGAATCACGGAAGGAGGGTAACCACTTGGCAAATAAACGACCAAGATTAAATATCAATTAATGAGGCATAAGGCTTAGGATCATGCCACGTTATCCGAAGGTTGTTGTAAACTGCAGAAGGGGAGAGAGTGAGACAATAAACTTCTGGTAAATCAATTCCTCTTATTTCTATTCTATCTTCCCTTCTATTCTCTTCTTCTCTAATTCTGATCTTCTCCTCTGCAGATTCGATATGGATATCCACTCATTCCAACTATCTTATTTAATTAGTATTTGATTTTGTTGTATTCGACATCCATTTTTTCAGTTTATATAAATCAGAGGAATCGGTCACAGAAAAACTAATTGAATTTACTTTTGAATTTGCAATTTACAGTCAGATCCTAATTGGGATCCTGAAAGGATAACTAGTCCATACCAAAACCCATACGTACTACCTCCAGGTTTGAATAAAGTAAACCTAGCTCCCGTATGATATCCCAAAAACTACACAAGAAAATTTCAAATCCTACATTCCCAATAGAAGATCCTCAGCAATTCTACGAATATCTAGTAATACTAATTGTGTAAAATCATATTTCCAAAAGAGAAGAAAAAAAGATAAGCAAAGGTAACGATCGGAATAAAAAGAAGAAATCTCACTACCTAGAGTATTATTATCAATGTTCTTCTCCATTCTGATCAATCTTTTCACCCTCTAACTTGAACCCTAGTGTATAGATGGAGTTAATTTTTTTGTGTAGTTTCTCAAATACTATCTCTGTCTAATTTATCAGTTACTTTCCTTATTGGTCTGTCCAAAAATGAATAAACATTTTTATATTGAATAATAATTGAACTTTAAAATGTTCATTTTATACTTAATGAAATGAGTTATAGCGACACAAATACCTGTTATTTATTTTAGATCACAAGTTTCAATTTTATATTAAACTCCGTAACTAGTCAAACTAACTCAAATAAGTCACAGAGAGTAGTAATAATTCGGAGAAGGGTCTAAAATACCCTTATAGTATTAGAATTGGTACAAAAATACCCCTCGTTTACCTTTTGGCCTCAAAATACCCTTGGGGTTAACCTTTAGGGACCTATTTTGCCCTTTTGGCTAACAGAATACTTAGTCAAAATATTTAATTATTTCATTTATTACGTGGCATGTTATAACTGGTTGAAAATTTAATTAATTAAAACCTAATTTATTTGACCCAAACCACCATATCCACCCGGATCCACCCGATCCATATTTCAAAATACCCAACCCATCCAAATAAAACCCCTATTACCCATTTCTTTAAACAAAATCCTAAATATTTCCCCCAAACAAAATCCTATCTGCAAATTTTTACTGCAACCTGCAAATCATAAAACATTTTTTTATAGCAATCTGCAAATTATTAAAGCATCTAAATTATGAATTGCTTTTCAATTTTACACAAACACAGGTTAACAATATAATATGATCTCAGCTATTTCGTCGTCTCTACAATTTAGTAGACAACCAAAATTAAAGAAACACTCCCAACACTAGAAATTATCAACTCAATCTATTTCAAAGAAAATATCACTGGGGATTCACAACTCACAATATCTCTTAAGCCTACCATCAAGACATCATCCCAAATAAAGCAACATACATAATGTAACTGGAAAACAAAAACCAACAACTATATAGATAAGTGGTAATGGCATTGTCATATATTTTGAACCCACAAAAACTTACAGACACTTGTTCAAGACATAGTAACATCAAAAAATTTAAAATATTAAGTTTCATTATGCCATAACATAACACTAGAAAACGAAAAACAACTTTATAATGCAACTACTTCTTCCTCCCCTCTTTGCCTTCAATTTGCCAATTCTTTTCTCCTTTTCAACTATCAGTTGATCTGAAGTCGTAGCTTCTTTTCCTTGCTTTGCCTTCAATTTGCCAATTCTTGTCTCCTTTTCAATTGTCAACTGATTTGAAGTCATAGCTTCTTTCCCTTTCCAAGCCAATTTTATTGGTGAGTATGGCAGATTAGTTGGAATGCTCACACCATTGTCATCTCCTTTGAAGACATCTCCTTTGAAGACAATCATTACACAATATTTATGAAAATTATTAATAGTAAGTCTATCGGAGTAGCAAATCGATTTCTTCACTTTTTACTTGAACATCGCCGCAGATTCATTCAAGAACTGATGAAGTTGAGGGGGAAATATTTAGGATTTTGTTTAAAGAAATGGGTAATAGGGGTTTTATTTGGATGGGTTGGGTATTTTGAAATATGGATCGGGTGGATCCGGGTGGATATGGTGGTTTGGGTCAAATAAATTAGGTTTTAATTAATTAAATTTCCAACCAGTTACAACATGCCACGTAATAAATAAAATAATTAAATATTTTGACTAAGTATTCTGTTAGCCAAAAGGGCAAAATAGGTCCCTAAAGGTTAACCCCAAGGGTATTTTGAGGCCAAAAGGTAAACGAGGGGTATTTTTGTACCAATTCTAATACTATAAGGGTATTTTAGACCCTTCTCGTATCAACTTTGAATTTTGTAAAATTATGGTCACTCAAGTAATGATAATATTCTTCAAGAAAATATTTTATTTTATATTATATTAAAAAGTCAGTCAATTTTATTTTGTAACATAAATGTCACTCAATTAATAATAATTATTTCAACAATTTGTTCAACTTTATTTTATAATAGAAAAATCACTTAATTATGTTGTAGCTCGAAAAAGGGTCATATCAACTCATGAAAGTAAGAAATAAGGAAAGAACTGAATCTAATTTTATTGATTTATCGCATAAGGAATTACTTCCTCCAAGCAATCATTAATATCCTCTATTCAAGCTCGTTAAAATCAAAGTTATATGAGACGCATCAACTGATACTATCACAACTAATTTAAGTTCTAGTGTAGAACTAGCATTATTGATTCAAGTACCATTCCTATATCTTTTATTAGAAGACCCTGTTTTTTTTTTTTATTACCATGCTTTTACCCACAAGCGATAAGTCATCAATGAATTTAATTTGTACAATAACTATTCGTGGATGTATGACTATCTCCGAAGTCAATCTTACTTCAATATAAATGATTGATGGGTAACGCTCTTAACCATGAGATACATCCACTAGAAAGGCCGGATGCATGACCATATATGAAATTAACATATAATACTGAATTTAGAACTTCATTTTAGAAGCACAAATTTTGAAAGAAAAGACAAATAATTGTTTTCAAAAGGTTTCCTCATTGTTCAATTTTATTTAGAATACACGTCGATGCCATCTATTATTGTATGTTTTTTGTATTTCATGATTCGTCTTCTATTTGATAGTTTTGTTGAAGAATCTCCATGGACGGGGAAGAGATGCTCTCAAATATGCACGACATAGAGATTTGAAAATGTGAGAAGGAGAAAAACAATTTTATTGTAGGAAATGTTTATGTCAAAAATTGTACTATTTTTGTGGGTATGTCTCACTACCTTTCTCTGAATTTGTGTTGACCTGAATTTTTTGTGATGGCTATGTTTGAATTTGTAACAAATTTTAGCTTTAGTCCGATATTAAAAGAAAAAAATTCATAAAATAATTAAATCTCAAAGATTAATTTTAATTATTTAATTACTTTTATTATTATTATTAGTTTAATTTTGTTTTACATATGGAAGCATTAGTTGGTGTAAATGCTACCCACCTTTTTACATGATTTCAACATTTCTTGGTTAGTTATATTTGTCACTTTTAGGTGGTTCACCATTTCTTTTTGTTTTTGACCGTGTTTGTTGGTAATAACGTCCGGTAGATATAATATCCCATAATACAGGAGTCATATTTCTCTTATTAGAAGAGATTCTTTCTCTGTTTGTCGTATGTTTTTAAAATGATTATTATGAGAAAGATAAGGATAGTATTTATGACATTCTGCATTTTTGATGCTACAAATATCACAGTAAGTACACATGATGGATTAATTTTTGAAGCCTGACAAAATATTTGAAAAATTCTAAAGTAGTATGTAAGAATTGAAAGAGATTACATGTCACGATCCAAAATAGGCCCTGGGCATACCATGACTGATAGAACCCCGAGAGGCCCTACCCAAGACACTTAGCATAAATCAAACAATTTAATAGAAGTAAAGAGTTCAAAAGATAGCATTTCATAAAAAAGAGTTTGACAAAAGTGAAAAATATAATATATCTCAAGGCAGTGTATTACATCATAGAAGAAAGATATTGGGACGTAACCCATACATCACATAAGAAGTCTAAATATAGAAAAAACAAACTAAAATCAATAAAATAATAATGGCTCTCTGATCATGAGGACCCGATAATCTTCAAACAGCTCAAAAAGATCAACCAGCCACACGTATGTGGAAAAGGATTGTCGGACCCTACATTAGTGAAACATTGTAGGCACAAGTATGCATTAGAACATGGAACATCCCAAGTATGATAACAAAGCAAAAGAGTTATGAAATCATGCTAAAAGTACTTTACATGACATGCAATGACCAAGCTAAAAAATAAAATAACATGTTAGAAATCAAAAGTCATAAATGTGGTCAATGCAAGCTAAACAACTTATAAAACACAGATGAGATACTTTAGAAAGTAATCTTTGTTCATTATTGTAACGTCCCGCCTTAACAAAGAGCTAAATTAAGAAAAAACTAAATCAGAAAGAGCCAAATTGAGAATTTTGCAAGTTATGCTTAGTATGTGAGTTTTGGGTCAATTTCAAACGATCATAACTTTCAAAACAGGATGAGTTAGGTTGCCCATAAGGTATCAAGTTAAATTTCTTTCAATCATCTTTCCAACGCCACCGAGTTTTCTAAATTTCGAGTTCGGATGAGGGAGATGTGCCTGTTTCAAGTCATTCTTTCTAGTTAAGGAAATTTACCCGAATTAATAAGGGGTATTTTTGTATTTTTCTTACCCCATCATATTTAAACATTTTTAGTAATATTTTAGAGGTATAAAATAATTTGGATCAGTTTTAAAACTCTAAATTACTCTTAGGGTTTTGAGAGGAGTTCAAGAGGAGAGGGTCAAGGTGATCATCAAGATTCTTGAGATTTGTGTAGGAATTTCACCAAATTAAGGTATGTAAGTTTTCATAGTGTTGGGTTCGTTCACCCATACGTCAATCAAGTAAATTCCAACCGTTATTTCGTCTTGAGGTTAAATGTTTTGAATTTTTTAGGGGTGTTTTTGAGGTTTTGTTCTTCATGCTTTATTTATGGAATTTGATGAATTCTTGATGTGAGGATTTCAATATTAAGGGTTGTTCTTAAAGAAAAGTAAGTAGATTCCTGTGCAGTTTAATTGGGTAATTGTATCTAAAGAAAATTTGATGAAATCAATCAATTCTAGGTGAATTAGAGTCCAAAAACGAGAAGAAAATTTTTTCTGGTTCTTCTAGGAAGGGGTGGCTGATGAGTCCACAGATTGGACTCATTTAGGGCTATATACTGATAGAATAGTGTCCTCAAATGCTTGTTTTGTATCAATTATTGATGAATAACCTTGAGTTTCAGGTATTTTGAATTTGAGGCAAAGCATGGACACTACTTATCAAAAAAGAGAAAAAAGGATGAAAAGAACATAGAAATGAAGACTTGAGGATTGCCGAGTCCACTTGACGAATCGACGATAGGACTGAAGATCGCCTTTTGTTCCAGTGTGCTGAACCCTGAGGGGAAGGATCAAATCGGCGGTGAAAAGGAGCAGTGGACGCATCGCCGAACAGTTCCACAGAGCAGTACTATATCGCCCAATGATCCAAAACACGATGATGTAGAAGGCTAGTGCAACACAACGGTGATCTATACCAATGGGCGAATGCTGGGTTGATCTGCCATTCCGAATAATGTCGCCGAGTCATCCACAACAGCACAATTTCTTGAAAACTATAAATAGTTATTATTTTTAGCTTAGTTTCGAATTTTACAAAGTACTATCATATTTTTACTTTTAAACTTCTATCTTTGATCTGTAAGTTTGGAGAGGATTTTTGAAGAACTTGAAGATTCAAAGGGTTTCATCTCCAAGGATTTGGACTTGGGTCTCTTGGATTCTTCACTTTTGGCATGTAACAAGATTTAAATCTTCATACCCATTTGAATGCAAGCTCATTTTGGTATAAATTTCTATCTCTTGTACATGTCTAGCTAAAACCCCAATTCTTGGGTGTGATTTTGTGAATATGGGTTAAATTAGTTGTTGGTATTGCTTGCAGATAGTTTATTCGTAGTTAAATGTGATTTCGTTTAGTATTTGTGGATGAATTTAATGAGGTTGTAGTTGCAAATATAATCTCATATATGTGCTTTTCGGATTGCTCGAGAGAGAGGTCATGAAGCTAAGATCACTAAATTGATGACCGTTGGTAGTGGTTCGACATGAGGTTCAGTTCAAGAGAGTTCACCCTAGTCTCTTCCCACACACTCAGCTCGAGAGAGTGAATGGTTTAAGGCGGAAGTTATGTTTCATGCGGCAAATGGGTGTCCGAGAGAACCCATTTGAAATGGGTTAAGTTGCTTGAGAGAGGGCTTATCCCCCATAAAGTCAAGCCTAGTAACAATTACTATATGAATTCTCTATCAAAAGCATGTACCCAATAATCTCGTTTATCTCGTATTCCTATCACATCCCAAGAATAACCCTCACCTTGATTTAGAACTCTTTATTAATTTCATTGTTTTTATTTACTTGTGACAAAAAACCTCCATTTGACAATTGAATCTTGTGTCACCCCTTTAGATTTGATAGGTTGTTAATCAATAATGTCTTTAACTACGACTAATTAGAACTAGATTTTACTTTTCTATTAATTCTCACAACCTCTTCCTGTGGAAATGAACCCAACCCTTGCTTGGGTTACTATACTACAGTACATTGTAGATACTTTGAAAGTTTTTTCTTTGATGACATCACCGATCAAAATTTCACTACCGCCGAGGAGTGGTGTTATGCGAGAATATATAGTTAAGTAGAATTTTTGTTCTTGTTAGTAGTAGTTTTACTAACTTTAAATTTTTTGTTTTGTTTTTCCTTTGAGTAGTTGTTGTAGGTAGGAACTTTAAGCATGGCCACGGAAAGTGGTGGCAAGTAGGCTGAGGTGAACCAAGAAGTCAAGGGTGACTTCACATCAATTGCATTGGTAAATCAGCTGAACGACTTGGCCACCAAAATCTCAGAGGTGGAAAATCAGTCCAAGAGTCAAGGGAGGTATGTACCCCCTCATGAGCGGAGGAGATCTAGAGACGAGGAGGACAATCGTGTTGAGGTCACACTACTGATCACTCTCCAATAGATCTTTGACCATGATAGAGTGATGGAATAGATTAAAGAGAGTGTAGGAATGATTGGCTCTCACTCTAGATCCATCCAGCAGATAGAAACACTCATGAGTCATGTAATGCCTCATCTCAACCCGCTCGACCAGTTGGGGTGATATAGCATCACTTGGAACAACCCCACAAATGGAGAGTGAGTAAGGACTCACGTCGTGCCACGACGTTAGCTAAAGTGCTTCTTGGGAGGAAACCCAAGGTTTTAAATTCTTTAGTTTGATTTTATAAACGGAAAAGGGCCTAAAATACCCTTGAAGTATTGAAAATAGTACAAAATTACCCTCCATCCACCTATTGGCTCCAAAATGCCCTTTTCATCCACCTATTGGCTCCAAAATACCCTTGTCATCCACCTTTGGGTTCAAAATTGACCACTTTTTTAATTGTTTTAAAATTAAACTCTTTAAATATTTTTTAAAATACTTGGCGTTCAACTATTGGTTATAATTTAATTTATTAATATAATTTATAAATCAACCCACTACCCACTCATTACTAAATAAACGGAAAAGGGCCTAAAATACCCTTGAAGTATTGAAAATAGTACAAAATTACCCTCCATCCACCTATTGGCTCCAAAATGCCCTTTTCATCCACCTATTGGCTCCAAAATACCCTTGTCATCCACCTTTGGGTTCAAAATTGACCACTTTTTTAATTGTTTTAAAATTAAACTCTTTAAATATTTTTTAAAATACTTGGCGTTCAACTATTGGTTATAATTTAATTTATTAATATAATTTATAAATCAACCCACTACCCACTCATTACTAAATAAACCCCACCCAATTAATAATCCAATTATAACATCAAAATTGTCATAAACACTACTAAAACACGATGAATTTATAGATTCCTGAAAATGACATTCAAAATTATTTGAGTCCGAATTGAAGCCCCAATTAAATATAGGTTGAGCCGCTTATTTAGGAGGACACTTTCAATAGGATTCTCTTTCAAGATTGAATTAAAAATTTATGATTAAAGGTAAAGAAGTAATACATTCCGAATTAATTCATGCACTTTTTTAAAATATAATTTTATAAATATTTATGATTTGTTTTAAAACCTTTAATATATTATTTTGAAAAAAAGTTAACTATGAAGTAACATCACATAACTGAGACGTAAGAATAATTAAGATGAACATAGTCAGACTTTTAAGTTTATCGGTAATTTCTATTTCGACACTTAACGTATGATAATTTACTTTTATAGATATTTTCGCCTCAAATTTTTAAAAACACTCAATTGGCAGTAGCTTTTTTGTTGTTGCATTAATAATGTGACGGGTGTATTAATTTGGAGGGGTTTAATTAGTAATGGGTGGGTAGTGGATTCATTTATAAATTATACTAATAAGTTAAATTATAACATATAGTTGCGTGCCACGTATTTAAAAAAATATTTAAATAGTTTAAATATAAAACCGTTAAATAAGTGGTCAATTTTGAACCAAAAGTTGGATGACAAGGGTATTTTGGACCCAATAGGTGGGTGAGAAGGGTATTTTGGAGCCAATAGGTGGATGGAGGGTAATTTTGTACCATTTCCAATACTTTGAGGGTATTTTAGGCCCTTTTCCGTTTTATAAATGATGGTGTATTAGTGGTATAGGTTTAAAGGTAGCGAGAGTTTGGAAAGTACAGATTGTCGAGTAAAATAGGCAATCGACGAATCACCGACCCGTTCAGCGTACCCAACTAAGACCGTCGTTTGGATCCTCACTTTGATCGGAGGTCCTGTAAAACTCAGCTAGGTAAGTGACAACTCGGAAAATCGCCGAGTTGATTGGTGAGCGCAACTAATTTCGCCGAATGTACGTAAACTTGATGGTATATAATGTCCAAAAGTCTTAGAATTTAAACTTCTTCACTTTCTCTCACTTTTAAACTTCACAAACTCACACCAAGGTAGTAATTTTGACATTCTTACATTTTACAAGTATTTTTGTTGGTTGATTAGTGCTCGTAGTTGGATTACATTGCCGCCTAACTTTTCAATCACATTTTAGTCGGCAAAAATGGTTAGTTTTCTAATACAGAGTTTATTTTCAAAAATTTCGTACTCATTTGCAATGACCGTATCGTATTGTTGTGTGCTGGGCCTCTTTGATAGAATTAGAATATTTAAATGCCTATTTAAATTTGAAAATCTTGCCCATAATGTTTTGATCATCAAATGCCCTTAATTTTGGTGTCTCTAAATGAATGGAAATGTTTTGGGATGTGCGATTGGGTGAAGCCTGAGTAACACATGTTTGTGCTAAATGACTCAATGATAGAGTGAGTGACACCCTTCTTAAGAGAAATTTTCGTCTAAGGGCCAAATTTAGCAAAATTGGGAAAATTCTGAGTATCCCGGGGTGATAGGGTAGTACAGGTCTTGTTTGAATTTCGTTAGTGCATGCTTTTATTTTGTTCTCGGGGAGTGCAAGGTCGAATTCAAGAAGATGGATTGAAAATAGGCACATTGGGCAATTTGGCGAGCTGGGTCGAGCTCGCCGAACTGCTCTTTTATTCGTCCGATGTCTCCATCTCGTCCTTAATCTCGTGTAGAAATAATGTGTAAGTCTCGCCGAAAGTACTCTTGATTGCAAAGGCCCTTTGCATGCTCTTCTGAACCCTTAGTGCACTGTGACTTTTGGATGACAAACCCTTGTTCACAGAAAGAATTCGTCAATTCGCTGAAATGGCCTTCCTAACCCCGACTATCCACAATCCTTAAGCCAACCACTACCGCGAGCCCGACTTAGCTCACCAAGATTTTCGGCGACTCGCTTAATGATTCAATGAGTCTGTCTGCAATAGAATTTCTGCAATTATATTGGGTATTCTCATAATTTATTTAAATCTATTGCACGTAAGTGCATACAAATCTAACCATGCCACCCGAAACAAAAGCACAAGGCATAAATATAAATGAAGGGGGATCAAATCTCCCAAAAAATTGAAGGGAAGAACTCCCACTGGGAGACCAAGGCAAAAGGAAAAAGCACATGGCTAGGAAAAGAATGGATATAAAAGCAGATTTCTCTGAACCAGAATACGATAAGCCTCTGATCAACCGAAAGAATGAACTCCAGGCTAGATCTCTACATCCACCAAAATGCCCTCAGCTGTCACCCCTCCTGAATCAGATTTAGTGCTAGCTCAGGCACCTCCAGTGGCTCCTATACTCCCTTTCATTCTTCAACCCACAATGCTGAACAGATTGAAAGGTGATGGGGTATGAACCATCATAGAAGAAAAACTCTTGTCTTTGGAGGGCCTAGAAGGCAAATATCCTAATATTATGGACACCCTCCGCTACAATGAGTTCGAACAGTTCATAAAGCCCCGAGGTCCTTACATTCCTTCTTGGGTTAGGGAATTTGACACATCTTATGGGGAGCTGGTGCCAAATAATAAGAAGAAGGCAAACGAGTTTAGACCGATAAAGTTGGTCGAGGGATTTCCTATTGTTTAGTCCGTAGATGATTTGAAGCCGTGGTTAGATCCTTTGATCTTTGACACCACCCCGAGGTGGATCACAGTAGGTGTCCCTATTGAGAAGAGGGACTTGAACATTGCAGCCACATTCTGGTTTGGCTTCATCAGCAACACCATAATGTCATCCCAGAACGAGTCCATTTTGCGCCATCCTAAGGCAAATTTCTTCATTGTAATATGTCCAGAAAGCGCATCAATCTGGGGTTGATGACTTCACAAGAGATGTCCATGAGGGACAAACAAAAGCAGACCTCTCTTTCGTTCCCAATTCTAGTCACATTGGTGTGCTGGTGTGCTCGAGTGCCCCAGGACACTGAGAGAGATATTTAGATCACCTCTTCATCCTCTACTGACATCCGACGTATTGAGGCCGAGTACACACGAGAGGAGGCTAAAAGGAAGAGAGTAGTTTCAACAGATATTTCTCTGGAGATTAATGTTGAGTCATTACCTGCACAGGCATCTTCGCTTACTCCGGACTTTGGACTTCACGTACATCTGCTCCTTCCTCTTCTACTCAGGCCTCAGGTGCTTCATCATCCTCCTAACCTTCCAGGATAACTCACGCAATGATCCTGAATATGGGCATTTGTCCCAATCAACTGATGCACGGTCATCCCAACTCAACAGATCCATCCCAGGGATGATCGAGAGTTGTGAGAGTATACAAGGGAAATATTCTGAGGGAAAGACTTCAAAAGTTGAAAGACTATCTAAAGTATACCAACTTTAGTTCATTCATATGGAGGGAAAATGACTTGGACACTCCTAAGTTCTCGGGGATTCCTCTGGTGACCACCGGAGATGTGCAAAGGGATGGAAAAATAGATGAGGAGTCGGAGGCAGAGACTGACGAGGAGATGATAGCAGTACATGAGGAGGAGATGTTAGAGAACCAAGACGAGAGCCTATTTAGAGATTTGCCAAATTAGATGGAGATGGTTGTGCAGCAGGTGATCCAAACATCGCCGACTGAGACGTCCATAGAAGCCCCTAGTTGATTTGGCACTGCTACTCCCTCTGAGTAGACTCCGGGCACTCCGAGCATTGAAGCCCCGATAGATAGAGATACTACATAGACATGACTCTTTCTTTACCTCTCTTTCTATCTTACTGTATATTTATTTTTTGATACTTTCATTTACATTTGAGGACAAATGCTTTTCAATTATGGTGGGGTGAGGCCTACCTTTGTGTGCTATTAATGTTTGTAATTTGTGTTTATCTTTGGGTTGTTCTGTTTGAGATTGTGTTTTATCTGTTTTATGGATGTTTGAGCTTATGGCTCCCTTCTTGTCATAATTGAAAACTTATTTTGACCCTTCCGAACTTTTTAAATTTTTTTTTACAAATTTTTCCACCTCTTGTATGCACTTGAAATGGGTTGTTTAAGCAGATTTGAGACTTGGTTTCGATCAATATCGATGAATTTAATAATGCTTGCAATCAAACAAACATGGGTGTACGACTACGATGAGATCAAATGAACTTGCACAAACAATGTGTAAACTCTTTTCATCTTGTTGTGATCCACATATCAAATTGATTCACTTGTGATGACCGTTGCACACTAGCAAAAGTGCAGATTCTTGTTTGACTTTAGTATCGATGCCTTGTGTGATAAGCTTACCTTAAACTATGCATGACAACACCTTGAATTTCCCTCGTTGTTCCCTTTGACTAAGTAAGGCTTTCTCTTGATATAATATTAGGCAACTTTATTGAGTGTGAGCCAATTTGACATATACCTCTTTTGTGACCTACCTTGTGAGTGTGCGAACCTCTCTTGAACACCCCTTGAGTCTTACCTTACTTTGGAAGAAACTTGATGAAAACACAACCTTTATTGATCCATTATCCATAATCATCATGATGGTTGGTTTGTTTGAAATAGACAACTTAGGCCAAAAGCCTAATTTTGGGGTGTGGTGAAAAGATCAAGGAGTGCAAGAAAAGTCTTATCTATCTATGTTGAGAAAAATGGAATCCCTCCTTATAAAAAAAAGAAACAAAAAGAATAATAATGAAAACGAAGAAAAAAGAGTGTGAAATAAATTTTAGAAATGCAAAAAGAAAAGGGGGTTTCCGACACACTATGGAAAAGTGAATAAAGGGATGACATTTGAGCACTAATGAACTTCATCAAGGAAAGGAAAGGAAGTGTTGTAAGTACCACATTTTATGAGGATCATAGTCACTGAGACTTAATGGCCATACCTTTGCACTATGACCCATTACAAGCCTTAAAAGACCTTTGTGATCTTGATAAAGCTGAAACAAATGTTGATATGAAAATACGGGCAAACCTATGGATGAAAGCATGCATTTTGTTCTTCTTTGTGAGAGTGAGCGTTGTATTTGATTTCAGAACTTTAAATGATAATACATCATGTGTGTGAGAATGGAATACTCATTTGTGTGAGGCCATTCGGATACTTTTGTTGAGCTTGAACTTTCATTTGAAACAAGTATTGCGAGCTTGATAATCTTTGGTAATGGTGTGTCAAAACTTGAATCTTTGGGTATATTATTGATCCTCGCATGAGTAAATTGAGTCTTGTTGTGTACATTCATGATTGAATCTTGTGTAGCACTATTTTAAACATCTTTTTTGAACTGTTGAACTTGAGTTTTAATTTAGGACAAGCAAAAGTTTAAGTCAGTGGTGTTGATGAGTCCACATATTGGACTCCTTTAGGGCTATATATTGATAGAAATGGTGTCTTAGGATGTTTGTTTTGTCTCAATTACTGATAAAGAGCCTTTACTTTCAGGTATTTTGAGTTTGAAGCAAAACATGGACACTACTTAGCAAAAAGGATTAAAAAAGCTGAAAAAAACAAAGAAATGAAGACCTAAGGATCGCCGAGTCTACTTGGTGAATCACCGATAGGTCTAATGATCGCTTTTGTTCCAGTGTGCTGAGCCTGGAAGGAAAGGATCAAATTTGTGGTAAAAAAGAATTGAGGGTGCATCGTCGAGCACATCCTCTAAACAGTACTATGTCGCCCACTGATCCAAAGCATGATGATGCTGAACTCTAGTGCAAGACGGCGATAATCTATACCAATGGATGAATTGCCGAGTTGATAAGAGATTCTGACTAATGTCGTCGAGTGATCCACTACAACACAATTTCTTGAAAACTATAAATACTTTTTATTATTATTAGCTTAGTATCGAACTTTACACAATATTATCATATATTTACTTTAAGAACTTCTATTTTGAGCTCTAATTTTGGAGAGGATTTTTTTTAGAACTTGAAGATTTAATGGGTTTCATCTCGAAGGATTTAGACTTGGGTCTCTTGGATTCTTCCCTTTTTGCCTGTAACAAGACTTAAATCTTCATACCCATTTGAATGCAATCTCATTTTGGTATAAATTTCTACCTCTTGTACATGTCTAGCTAAACCCCCAATTCTTGGGGTGTGATTTTGTGAATATGGGTTAAATTAGTTGTTGGGTCTTGCTTGTTGATAGTTCGTAGTTTAAATGTGATTTCATTTAGTAGTTGTGGGTGAATTTAATGAGGTTGTAGTTGCAAATATAATCTCATATATGTGTTTCCGGCTTGCTCGAAAGAGAGGTCGTGAAACTAAGACTACTAAATTGATGGCCGGTGGGAGTGGTTCGACATGAGGTTCAGCTCGGGAGAGTGAACGCTAGTCTCATTCCCACACACTTATCTCGAGAGAGTAAGTGGACTAAGGTAGAGGTTGTGCTTCATGAGGCGCTTCATGAGGCAATTGGGTGTCCAAGAGGAACCCATTTGAAACAGGGTAAGTTGCTCGAGAGAAAGCTTATCCCCCTTAAAGTCTAGCCTAGTCACAATTACTCTATGAATTATCTATCAAAAGCATTTACCCAATAATCTCGTTTATCTTGTATTTCTATCACATCCCAAGAATCCCCACACCTTGATTTAGCACACTTTGTTAATTTCACTGTTTTTATTTACTTGTGACAAAACCCCCCATTTGACAATTGACACTTGTGTCACCTCCTTTGATTTAATATGTTTTTAATCGATAATGTCTTTACTACGAATAATTAGAACTAGATTTTACTTTTCTATCAATTCTCACAATCACTCCCTGTGGAAATAACCCAAACCCTTGGTTGGGTTACTATACTACGGTACGATCATAGACAGTTGCATTGGAATTTGTGTCTTCGTTGACACCACTGAACAGTGGCATGACACACCACCAATGCACCAGGAGGCTGGCGCGCCTCCCCTGCAGTGTGCCAAAATGAACTCTCTGAAGTTGTTGCGCCCCGTGCTAGGGTTGCCTGCCCCCTCTCTTTTTTGTTGTTTGATCCATCTAAGTTCTTTTAAGGTGTACCTTCACTCCTTTCTAGTTCTAACTACTCTTAAATACATCCAAACATAGACAGATCCTTATAAAATGAACCATAACCCTTGAAATCATAATTCAAATTCAAGGTAGAGTTAAGAGAAAAGCGTTGAGAGTTCTTTCCAGTCATTATGAGACGTGTTTAACAATCTTTTAAAACTTATTTTATGAATTGAATACTTTGATTATGAGGATGCAGATGAGGAGAGTTGAGTTTTCATTTTTTGTCAAAATGAATATATGGGAACAAAGTATTCCCAAAATTAAATGTTTTAACATTTAAAATGAGAAGAAAGATCGATTTCAAAATGAGTTCATAAGGAGTTTTGGATTATAATCTCTTTTAAGAAAATCTTTTGAGCAATAATCTCAAAGTTTGAGGAAAAGGAATTTTTTTTAATTATATGAGCTGAGTTATATTATTGGGAGTAGTATTAAGCACAGATATGGGAATGAGTTGAAACAACTCAAAGTCCTCATAAACCATGTAGTCAACGTGGGTAAAAAGAGTCATACTTTTTAGATGATTCTTTATTGATTTTAAGCATATCTTAGTGGATCCACTTAGTTGAGGATGTCTTATACTCCGGTAAGGTATAAAACAGTTCTGGCAACATGGGCGAGATGATGTATCATCACATAGCTCATAGTGATGGTTGTCGGTTACAAAATCTCCCAAATAAGAGTATTATTGTATTTTCAAATACATTGAGTTGTTATCTACTGTTTTAAATGCTTTTCATAAATTGCATCTTTCATGGAACACTACATTAGAAGCGATATATAGTGCAACTTGGTTATCACAAATCAATGTCATAGGCTCAACTCCACTATCTTCAATTCTTGGAGAAGTTGTCTCAACCATATAAGCTCATACGTAGCTAGTGCAATCGTTCGATATTCTGCCTCTGCGCTTGATCTAGCTACGACAACTTGCTTTTTACTTTTCCAAGATATTATATTTCCTCCAATTAGAACACAATAACCTAAAGTGGACCGTCCGTCAGAAGGAGATCCTGCCCAATCTGCATTAGAATATCCGACAATGTTGGTGTGTCCCTTATCTTCATACAATCAAGCTTGTCCTGGAAAGC
Organism: Solanum sitiens; assembly: GCA_016801875.1. Taxonomy (NCBI): domain Eukaryota; kingdom Viridiplantae; phylum Streptophyta; class Magnoliopsida; order Solanales; family Solanaceae; genus Solanum; species Solanum sitiens. The sequence continues at coordinate 135,651 of JABWTJ010000452.1, read as the reverse complement.
TTTTGATATATCGCAGGATGCGAATCACTGCGTTCCAGTGACTATCACAAGTTGATTGCAAAATTGGCTAATTACACTAACAACAAGTGAAATGTTTGGTCGTGTTATTGTAAGATAGTTGAGTTTGCCAACAAGTCTCTGATATCTACTAGGATCTATTAAAGGCTCCCCATGTCTTTGAATAAGCTTAGTATTTGGATCCATTGGACTGTCCACGTGTTTTAAATCCAACATACCAACATCTTCTAAAATGTCTAAGGCATATTTCCTTTGAGTAAGTGCAATACCATGTCCATATTCTGACACTTCAATGCCCAATAAGTATTTCAACTTGCCCAAATCCTTAGTCTGAAAGTGACTTGAGAGGTGTTGTTTGAGTTGAGCAATACCTTCATAATCATCTCATGTGGTAACAATATCATTAATATAAAGAATAAAAAAGATATGTTTGCCATGATATGAATGCCTATAGAATACAGAGTGATTAGTTTCTGTTCGGATCATTCCAAACTATTGGACAATAGCTCAAAAAACGACCAACCCATGAAGATTGCTTAAGACCATAGAGGGATCGACGAAGTTTACAAACTAGTCTAGATTCCCCCTGAGCAACAAACCCTGGTGGTTTCTCCATATATACCTCTTCAGCAAGCTCTCCATGTGGGAATGCATTTTTTATTTCAATTGAAAAAGGGGCACAATTTAAACGAGATGATTGCACAATTTAACAAAACAAATTCATTATTAACTTACTGAGACAACAAGGGCAGAAGTTGCAAGGGAAAATCCAGCAATCTTGGCAGCATCAGTACATTTCTGAGCAAAATCTTTAAGATCAGCTTGAAAAGAGCAAGAAAGCCAGGATGCAAATGCTTCAAGACCGAATTCCTTGCTCACACTTTGAGATGGCCTCAATTGCAAGTTGTTTTTGGCAGAGACACCACCAACCTTAGTAATTGGTTGCATAAGACTAAGAGTAGCAGCTGCTTGTAGAGAGGCTGCCATTTTGTTTTGTTTTACTGATAAGTTTCTGCTGCTCTTTGTTTCTGTTTAGTAGAAACTAACAATTGTGACAGTTGAACACATCAAGAAATTCTTGGGAGAAGATCTGCAGTTCTGTACCCTTCAAGAAGTACAACAGAATGAAAAGCAGTTGGAATGAAGTGTCACACCATCAGGGCACGTAAGGTTTCTTGATCAGTGTCTTAGAAATGATATGTTTTCTTATTAAGTTTCGGAAACTTGACATTTATCATATCTTATATTTTTCGGTTCAAGCTTTTAAGGAGCAAGTTGAGCGACTAAAAGAAAAGGTAAGGCCACACTAACTGATATATTTTGAGCTTTAATTCACACAAAGGTAAGAAAAACAACAATCTATTCATAGGCCTTACGTTGTTGAATGTGAATGTCTCTATCGAAGAATTTCCAACTATTTTACTACTTGTTTGCTTAATGCTTCCCTTTCTTACAAATCTAGGAGAAATCTCCACTGCTGAAAATACAAAAGTGAGGGAGAAGGTATATTTTTCATTTGGTTACATCAACCTCAGTATAGTCTTTTTTTTTTTTTTAACTCTAATTCATATATAGTCGGACCAAAAATTAACTTATCTGGTGCCTATGTTTGTAGTTTGGTGGCCTTTAACAGAGACAAACACTAAGTGGAGAGAAGGAAGGAGAAGCTTCTTGTACAGATGGTAGCGAGAAAGATGTTGAGACTGAATTGTTTATAGGACCATCGAAGTGCAGAGTAACACGTCTCTAAAAGAATTGATCCTCCAATATTTGGGGCAAGCATGAGCTCAAACCATATACCAAGCAAGTGTATCGTTGAGTCCTGAAGTGGGAAGAATTACATATTTGTGTTGCCTGCTAGCTTGGCAAGACAACAAGGCCTTAATAGCAAAAGGAAGAATAAGATCCTCCCGATATTATATATGGTCGTGATCCAAGCTGTAATACTTTCACTGACTCAATTTTCTTGTTTTTTCATTGTTGAACACACTATTTCGTTGTTGAACACATGAGTTTTCTCAATTATATACAATTGGAGTTTGGTAATTCTTCTATCAATATTATTGTATTGATTTCTCTGGTTATACAAATGATACAAATGAAGTAAGGTGAATTGATGGTTAATTATAATCTTCATAATAATTTCCATTAAAATCGGACTAGTTATCGGCAAATCATCATATCATATCATATCATTTATTATTATAAGTGGGAATCTCTAAAGTAAAAAGTTGAATTACCATTTTGCCCTTCTACTAAATTAATTTTCATATATATATATACTAGTACATTTATTCGCGCTTCGCGCGGGAATTTTATATTACATATTTTATAAAATAATAATTTAAATCTATTAGTCATTAAAATTAAAACACTATATTATCTTATATACAAGATTACGCGATAACAAACAATAATAATATAAAGGAAAATGAAACTTATTACATCTTATCTTTTTTTTTAAATAAGGGTAACTTATCTTATCATTTATCCTTAATATCATAAGTATAAATTAATGACTTTAAAAATACATACCAAGTTCTGTAACATAAGCAATGGTGTCAGTGAGTCACTCAACACGAACCAAGTACACAAATATTTAGTTGATAAAGGTAACTTATCTTATCATTTATCCTTAATTAATAACATAAGTAAAAATTAATGACTGTAAAAATACATACCAAGATCTGTAACATAAGCAATGGTGTCACTGATCCACTCAACAGGAACCAAGTACACAAATATTTAGTTGTGAAGAAGAAGAAGAAAGGTTTAGAATTTTTTTTGTTTTAAAATGAGAGGAAATCCCTCTATTTATAGACAACAAAGGGTAACCTGCACAAATGTTTATTGTGCCTTATCGGAAAGGTTACAACTATTTGGAAAAGTTGCAACCCTTCGTAAAGGTCACAACCTTTCATAAAAGTCACAACTTTTCACGAAAGTCATAACTTTTCGTTAAAAGTCACAACTGTACATAAAAGTCGCAACTCTTCATAAAAGTCACAACTTTTCATGAAAGGGGAAGGCTAGTTTCGGAAATAAATAAATTTAAAAGAGAATTCTTGTTTGTGGGAGCGCCACGTAGGCGGACCTAAGGTTTTCTTTTATATATATATATATATGATTTAATCTTCTTATTCTCATTTCAAAATCTTGACCTTTCAAATTTCTCACACAAATTTTAAAAAAATACAAATGAGTAACCTTAAAGACAAGAAATTAAACTAGATTCATGTATCTTTTAAAGTTAAATTTCATCTCTGTCTTTTTTATATTTATTTTAATAGTAATTGACCTTTCAATTTTCCATGTGTCTTTTCATGTTTTCGTAATTTTGTTCTATAAATTTAACTTTTCCAAGAAATTTTTTTATTTACTATTCCTACAATTCTCGTGTGTAGAAACTGTAAAATTTATTTCACTCATTAAATTTTCTTTCTTTTATCTTCCAATAGTAACTTCTTTTTACATTCTTCTTTCATATTTTAATATATAAATTTTTTTTGTTATTATTTGTTGTACATAATCTAATCTTTTAATGATATTTATTCTGATCAATCTTTTCACATTGTTAAATCCTCTATAAAGTGTATCATAAGGTGGGTTTGTCCAATTATTTTATTTGTCTTCTTTGGTTAGATTTCTCCTCCAAAAAGAGTCTACTTCAGGTAAATCTATTCCAATATAATCAGGAGCGGTTCAAGCATATTAGTGGCCTAAAGCGAAAAACAAGCGGGGCCTTAAACTTGCATTGTTAATAACTTTTATATAACTGATTTTCTTATAGTTTTCAATTGATAATATAACTATTCTTATTTTAAATTATTTTTCATGAGATATAATTCTCTAAATATGTCAAATTTTTCTAATAATTCCTTAATTTTTCTACAAAATAGTATTCAATATATCTTAAACAATAATAAATTATAACCTTTATTATTAAAAATGAGGCCCCTTAAATTTGGGGGCCTAAGACACATGTATTTTTTTAACACTGTCGAGCCACCCCTGAATATAATTGATTTAGCTACAAATATTGACCAACACTTTTTGTATTATTGCAAAGCTAGCAGCATATTCACTTCTTTTAGTATAATATATATTTATGAAAAGCTTCTGTTGCAATAAAATTCAAATTCAGATATAAGTTGACCAGTGAATGCCTTTGCATATTTGAACTTTGAAATGTGGACATGGACTATGTTTGGAGCACACAGGTTCATAGTTGACTTTGTGTTTGTGTAGTTTAAAATGGTATGAAATACACGTGCGTTGCACGTGTTCGAGAACTAGTATTATTATAAGTGGGAACCTCCTAACCTTAAAGTTAGATTACCATTTTGCCCTTAAAATAAAATACAATTTAATTAAATATCTAATTACTACTTAAATAGTATATACTATATAGTTATCATTGTTTTAAAAACTTTTTCCATTAAAAGATAATATCAATTCTCTACATCATCAATTAATTATGTCCAGAACTGAGAGAAGATAGAGAGTTGGAAAAAATAATTTAATATAGACCAAATTAATTGGATTATATAAATTAAATAATCATAATTCTTTGGCAATTAAAACGTTACAAAGAATTACTAAATAAATGTTTGCATTTTGAATAGGCACTACTATACAAAATAAAAATTGAATATGAAGGGTCAATCCCCACTATTACACAGGAATCAGTTTCGAAATTAAAGTTGAATTTTAAAGGTCATTATCTAATACTATTTAAGACCAACTTATTAAGATGGATGGTAATCACATTAGATTGGATAAAGGAAATCGTGCAATTCAACATGGAGAAGAAAAGAGAGTTGAAAGCTCCAAATGAGGGAAACAAAAAAAATGTTGGAATCTGCTAATCAAGAGAAGAAACAGAAGTAGCGGAAAAAAAGAAAAGTAGATTAAATACAGTCTTTACGTTAATATGTTTGACGCCAAGAATAAGAAAGTTATATCCTCTAACTCCTCAAACTTTCTTTCTTTTTTCCGTTTTCATCAACTCGGTATAATTGTAGACTTCAAATTTAGTTATCATCGTGAGCCTTTGGGATAGTAAATATCAATTCAAATTTGTCATTATTTCTTCTTTCTTCTGCTTGTGTATTTTAATGTCATGTGTGTTTTAATATTTTGAACTTTCTTTTATGTGATTTTTTAAAAAAAAAATTCGGATATTATTATTCCTTAAATTGCAAAAGATTTGTTTAGAAGATACAAATGTGACTGGACATTTTTGTCAACACAATATTTTGATGAATTGAGTAATAATATTCTCTTTTCTTCTTTTTGAGTAAAGAATGATAATATTCATCTATAGGAAAGTTCAACAAATCTTCTTCAGAACTTGCAATCATAAATATACAACATAGAAGTTTGTATCATAGATGACTTGCTTTATGGGTTACAAAAAGCTTTTTATTGGTCAATAATGAGCATAATATCTACGCTTTCAATTTTATAATGTGAAAAAGTATTAATTATAGATCATTTTTTTATTATTAAAACTTACTTTTAGTAATTAAAATATATTGATTCCTCTCATATAATAGAAGGTTTATTTTTCATGAAACATTAAAAATATCAAACCTGACACAAGATTTTTATGTTATATTTTGTGAATTCTTATGTCAAACTTATATACAAAAGAACTTACACTATAAGAAAATTGTGAATTACATGGGGATTAGTATGAAAATTTGAAGGAAAAAAGTTTTCCTGCGGATTTTAATACTAATCCCCAGAAAAATCCCCATGTAATTCACACTTTTCTTGTAGTGTTAGCTTTGAACTTAACGATTATTTTATGTGTGCTCCACTATGATATATTTACTTATATAAATTAATTTTAAATGTCAATTATAGGAAAAATGTGCAATGCACGTTCCCAGGACTAGTATTATTATAAGTGGAAAGCTTCAAAGTAAATAGTTGAATTACCATTTTACCCTTATGCTAAATTCAAATGTTATTAAATATTTAATTAATTAAACATTAAATAGTAGAATTTCTATAATATTTTTAGTTGGTATACATGTGAGTAAATTAAATTAAATAAAAATAAAAATAAAAGTTATCCCTTTAAATAGATACATGTATATGTTTTATCTTCCAAATTAAGTTATGTTTTAATTAATATTTATCTTTAATTTGTTGTAATACTTGACCTTTTAGCTTCGTAAGGGAATCTTCATATTCCAAAAATATATTTTTTCCAATACATACAAGTTTTTCAATTAGTATTTTCATAGAAAGATTTATTTGTAATACACTTTTTGTGTGTGAAAGACTAGAGAAACTTAAATCAAGTGAAGAAAATTTCAAGGTCGAAAAGTTGAATTATCATTACCCTTATGCTAATTTCAAATGTTATTAAAATATTTAATTAATCAAATAGTAAATAGTAGAATTTTTATAATATTTTTAGTTGGTATACATGTGAGTAAATTAAATATAAAAATAAAAATAAAAATAACAATTATTCCTTTAAATAGATACATGTATGTGTTTCATCTTTCAAACTAATTTATGTTCTTAATTAATATTTGTCTTTAATTTTTGTAACACTTGACCTTTCAACTTTGTAAGTGAATCTTCATATATATGCTATATTTTTTCCTATAAATACAAATCTTTCAACAGTATTTTCATAGAAAGGTTTATATGTGATATAATTTTGTGTGTGGAAGACTAGAGAAGTTTAAATCAAGTGAAGAAAATTTCAAGGCAACAGAATCTGTGTCAAGATTACAATGCATAATGTGATTATAGGAATGAATATCACTTCAATTATTAAAATATTGACACTTGATGTATTTGTTTTTTTATTTATTTGTCGAGATCAGAACTATAATAAGACCCCTCCATTTGTGTAGTTGAATATCACTTCCATTAACTTGTCTTCAAAGATTTTAACTCTTTTTTTATCGTCAAGGTTGAATGTTATATTACTATAACTTTGTTTCAATTTGCATTATCAACAAAAAAACAGGAAAACGATTGTCTTAGATTTTTTCTATTTTTCGTTGGTAGCCTTATGCTAATCTTGCTCCTATATATGATACTTCTTATTTATATTTGTAATTTCGTTTTAAGAATATATTTAATTGAATTGTGTATTTTTTTTCTTTAGAAAATAAGACAATACAATCATAAAAATAGTGTAAAAGGCATGTAAAACAATTAATGCCTGCAAGATATTCTAATTTCAAATTATTAATATCACGTTTTTGCATCTTAAATTTTAAATATTTGTAAAGAATTATTCTTACATGTGCTTGTGGATAAAATCTATTTTTTAGACAATTTTTATGACAATTACCGTGAGATTCAAATCCCAAGGTCAAAAAAATGATACATCAAAATGCCTAAGAAGTTAGAAGATCTTTTATCCTTTGACCAAATATTACTCCTATTAATTTTTTAACAAAAAAATGTAAAATATATTATGACAAACTTTTAATTGTTAAAATATTAAAATTATCATTTTGGCTCTCCACTAAATTAAAATATGATTTATTTAGTTAATATTAATATTTTATTTATATAATTTCATAATTTAAATATCAATCGTTGCACTTTAAATCTTTAGTTATTTCCTTCTAATAAGTTTTCTTATTTATATATTTAAATTACTTATTGCATTCTACTTAATGAGAAGGAGAATTTCATATTTTACTAATTAATGTCAAAATTTTATCTTATTAAAATGTATATCATGTGTAACTATTAATTTAATTTAAACACTTTTATTCTATTCTATGAGACAAGAGAGACATTTTAAGGAAGAATTTCAATATTTTTACTCTTTCTATGAGACAAAAAAGACATTTTAAGGAAGTTAATCATAACATAGTGTGCCTCCATGTTTGTTTTTGCTACTTTATTTTGTTTTTTTAAAACAAATATAAAATTCTATATCAAAATTATAATAAGGGGAGGACTAAATGCAAAAAAATAAATTCTTCTATAAGTTAACTCTACACTACAAACATTTTTAAAAAAAGTTAAGTCGCGCATTGCCCTTTTATTAATAAGTTTATACACTAAAAACATTTATCATTTTACTTTTCATATTTTTATTGTAACTCAAATACTATTTTTTTTAAAAAATTATATAATATTTTTTTTGTTCATATTGATCGTTATGGAGTAAACGTGCAACGCATGTGCCCATATATGTATACTAGTATTATTATAAGTGGGAAGCTCCAACATTGAAAGTTGAATTACTATTTTACCCCTACACTAAGTTATAATCTAATTAAATCATATCTATCTTTTGGAATGGGTGCGTCCACTAACAGTCAATGGACCAGGTCCCTTGACACAATAAGAACAGAATGTAAGCACAGACAGTGGTCAGTATCTACTATACGTCAACGGACCAGGTCCCTTGACTCAGCAGAACAGTAGTTGAAATAAATGCAGAAAGTAAATGGCTGTAATAAAAATTTGTACAATGATTTTACGTGGAAACCTCCTTGCTCAAGGGAGTAAAACCATGACCTGTTGCACAATATTTTCAACCGTCTTCACTAATCTTCTCAAGCAAAAGTGAAACCCGGTTACAACCAATGTGAGAAAAAGTTATTAATCTCACGGTCAAGTAATCTACCTATTACTTGAAGAGCCTAAGCGGATACAACACCGCCCACTAAGCTATCACCCCTAGATAACTTAGACTTTGTTAAGCTGATACCACACCACCCACTAAACCACCTAACTCTAGATGAATTAGAATTTGACTAAGCAACAAAACAATGTTGCCCACTAAATCAGTTAACCCTAACTAATTTAGACTTTTACAAACTCGAACCAAATATCTGAATCCTTTATAAATTAGGAACTGTAGAACGAAAGATATAATCCTAAGACAACAATATAGCTTGCAGCTCTATCCGGTCCATGTTGCTCTTAGGATGACACTTCTTGAAGATGACCTTTGCTTTTTGAGCTTTTGGATTTTCTGAAAATCCAAGATTTTGTTTGCCAAAACTTATGTTTGTGTTGTTGGAGAAGAGACTATATTCAAATGGACACAAACCCTTGGGACGAGGCTATTGGCTGAGAGCCTGCTGTCATAAAAAGTTGTGCACTAACCCCTCAGAGTTGGCAGCTTTTTGACAGCTGTCTTTTCGTCCTTTTCACGTCGCACTCTTGCAGGGACCAGGTCCCTTGCTTGCGGGGACCAGGTCCCTTGCAAACTTCTTTGTGAGTTCTTGAAAAGGCCAACCTCTTCCATTCTGATTGGTTTAGTACGCTGGCGCCTCACCTACCACTGACAGGACAACTTTACAGTTGTACACCATTATGTATCAGATGGAGAGAACTCTGCCTGGGACCAGGTCCCTGCATTTGTGAGATACTGAAACATACAATCTCGTCCACTCTTCTTATTGGTGTAGGACACTGGGCTTTTCACCTACCAGCTGACATGACAGCTTTTACGACTGTACCCCATTTGTATCTGGACGAGAGAACTCTGCCAGGGAGCAGGTCCCCGCATTTGTGAGGATCATCAAAACATCTAGAATATAACATTTTCCCCCTCTTTGATGATAGCACACAAATGTACCTCACACGGAGTTTATTATTCATCTCACTGTCAGCAGTTCCAATAACAAGAATCTGGTTTCTTGTTAGATAGATAAGTTTGTTAAATCATCAAAACTTCATATCAAGTTCGAGCTAACATCTCAACTCAGCTTCGAACTAACATTTTCCCCCTTTTTGATGATAACATACTTATTCACCAGTTCCCCCTATCAACAAGAATTCTTGGGGTAACTGGAGTTGAATCATCTCCACAGTTTGTCAAATCATCAAAACATCAATATAACTTTTTCCCTCTTTTTGATGTCGACAAACATATTCACCAGTTCCCCCTATCAACAAGAATTCTTAGGGTAACTGGAGTTTAATAATCCCCGAAGTTTGTCAAATCATAAAAACATCAGCATAGCATTTTCCCCCTTTTTGATGATGACAAACATCTTCTTCCCCCTATCGGCAGGACCAGGTCCTCGTCAGGTAGCAAGCATTTATTCCCCCTGTCAGCATGACCATATCTCTTCAAGTAGCTACCATTGATTTCCCCTATCGATGTGACCATGTCTTCTTCAAGCAGTTATAACACCATGTCTTCTTCAAGTAGTTATAACACCATTGATCTCCTACCTTACCTTAACAACTTTCCCCCTTTTGACATCATAAAAATGGGTTAAAGCAGTAAACCAAATTGACAGAAATATAGTTCCAGCAAATTCATGGCCACTTGGGCAACACTGAGCATGAGTAAAAAGGCATAAAGTAATGAGACAAGTCAGTAGGAACAAGACATTTTTCATCCATAAACAAAAGATCAGCCATCAAAGCATTTCAAATATGATTACAAATGAAAACCAAAGCAATGCCCAAAAAGAGTATTGAGGACTGGCATAGAGAGATAGGAAGAGAAGGGATTAACTTAGAGGCAAGGGATTGAAAGAAAAGAATTAATAGAGCATATCCCTTATCATAAGATTTTCAGAATCATCTCTTAACATTCAGCATGTTGTGCAGCCCAACCTGTATCTCGAATTTTCAGAGCTGCTAATTTTTTTTTTTTAGCACCTGGTCCCTCTGATAGTGTTGTTTCAGAAGCTGGACTTTTAGACAACCCATTTCACCATTCCAGTTAACACGAGCAACTCTCATAGCTTCCAACACCAACCTGAGTTTCTCATAACAGAAAGATTGGTAAAACAAACAACTCAAGGCCTCCAAGATGAATAGATCAACAATTGAGGAACCAAGAAGTTTTTTATTTTATTTTATTTTATTTTTACACATTCTTCTTCAGAAAACTTTGAGTTCTCATACTATTAACTTCTCCCTTTTTGAACATCATCTTTTCCACTTCTTCATTTTTCATGGAGGACCAGATCCCTCTTCACACTTAAAATATTTTCATCAGAGAATTCTTCAACAAGAATAAAGGGGTTAACAATTTGAAGTGTGTTTTGAAAGAAGAGAAAAGATAATTTCGAAACACCCTGATATTTGGAAGGTAATTTGATTTTTATGGGGAAATAGAAAGAAATATGGAATATAAATAAGGTGAAAGTGAGGTATCATTTTGGCACTTTTAGAGAGGACCAGGTCCCTCTATGTAGTTTGAATGCCATTGCCTAGATCTGTCCTGACATCTCTTTTCCTTCAGCCCATTTTCCATGTGTGTATACCTACAAAAGGTATGAAACTAAACTTGCTAAAACATACATAACTGAAAAGCAAGGATACCTGCTCCCTTTGCATAGTCATGAAAGAGTTGATTGCTTCAGATAGGATCCATTCAAGAAGGTTTTAGCATTTCCATCATCAGCTTGATTAGTTCAGGCAAATTTTTGTGAACTTCACGTTGCTGCTTTTTCCACAAGAGTTGACTCCATCAAGCTGCACTTGCTACATTTATTTCCTCAGTTGATGAAAGAGAAATTGAGTCTTGCATTTTAATTCTTAATAAGTGAAAATCAGTCGTCAGCATGATCCACTCTTGAGGTACTCTTTCCATCAGCTTGATACCCAACACAATCAATCAACACCATGTACTCCAAATCAAAAAGTCTGCTGATGGACATAATAGGACCAGGTCTTCTGTCTTCTTCAAATATCTTTGGATTCTACTAGCAGCCTTCAAAAGTGATTTCTTTGTACATGAGTAGAGTCTTTTAGCCTGGTTCATTAGCATCTAGCTTCAAGTTAGTGCTCAAGAAATTATGAATTGTCGAGACACCTAAAATATGAAACCTTTTCAGCAGTTTCTTTGAACTAGTACCAGGTCCCTTCCTATGTTCAGACAACAATTGCCCTGATCATGTGTGTTATCTTCTTCCCTTCATCTAAGCCACTATGAGTACATACATATTCTTGACAAACTGGTCCTTATTTAAGCCTGAGGTGAAGATGTCAGCCACTTGATGTTCCATTTTGCAAAACTCCATGATAACATCACCCTTCTTTTTCATTGTCTTGACTTCAAGTATGTTAAGCCATTTGAGCAGCTCAATGATGTATTACTCTTGACAACCAAAGGTACATTTTGAGATTTTCTTGATTTACAGCTCCAACAAGAGATTTACTTCTTCCATTATGCTTATTTCAACTCTCACTTTTAATGAGTGAAATAGAAGTAAACTCTTCGCACAACACCTCAAAAATTGCCTCAAAGATAACATCAACAATATGTACCTGAATAATCAGCAATTCCTTTCATAGTGAATTCAATGAAAGAGGTTTTTAACAATTTTACCTCTCTTGAAGCCATTGTTGAGGAGCAACTTGGACAACGGATCAACTTGTTTGGGAACCGACTATCATACTTTGCATCTTTTAAACTGAGCTTGATCAGCTTCTTCATTCTCACCTTCAGAATTCACATCACAGTTTGAACTGCATCATCTTTGTTCAACGCTGTCTAGAGGACCGGGTCCCTCATCAGGTTCATAATCTGCATCAGCTTCCTTGAGATTGCTGGATTCATGAAAAGAATGTTCTTCAGCAAGCTCAATATTTAGACCATCTTTCTATTCTGAAGCAGTCTTCCATCTCAGAAACTTCTTTCTTTGGAACTTCTAAACTCTTCCAAACTCATCAACAAACACATGACCATTTTTAGTATACCCCTGATAAGCCTTACTGGAGGAAGAGTGTACCACAACTATTCTTTCATCAATATTGAGATCAAACTTCTTAATATCATCATTTTGGCCACCCAACATGTAGTATTTACCACTTCAGCCGAAAGTTCTTTGGTAGATTAAAAGTATGCATGTTTCAACTGAAGGATAGTCTGATCTTGTTCTCCTTAACACCACTCACAACATTTGTCATCTACAATATCATTTTATGCAGACTGGGACCAGGTCCCTTGACACAGGTTTGTGCAGCAACGCAACACTCATGAGCACGTTTCTTGAATCGTACCTCAGCATTCTTACCTTGAGCATTAAGTTTAGTGAGACTGTCATAATGAGCAGTAAATAGATCAGCAATACACATGTTCTTGCATCTCTTTTCTATCAAGATCATCGCCCGAGAGAGCAAGATTGTGACAACCCATTTTACGACAAGCACATTACTTTATTTCAGTCATCACAAATATTTGAAACACTTAAAAGATTGTACTTCAACCATTGACATTGTACACATCCTCAATAATGTGTTCCATAGATTTCTCAAACATGCCTTCACAAAAAGAACATACATTTTCTTGCCATCACCAAATACGACACCTCCACCTTGAAGTACCTTGAGAGAGAGGAAGTTTTTTAGTTTCCCAGTGCTTGAGCATCCAACATTCATGAATCAACACTGGTTGCTGCCACTTCCTCTCAAAAGAAAACCATATCACGTGTTACGCTTAGGAACCCACTTTAGTTGGAGTTCCCAGTAAGCAGATAAAGGAGTGATAAGAGAATTCTTTTTCCAGTGAGGCAGATTGATTTTGTTCAACTTAGGAACAAAAGCACGACCAGGTCCCTTCTTTTGAAAATTCTTCTGTTGACCAGCACGACCAGGTCCCTTCTTCTGCAAGTTCTTCTGTTGACCAGGTCCCTTCTTCTGCTTGTTGATCTGTTGACCAGGTCCCTTCCTTTCTTGTTCCTTTGTTCAGAAGATTTTGCGAGGTTATCTTGAGTCTTTTTACAAGCAGGACAATCCTTCTTCAAATGACCATCACGACCACAATGAAAGCACTATTTGTCAGACACAAACACATTTTTGTTATGGAGATTGTAAGAATAACTTTTGCTGGAATTTCCTAACCCTTTCTTATCATTTTGACCTTGACTGGGATGATTGGCAAGCAATTTTGAAGATGTGGACCATTTGAGAGATTTGCTCAGTTCTTCTTTGACGCGGACCAGGTCACTCTCCAACTGATTATTTCTCTTCAAGGCCATAGCAAGCTTTGTTTCAGCAGTGTTCAGACTAGCTTCTAGCTTCATATGCATACTACTAGCCTCTACTTTTCCTTTGCTAGATTTCTCACTTAACATCTTCAATCTCTTCTTGAGTTCTAGATTTTCAGCTATCAGAACTATCACATTTTCTTCCACAACAGACATTTGGTCAACCAAGGCTACCTTTTCTTCATGAAGAATATCTAGGCTATTGTTCATCAACTCTTTTTCAGTTGTTGACTCAATGATAGAGTCAATAAAAACTGCAGCTAGAATTCTCAACTTCTTAACAGAGTAAACATGCAAGTTTTGTTTAAGATCGGAAAGGGTTACCTCTTCTTCATCTTCCTCATCATAAGATTTTGCCATCAAAGCAAATGTATCATCAAACACATATTCATCACCTTTGACTGCAAGCATGGGTACATCTACATTACATTCTGATTCATCGACTCACTTGAGAAGTCTCCCCATACATCAAAAGCTTTCTTCATGATGTAGCCAACTACAACTTTTCTTGCTTTCTTATCGGGGACCGGTTCTCTTTTTCTGCCTTTCTCTCCTCTAGGTCTTTGATAAGTTTTGACTTCAACCTTATGCATGGGGCAATCTATGATGAAATGCCCTGGCTTTCCGCACTTGTGGCACTGGTGGTTTGCATTTACATCTCTCTTTGAGTTTTCTGCCTTTTGTAAGCCTCTATGTTTCCTTTCCCATTTTTGATACCTTCTCGTGAGGCATGTCATTTTCTTATCTTCATCAAAAGTTTCACCAGATATCATCTTGATAGCTACAAACTTCTCTTTCTTCAACTCCTTCTTTGATGCTTCTTGGTTTCTGTTGAGTGGAGAAACCATCTTTCCACAGGAATCTCTCTTGGTGTTAACCAGCTAGAGAGCACCCGCTATGATACCACTTTTTGGAATGGGTGCGTCCACTAACAGTCAATGGACCATGTCCCTTTACACAGTAAGAACAGAATGTAAGCACAGATAGTGGTCAGTATCTACTATACGTCAACGGACCAGGTTCCTTGACTCAGCAGAACAGTAGTTGAAACAAATGCAGAAAGTAAATGACTGTAATTAAAATTTGTACAATGATTTACGTGGAAACCTCCTTGCTCAAGGGAGTAAAACCACGGCCTGTTGCACAAGATTTTCAACCGTCTTCACTAATCTTCTCAAGCAAAAGTGAAACCCGGTTACAACCAATGTGAGAAAAAGTTATTAATCTCACGGTCAAGTAATCTACCTATTACTTGAAGAGCCTAAGCGGATACAACACCGCCCACTAAGCTATCACCCCTAGATAACTTAGACTTTGTTAAGCGGATACCACACCGCCCACTAAACCACCTAACTCTAGATGAATTAGAATTTGACTAAGCAACAAAACAATGGTTCCCACTAAATCAGTTAACCCTAACTGATTTAGACTTTTACAAACTCGAACCAAATATCTGAATCCTTTATAAATTAGGAACAGATTTACAATGTAAGAATGAAAGATATAATCCTAAGACAACAATATAGCTTGGAGCTCTATCCGGTCCATGTTGCTCTTAGGATGACACTTCTTGAAGATGGCTTTTGCTTTTTGAGCTTTTGGATTTTCTAAAAATCCAAGACTTTGTTTGCCAAAACTTATGTTTGTGTTGTTGGAGATAAGACTATATTCAAATGGACACAAACCCTTGGGACGAGGCTATTGGCTGAGAGCCTGCTGTCATAAAAGTTGTGCACTAACCCCTCAGAGTTGGCAGCTTTTTGACAGCTGTCTTTTCGTCCTTTTCACGTTGCACTCTTGCAGGGACCAGGTCCCTTGCTTGCGGGGACCAGGTCCCTTGCTTGCGGGGACCAGGTCCCTTGCAAACTTCTTTGTGAGTTCTTGAAAAGGCCAACCTCTTCCATTCTGATTGGTTTAGTACGCTGGCACCTCACCTACCACTGACAGGATAGCTTTACAGTTGTACACCATTATGTATCAAATGGAGAGAACTCTGTCCAGGTCCCTGCATTTGTGAGATACTGAAACATACAATCTCGTCCGCTCTTCTTATTGGTGTAGGACACCGCGCTTTTCACCTACCACCTGACATGACAGCTTTTACGATTGTACCGCATTTGTATCTGGACGAGAGAACTCTGCCAGGGACCAGGTCCCGGCATTTGTGAGGATCATCAAAACATCTAGAATATAACACTATCTAATCTAAAATTTCAATAATATTGTGAATAAATCGAAATAATTTTGTTGAGTCTTTTTCCACTACCCATGTACATCAACAAACTTAATGACATTAACTATAATTTTCTCTTCACCATATAATAATTTCCTAGAGAATGTGAGGAGGTGCTTTGAATATTAATATTTTAACTTGACTATTCCGTTTTTCAAAACTAATTAGTATTATATAGCTCTGTTGCACTATTCTCATTCTCATCTGATTATATCCATGACAAGAGATTGTTCTTGGTTCAGATTTTGATAAAAATTATACTCTTTTTAATCCTTCCTCTTAAGTTAAACTTTCAATGTAAGTTAACATTATGTTATATGTTTTTTATTGTTTGTGTCATTTTGCTACTTTGTAACGATCCTCTTTATCGTTTTATAATTTTTACTCATTTTTTGAGCTAACCCCTTTTTAATAGTTTTCATAAATAATTTATGACCTATAAGAGTGAGTGACATGATATTCAACTTTAATAAAGAATTATTTTATTTCTAATAATAATGGAAAAAAGAAAAGAAAAGAAAAGAAAACGAAATTAAATAAATAAGTAAAATAATAATAATAAAAGGGCAAAGTGCCCTAAAATGTTTAAGGCCTCAGGCGGCTACATTGGAAAAAAAAGAACGAACAGAAAGATCAAAAAAAAAAATGCGCAGAAGAAGAAAAGAAAAGGAAGGGGGAAAAAGAAAAAGAAAAAGGAGGAGAAAAATTAATACATTCATCCTAAGGCGTAAAGGTAATTATTCTCATTCTTTTTATTAAGTTTTTATGTAAATAAGAGTAGATTTTTAGGTTAAACGTGTATAATTTATGCTAATATGTGAACTATGAATTTATGATTATAATAATAAGAGTAAGCAATTCTTAGTAGGAAATAATTTATGGCTAATTGGTTTTTAGGTTAAATTGTAAAGATTTATTTTTGAGAAAATTTCATTAAGAAATTTAATGGGTATTATAGGTAATCATAAGGTAATGAGTGCAGTCAATTATTGAGTAATGATTATGGCAAATCAATAGTCATAATAAAGTAATAAATGGTGATTTTTATTAAGTTTTTATGTAAATAAGAGTAGATTTTTAGGTTAAAACGTGTATAATTTATGCTAATATGTGAACTATAAATTTATGATTATAATAATAAGAGTAAGCAATTCTTAGTAGGAAATAATTTATGGTTAATTTGTTTTTAGGTTAAATGAAAAAGATTTTTTTTTGAGAAATTTTCATTAAGGAATTTAATGGGTGTTATAGATAATCATAAGGTAATGATTGCAGTCAATTATTGGGTAATGATTATGGCTAATCAATTGTCATAATAAAGTGATAAACGGTGATTTTATTAAATGGTAAATTGTTCGTGAGTTATAGTCCAACCTTCATATCTTTTTCTTCTTTTCTGGGGTTGATGACAAAGTTATCAAAGTTTTGATATATAGGGATAAATAATTAAATATATGGTATATTATATTATATAAATAGCATTAGATTTATGGTATTGGAGAATGGAAACTTAACCTTAGACTTGAAATTTGAAAAAAATTGAAAGAGTTGACATGTTAATCGGCCTCAAGATTTACGAATTTGATCATAAATTTGGGTGAATTATTGGTTCAAGGCTAAACACATAGTAATGTGAATTTTGTTGTTAGTTTCAAAATCTTATTATAAAAATTTGTTTGGATAAATTGTATTGATTGGGGCCCAATGAAAGGGGAAGATCAAGTCCCAGAGTGATTGTTCGACTATTCGAGGCAAGTGGATTTCTAAACTCTTGTTAAGTGTATGGATGCGTGTATTTCCTTGTGGTATATGTTTTGAAGTAACGGGATTGGTGATGGGTTGACTTTTCCACATTGATTAATTCTAATGATGAAAAAAGGGGTAACAAAAGGCAATGTGATTAATTGTTTATGTGTGATGTGTTAAACAAGGAAGGCTTGTTGAATCTTTGTTGATGTGATATCATGTTTGTGTTGCTGTGAATTATGCAATGTTATGAAAATGGTTATCTCCTCATTATTTGTGTGAACATGTCATTTGCATTATTTTGAGACATGGTTGTGACAAGTGTTATGTGCATTGAGAAAGAATGAGAACTTAAAGAGGTTGTACCATTTCGAGGGACGTATCGATGGATACTATATTTTGAGGGACGTATCGCGCGCCGCGATGATTACTATTATTGAGGGTCTTGTCGTGCGCGGTGACAGATGCATGGATAGATATCTCCCCCATGGGTCCCTGACTGAGAGACAACGGGTGTTATCACTAGGTCAGACATGCATCATTATACTTGACCTTGCATTCCATTGCATTGCACATACTTATCATTAGTGAACTTGATATTGTGTTTTGCTGATCTTGTGATTGCATTTCTGCGGAACTTTTGATTGTTGAATACTGAGCTTGTTATTGAGGATATGTAAAGTGTTGTTGTTGAGGATATGTAATCTGTTGAAGTATTGTTATTGAGGATATGTTATTTGTGGAAGTGTTGTTGTTGAGGGTATGTAATTTTGTGAAGTGTTGTTGTGGAGGATATGTAATTTGTCTAATTGTTGTTGTTGAGTTACGTGTTATGTAAACTGTGAGTTGTTAGGTTGGGCTGATTTTTATGCAGGTTGTAGTTGTGGAGGTTCGGTTAGGATGGTAGGAGTGCCCATATTTCATCCCCTTAGCTTGTGTTTAGGGATTTACTTGCTGAGTACCGTGTGGTTTTGGTACTTACCCCTTACTTCTATAAATTTTTGTAGGTTATAAGCCTGAATTTTTATGGTACTTGTCATTCTTTTCTTTTTCGAGGCTTCTTGGAGATTTGTGAGGTAGTTGTTTGTCGTCTCAGCAGGCTTTCTTTCTCCTTAATTATGATCTTGTTCTATTGTAGAAACAAGTTCATTTCAGACTTGATTTTTTTTGAATCTATTGTAACACTTTAGAGGCTTGTACACGTGACAACCAGATTTTGGGGGTATTTTTGAGTTGATTATAAATTTTCCGCTCTTTATTGTAACAATTGAATTTTAGGTTGACTTGTCTTGGTGGGATAAGACGAGTGTTATCATGTCTAATTGGTCGTGACAAAATGGTATCAGAGCCCCAGGTTCATAGGTATCACGTGTGTACAAGTCGAGTCTAAATAGAGTCTCGAGGATCGGTACGGAGACGTTTGTACTTATCTTCGAGAGGCTATAGTGACTTTTAGAAAAAAATCTTCACTTGTTGGATCTCTATCGTGCGTACTTGGTCCGATTTTTATTTTATCGCTTCACTCCATTCACTTTCGCTTATGTGATGACTCGTGCGTAGTTCTTTATGTGAATTTTTGGTGTGTTGTATATGTTTTGAATGTTAGATTTTTATAAACGTGAAAGTGATAGACTTATGGAAGGTTGTGTTGTCAGGTTTGAAATGTTTAATGGTTTGACTAGATTGAGTTAGATGATAACTTGACGAAATATTTTAAGAATATTTAAATGATGAGGTTGAACAGTTCTTCATGAACGCATTATATTTTTCAGAATAGTTATTTATCAGTGAAAATAATACTTGTGTGATATTGACAATATCTTGATTAGTTTGATAATTGGAAATGAAATGATTAAAAGGATGGATAGGTAATGAACAATGTCACCTTGAAAGCTACATTTGGTATAGTTGTCATGACATATATATGTTGCGTAGCAAATGATGTTGTGTCAATCAAGGTTAGAGTATCTTTCATTGATTGAGTTTATATCAAAAGGGATACATATTATTTTGGACTAGACACCAAACATATTTGGTAGTGTATGTTAGTTACGTAATGGGACATGAATGTGCAGGGTATTTGGCTACAATCTTCTCGATAGGTATGGTGTGTTCTAGTGGTGGATTTAACGAACTTTCACAATGTGGTACTAGTGGTATATAAGATGGATTTTGTCGATTGTTAAGCGTAAATACTAACTACTTAAATAGTTATAAGTGAGTCAAATGTTTATATAATGAGACCCGAGTTGCATTCACATTTGAGAAATCAACTAGCTTGTTCCTATAGACGAATGAGTTAAGCATTATTTATAAGGGAAATTTTAATGGTGGATATTTGGAGTAGTATAATATATTTACGTTGTAAAGTATATCTCGAAATTCTAAATGAGGTCAGATAATTTTATCTTAAGCTCCAAATGAGTAAATTGTTGTTGGAATAACAAACTTATGGATAAATAAAGTCTTAGTGAGTATACTTGGGTGAATGAAATTGAAGGGTTTTAGTAAAAAGTACATATAAATTGAGTAAGTCCCTTGGATGGTTGGCATAGCTAGGTTTGGAATGTCATGTTAATGGCGAGGCTAAATTTGTCGTGAGGGAAAAGACTATCTAAGCATGATGATAATAAGGTTTTATGATACATTATGGTTGAAACGCAACTATATGGCACAAGTGTTGATTAAAAAGATTTTTGTATGATAATGATGGCTTTTGGGTATCTAAGATTATGATTTGCTATTATTTGGTGAGTAGCGTGATTGCAAGGAAAATTGTAGGAGGTGTTGGAACACCGGTCCAATAGAATCTAAAAGAGCTAGAAGTATAATGAAAAATAATAATAAATTAGTGGAATATAGTGTATTCGGAAAAAGGTGAGAGTAAGAATATTTTCAGAGGAGTTGAGAATTGAATTTAGAGATACGTGACTTCACCCATTTTTCTTTGATTATGGTAATATATAATGTCACAGGATCATCAGATTGGTTAAAAAGTATTGGATAAAACTTGAGAAAAGAGTATATGAATGTTCAACTCGAGTGTGATTATAAGTTTTTATTTTGTGGTTTTGAGTTTTGTAATGAGTGCATTTGATTTTTATAGCAAAAGATATGATAAGTCTATGGAGAGAACCAATGATAAGCTAAGATACGTGAATTCATAAAAATCTTCAAGGTATGAATAAATGTTCATAGATAAAGGGATTGGGTTACACAGTTGGGTTCATGAGTCTAGGTGTTGGGTAGTGTGCTTTGTCGAGGTATGAATAAGTAAGGTAAGATTTGATCGATTTCATCAGGTATTGAGAATTCAAAAGAACATGTACAAAATTTGGATCGTAGAGTTGGTCACTTTTGATTGATAAAGAACCTAAGAAAGTATTTCTCTTAAGGAGTTGGTTCACAGTATATAGGATATCGACCAAAGAATAAGATTGGTAAGGGAGTTAGAGAAGGAACAAGAGTGGTGTATTGAAGAGTTCAAGATATTCATAATTTTGCGTCATAAAAAGAATTTAAGAAAAGTAAAGGAATAAGACATCTCATATAAGTCATTGGTTGGTAGTAGGAGGATTAATTGATTTTTACCTATGATTTTAGACATGACTTTGAGATGTGAACTAGTTCGGTACAGACTTACTAGGAGTTTAGCATCAACTTTTATAAAGTTTGAGTTTTGATTTGGGTGACAAACAACAAGGTATGAAATATTTACTGTTTTACGCGGGGTTAGATTTCTCAAATTATGATAGATGACTTAAGAATGATGCACAAGGTGAGATATAATTCTGCATGGTTATTAAGAATTTAGAGTTGGATTAATACTACTCTATTAATGAGACTACAGATAATATGATGATACGTTATATATACATTTGATGGTGAATAGAGGTTATGAGCTTATAGTATATAGAAGAATTTGAGTGACCATGAATTTTCCTATGTGTTGGCTTATAGTATATAGAAGAAATTGAGTGACCATGAATTTTCCTATGTGTTGGCATGATGTATGTGATGGTTTAGAATGGTATATAAGTCATAGTATGTGGAAGTGGTGTGAACTTGACTTTGGGGTGATTTAATAGTTTTATCTCGATTTAAACGTACTATCAAATTTTAAATTAGTGTTATTAGCCTTGGTTGGGACTTGTATTTGTCATTAAATGCTTAAATATAAAGAGAGATAGACATAGTTTGAACATATATTTGATAAGAATATTTTGATACTAATGATGATTTGGGAGTAAGGTAGATGATCAATGTGATTATGATGTTTTGTTAGTATTAAAAGTGTTGACTTTAGTGGATATGGGGTCCGATAGATCAATTATGTGTGAAATTACAATAGGGACTAAATTGGTGATTGTGGGTAGCTAAAAATTAAAGAGATAAAGTCATATGAATGAAAAGTGTTTTTATGGGCGCTATGAGGGAGTATATTGTGTTATTCGATTTCGGGTTCCATATATTCTTATGTGAGCCACCTACTTCGTTTCAGACATGATTTGGAGTATAATTCATTGCATATGTTCACATGTTTCTTTACATCTATGGGTAAATTCCTAGTGGTGGATCGGATGTACCGATCCTCTTATGTCCTCTTGATAGAGTAGGATTCGTTGACAAACTTGGTCATTTCATTTATGATAAATTTGGCGTTATTGGAATAGTTAAAGTATCTCAATATGTCTACAGACACAACCTTGCTTATAAGAACTTATATAAGAGCTACTATGAAGAGTTACTATTGTTTAAGACTGTAGTTAAAGGTTCTATATTTTAAAGTGTATCTCTTGTTGGATGGTTATTAAATCATTTTCTTCTTTGGGTTAGATAAGTTTGATTCTCCCTTGATTGGTATTCAATGTCTAAAGATCAGATTTTTATAACTTGAGCTCGTGAAAAGATTGTAATGTAAAAAAAAATTGTGATAATATCGATGATGATTTGTGAATTATAAGTGTGTGGTGGTTGGTATTTCACTTCTGGTTGTAGCCATTACCAATTCAAAATGTTATCTCGATTATGTAAGAAAAGATTCATCATGGTGGTTGTGTTATGGTCCAATGAGTTTCTCTTTAGATTGGGTTCATGGGTTAGTTTATGGCTTGATAATCACTCGTGATTTGTAGATCTTCCCAAAGTTCAAAATGAAAGTTCAGT
Source organism: Solanum sitiens (assembly GCA_016801875.1). Taxonomy (NCBI): domain Eukaryota; kingdom Viridiplantae; phylum Streptophyta; class Magnoliopsida; order Solanales; family Solanaceae; genus Solanum; species Solanum sitiens. The sequence continues at coordinate 112,530 of JABWTJ010000452.1, read as the reverse complement.
TCTTAGTAGTTGAGCTTAATTGAATGATTTTAAGGAGGAACTTACTTGGAGAGATGAGCACGACTTTAAAAATCATACCTCATGCTTTAGGTCATGTTGGTTATTCTTCCTTGTTCTTCTTCTTTATGTTCGAGGACGAACATGTATTTTAGTGATGGATAATGTAACGACCCTCTTAATCGTTTTATAAATTTTTCCCATTTTCTGAGTTAACCCCTTTTTAATAGTTTTCATAAATAATTTATGAATTATAATAGTGAGTGACATGATTTCAACTTTAATAAAGAATTATTTTGTTGCAAATAATAATGGAAAAAGGAAAAAAAGAAAAGAAAAGGAAATTAAATAAATAAGTAAAATAATAATAATAAAAGGGCAAAGTGCCCTAAAATGTTTAAGGCCTCAGGCGGCTACATTGAAAAAAAAAAAAAGAACGAACACAAAGATCAAAAAAACAAAAATACGCAGAAGAAGAAAAGAAAAGGAAGGGACAAAAAGAAAAAGTAAAAAAGTGGAGAAAAATTGAAAATTCATCCTAAGGAATAAAAGTAATTATTCTCATTCTTTTTATTAAGGAATTTAATGGGTATTATAGGTAATCATAAGGTAATGAGTGCAGTCAATTATTGAGCAATGATTATGGCAAATCAATAGTCATAATAAAGTAATAAATGGTGATTTTTATTAAGTTTTTATGTAAATAAGAGTAGATTTTTAGGTTAAAACGTGTATAATTTATGCTAATATGTGAACTATGAATTTATGATTATAATAATAAGAGTAAGCAATTCTTAGTAGGAAATAATTTATGGTTAATTTGTTTTTAGGTTAAATGAAAAAGTTTTTTTTTTTGAGCAATTTTCATTAAGGAATTTAATGGGTATTATAGATAATCATAAGGTAATGATTGCAGTCAATTATTGGGTAATGATTATGGTTAATCAATAGTCATAATAAAGTGATAAACGGTGATTTTATTAAATGGTAAATTGTTCGTGAGTTATAGTCCAACCTTCATATCTTTTTCTTCTTTTTTTGGGTTGGTGACAAAGTTATCAAAGTTTTGATATATTGGGATAAATAATTAAATATATGGTGTATTATATTATATAAATAGCATTAGATTTATGGTATTGGAGAATGGAAACTTAACCTTAGACTTGAAATTTAAAGAAAATTGAAAGAGTTTGACATGTTAATTGGCCTCAAGATTTACTAACTTGATCATAAATTTGGGTGAATTGTTGGTTCAAGGCTAAACACATAGTAATGTGAATGTTATTGTTAGTTTCAAAATATTATTGTGAAAATTTGTTTGGATAGATTGTATAGATTTGGGGCCCAATGAAAGGGGAAGACTCAAATCCCAGAGTGATTGTTCGACTATTCGAGGCAAGTGGATTTCTAAACTCTTGTTAAGTGTATGGAATGCGTGTATTTCCTTGTGGTATATGTTTGGAAGTAACGGGATTGGTGATGGGTTGACTTTTCCACATTGATTAATCCTAATGATGAAAAAAGGTGTAACAAAAGGCAATGTGATTAATTGTTTATGTGTGATGTGTTGAACAATGTTTGAAGGCTTGTTGAATTGTTGTTGATGTGATATCATGTTTGTGTTGCTGTGAATTCTGCAATGTTATGGAAATGGTTATCTCCTCATTATTTGTGTGAATATGTCATTTTCATTATTTTGAGACATGGTTGTGACACGTGTTATGTGCATTGAAAAAGAATGAGAACTTAAAAAGGATGTACCATTTTGAGGGACGTATCGCGCACTGCGATGGTTACTATTATCGAGGGTCCTGTCGTGCGCGGCGACAGATGCATGGATAGATATGTCCCCCATGGGTCCCGGACTGAGAGACAGCGGGTGTGTATCACTAGGTCAGACATGCATCATTATACTTGACCTTGCATTCCATTGCATTGCACATACTTATCATTAGTGAACTTGATATTGTGTTTTGCTGATCTTGTGATTGCCCTTCTGCGGAACTTTTGATTGTTGAATACTGAGTTTGTTATTGAAGATATGTGAAGTGTTGTTGTTGAGGATATGTAATTTATTGAAATATTGTTATTGAGGATATGTTATTTGTTGAAGTGTTGTTGTTGAGGGTATGTAAGTGTTGTTGTAGAGGATATGTATTTGTCTAAGTGTTGTTGTTGAGTTACGTGCTATGTAAACTGTGAGTTGTTAGGTTTGACTGATTTTTATGCAGGTTGTAGTTGTGGAGGTTCGGTTGGGATGGTAGGAGTGCCCGTATTTCTTTCCCTTAGCTTGTGTTTAGGGATTTACTTGCTGAGTACCGTGTGGTTTGGTTCTCACCCTTGCTTCTACAAATTTTTGTAGGTTATAAGCCTGAATTTTTATGGTACTTGTCATTCTCTTCTTTTCTGAGGCTTCTTGGAGATTTTTGAGGTAGTTGTTTGTCGTCTCAGCAAGCTTTCTTTCTCCTTAATTTTGATCTTGTTCTATTCTAGAAACAAGTTCATTTGAGACTTGATTTTTTTTAATCAATGGTAACACTTTAGAGGCTTGTACACGTGACAACCAGATTTTGGGGGTACTTTTTGAGTTGATTATAAAATTTCCGCTTTTTATTGTAACAATTGAATTTTAGGCTGACTTGTCTTGGTGGGATAAGACGAGTATCATCACGTCTAATTTTGTGTCGTGACATACTTCTACAAAAACTTTATATGAACCCTTTCCTCTAGTTAGGTTTGTGTTTATATTTTTTTCTGGTGTTGGATTTAAGTTTGTCAAGAAGGTGGAGAATTGAAGATTTGAGCGTTGTGAAATGAAGTACTGCTCTCTTTTTTTACCCTCCTTAGGAGCTCCCACCCCTTTTACTCTTTTGGTAACTCGAACTCGCAACCTTCGGGTTGGAAGTGGGGGGTGCTTACTATCCAAGAAACTCCCTCTTGTTAAGTACTGCTCTGTTGACTCAAGCCATTCTGAAATTTTTATGGATGTAACTGTTCTTGTCTTTTTTTTCTTTAGCTCCATCCTCATACAAAGGTCAAGCATACAAAAGATATTCCTCAACTACGTTGAAAGATGTTTTATTACGGAATATTTATTATAAGCAACACATATATCCTACAAATCGGAAAAAATAATTTCCCTAGAATTTTGACATGCAAATCTAATTCCTATAGTGCATCTTAATTCATATCTTTGCACTGATTGATTTATTAATTGATTTTGTAAGATATAATATAATATAACATTTCACAATGATCCTGATCTTGATACAAAATTGTAGGATCATTGTGATTAAAGACTATTAACTTCATGGGAGATGCAATTTCTAATGATTCATGTATTACACCAAAAGTGTGAACTTCTTACCTTTAGGGTTAGATGACGATTTTGTCTTTGATGTAAACTAAAATATAATAAAATATCTAACAAATTAACTATTATATAGTAATATAATTATTATTTTTATCATATCATCATATCTTTTTCAATAATTTGCTTGTGTTGTCATCTCCTATAATTGTTTGTTTAGATGATGAGACATTGAACCATTTTTAAAGGCAATAAAAATAGCAGTAAATCAGGACATTCCAAAGTCCAAAGTTAAATTATCATTTTATTCCTACTATCCACTTTTAGTAATATATATAATCTTATATAACATCTAAGTAATAATGTTATAAAACATCTAATGAATTAAATATAAATAGTAAATTCTCCATACATACCGAGAATCCACAATGATTTATATACTAGCCACCATAAGGTCATATTGATTGAATCTCTATAAAACTTATGCAAAAATATACTTTAACTCAACAAAACTTATATATTTAGTTATTAAATAGAGACCGTAATTTCACTAAAACAATTATTGTATTTGTACTGACAAAAATAATATTCAACCAAGAAAAATTTTCATTTAGTAATTGTACTTTTACTTTCTCAGATGGAAATTTAAGCTCTATATATAATCAATACTATCTGATAAATAATTATCAACATGAGATTAGGCATGTACAAATTAATCTGATAGTAGGGGACAAACGTGTAACACACATTTCAAAGAACTAGTACTATTATAAAAGTAAGAACCTCCGATACAAATTTTGATTATCATTCATAAGTGCACCTCTGTTGGATAATATTGTTTTCACGAATAATTTTTACACTTCTTTTGAGCCAAGAGTCTATGTACAAGTAAGATGCACCTCTGTTACACTAAGAACTCGAAAAAGATCTCACTAGTAGGATTACATTAAAGACGTATGAGGGATTCGGGACAACTACTCGAGATTATACTGTTATTTTTATTGGATAATAATACTGAGAGGATAATTAATTCGGGACATGTAATGATCTTACTTAGTATAGATTAATGCGAAGCTGAATCACGGAAGGAGGGTAACTACTTGGCAAATAAACGGCCAAGATTAAATATCAATTAATGAGGCATAAGACTAAGGATCTTGCCACGTTATCCGAAGGTTGTTATAAACTGCAGAAGGAGGAAAATGCAATAAAAAACTTCTGGTAAATCAATTCCTCCCTTATTTCTCTTCTATCTTCCCTTCTATTCTCTTCTTCTTTAATTCTGATCTCCTTTGCAGATTCGTCATGGATACCCACTCATTCCAGCAATCTTAAATTTAATTAGTATTCGAGTTCGTTGTATTAAACATCCATGTTTTCAATTTATATAGATCAGAGAAAATGGTCCCAAAATAACTAATTGATTTTACTTTTGAATTTGCAATTTACAGTCAGATCCTATTGGGATCCTGAAAGGATAACTTGTTCATACCAAAACCCACACTTTCTACCTCCGGGTTCGTATAAAGTAAACCTAGCTCCAGTATGATATCCCACAAACCACACAGGAAAATTTCAAATCCTACATTCCCAATGGAAGATCCTTAGCAATTCTACGAATATCTAGTAATACTAATAGTGTAAAATCATATTGACAAAAGAGAAGAAAAAACGATCGGAATAAAAGAAGAAATCTCACTACCTGGAGTTAATTTTTTTTATAGTTTCTCAAATACCATCTCTGTCCAATTGATCAGTTACTTTCATTATTGGTCTGTCCAAAAAAGAATAAACAAAATTATATTAAATAATAATTTAATTGTAAAATGTTCATTTTATACTTAATGAAATGAGTTATAGCGAAACAAATACCTATTATTTATTTTAGATCATAAGTTTTAATTTTATTTAGACTCCGTAACTATTCAAACTAACTCATATGAAATAGGACAAAGAGAGTAGTAATATTGTTTATCAACTTTGAATTTTGTAAAATTATGGTCACTCAAGTAATGATAATATTCTTCAAGAAAATATTTTATTTTATATTAAAAAGTCAGTCAATTTTTATTTTGTAACATAAATGTCACTCAACTAATAATAATTATTTCAACAAGTTGTTCAACTCTATTTTATAATAGAAAATCACTTATTTATGTTGTAGCTCGAAAAGGGTCATATCAACCCATGAAAGTAAGAAATAAGGAAAGAACTAAATCTAATGTTATTGATTTATCGCATAAGAAATTACTTCCTCCAAGCAATCATTAATATCCTCTCTTCAAGCTCGTTAAAATCAAAGTTATATGAGACACATCAACTGATACTATCACAACTAATTTAAGTTCTAGTCTAGAACTAGCATTATTGATTCAATTGACATTCCTATATCTTTTATTAGAAGACCCTGGTGTTTTTCTTTTTATTACCATGCTTTTACCCACAGATGATAAGTTATCAATGAATTTAATTTGTACAATGACTATTGGTGGATGTATGACTATCGTCCTCAGTCAATCTTACTTAAATATAAATGATTGATGGGTAACGTTCTTAACCATGAGATACATCCACTAGAAAGGCCGGATGCATAACCATATATGAAATTAACATATAATACTGAATTTAGAACTTTATTTTAAAAGCACAAATTTTGAAAAAAGACAAATAATTGTTTTCTAAAGTTTCTCCATTGATCAATTTTATTAAAATACACCTCGATGCCATCTATTTTGTATGCTTTTTGTATTTCGTGATTCGTCTTCTATTTGATAGTTCTGTTGAAGAATCTCCATGGACGGGGAAGAGATGCTCTCAAAGATGCACGGCATAGAGATTCGAAAATGTGAGAAGGAGAAAAACAATTTTATTGTAGGAAATGTTTTTGTCAAAAATTGTACTATTTTTGTGGGTTTGTCTCACTACCTTTCTCTTTATTTGTGTTGACGTGAATTTTTTGTGATGGCTATGTTTGAATTTGCAACAAATTTTTAGGTTTAGTCTGATATTAAGAGAAAAAAATTCCATACAATAATTAAATCTCAAAGATTAATTTCAATTATTTAATCATCTTTATTATTATTATTAATTTAATTTTGTTAAGATATGGAAGCATTAGTTGGTGTAAATGCTACTCACGTTTTTGCATGATTTCAATATTTCTTGGTTATAGTTATATTTGTCATTTTTTAGGTGGTTCACCATTTTCTCTTTGTTTTTTACCATGTTTGTTGGTAATAATGTTCGGTAGATATTTTATCCTACAATATAGGATTCATATTTCTCTTATTAGAACATATTCTTTCTGTGTTTGTCATATGTTTTAAAAATGATTATTATGAGAAAGATAAGGATAAGATTTATGGACATTATACTTTTTTTATGCTACAAATATCACACTAAGTACACATGATGGATTAATTTTTGAAGCCTGACAAAATATAAGAAAAATTCTAAAGTAGAATGTAAGAATTGAAAGAGATTACATGACACGATCCAAAGTAGATTCTGGGCATAACATGACGAATAGAACCCCGAGAGGCCCTACCCAAGACACTTAGCGTACATCAAACAATATAATAGAAGAAAAGAGTTTAGAAGGTAGCATTTCATAAAAAAGAGTTTGATAAAAGTGGGTAATTTAAGTCTCAAGGCAGTGTATTACAGCATAGATAAAGATATTGGGACTTAAGAAACTAAAATCAATAAAATAATAACGGCCCTCTGCAAAAGCTCAAAAAGATCAACCAACCACAAGTATGGGTTAAATGATTGTCGGACCCGACATTAGTGAAACATTGTAGGCACAAGTATGCATTAGAACATGGAAGATACCAAGTATGATAACAGTGCATAAGAGTTATGAAATCATGCTAAAAGTACTTTACATGACATGCAATGACCAAGCTAAATAATACAATAACATGTTAGAAATCAAAAGTCATAAATGTGGTCAATGCAAACTAAACATCTTATAAAACACATATGAGATACTTTAGAAAGTAACCTTTGTTCATTATTGTAACATCCCGCCTTAGCAAAGAGCTAAATTAAGAAAAAAAACTAAATTAGAAAGAGCCGAATTGAGAATTTTACAAGTTATGCTTAGTTTGTGAGTTTTGGGTCAATTTCAAACGATCACAACTTTCAGAACAGGATGAGTTAGATTGCCCATAAGATATAAAATGAAATTTCTTTTATTCCTCTTTCCAACGCCATCGAGTTTTCTAAATTTCGAGTTCGGATGAGGAAAATATGTCTGTTTCAAGTCATTCTTTCCAGTTAAGAAAATTTCCCTGAATTAATGAGGAGTATTTTTGTATTTCTTACCCCATCATCTTTAAACATTTTTAGTAATATTTTATAGGTATAAAATTATTTGGATCAGTTTTACAACTCTAAATTACTCTTCTGGTTTTGGGAGGAGTTCAAGGGGAGAGATTGAAGGTGATCATCAAGATTCTTGATATTTGCGTAGGAATTTCGCCAAATTAATGTATGTAAGTTTTCATAGTGTTGGGTTCGTTCACCCACACACCAATCAAGTACATTCCAACCGTTATTTCATTCTTGAGGTTGAATGTTTTGAATTCTTGAGGAGTGTTTTTGAGGTTTCGTTCTTCATGCTTTATTTATGGAGTTTGATGAATTCTTGATATGAGGATTTCAATATTTGAGGATTGTTCTTGAATAAAAGTGAGTAGATTCTTGTGTTGTTGTATTGGTAATTGAATTTAAGGAAATTTTGAGGAAATCAATCAAGTATAGGCGAATTAGGATCAGAAGACAAAAATTTGTCTGGTTTTTCTAGGAAGGGGTGGCTGATGAGTCCACATATTGTACTCATTTAGGGCTATAGCAAATAGTGTCCTCAAAGTCTTGTTTTGTCTCAATTACTAATGAATAACCTTGAGTTTAAGATATTTTGAGTATGAGGCAAAGCATGGAAACTACTTGGCAAAAAAAAGCAAAAAGGGTGAAAAGAACAAAGAAATGAAGACATGAGGATCGCTGAGTCCACTTGGCAAATAGACGACAGGCCTGAAGATCACCTTTTGTTCCAATGTGCTGAGCCTGAAGGAAAGGATCAAATCGGGGGTGAAAAGGAGCAGTCGACGCATCGCCGAGAAGTTCCACAAAGCAGTACTATATCGCCCAATGATCCAAAACACGATGATGCTGAAGTCTAGTGCAAGACAACGGTGATCTATACCAATGGACGAATGCTGGGTTGATCTGCCATTCCGAATAATTTCACCGAGTCATCCACAACAGCACAATTTCTTGAAAACTATAAATAGTTGTTATTATTTTTAGCTTAGTATCGAACTTTAAAAAGTACTATTAGATTTTTACTTTTAGAACTTCTATTTTTTGAGCTTTAAGTTTGGAGAGGATTTTTGAAGAACTTGAAGATTCAAAGGGTTTCATCTCCAAGGATTTGGACTTGGGTCTCTTGGATTCTTCACTTTTGGCCTGTAGCAAGACTTAAATCTTCATACCCATTTGAATGCAAACTCATTTTGGTATAAATTTCTATCTCTTGTACATGTCTAACTAAAATCCCAATTCTTGAGTGTGATTTTGTGAATATGGGGTTAAATTAATTGTTGGGTATTGCTTGCAGATAGTTTATTCGTAGTTTAAATGTGAATTCGTTTAGTATTTGTGGATGAATTTAATGAGGTTGTAGTTGCAAATATAATCTCATATATGTGTTTTTCCGATTTCTCGAGAGAGAGGTCATGAAGCTAAGATCACTTAATTGATGACCGTTGGTACTGGTTCGACATGAGGTTCAGCTCAAGAGAGTTCACCCTAGTCTCTTCCCACACACTCATCTCGAGAGAGTGAGTGGTTTAAGGTGGAAGTTATGCTTCATGCGGCAAATGGGTGTCCGAGAGGAACACATTTGAAATGGGTTAAGTTGCTTGAGAGAGAGCTTATCCCCCATAAAGTAAAGCCTAGTCACAATTACTCTATGAATTCTCTATCAAAAACATGTACCCGATAATCTCGTTTATCCCGTATTCCTATCACATCCCAAGAATCCCCCTCACCTTGATTTAGCACTCTTTGTTAATTTCAAAAAAAAAAAAATACTTGTGACAAACCCGCCATTTGACAATTGACTCTTGCGTCAACCCCTTTGATATAATATGTGTTTAATCGATAATGTATTTAATCGATATAATATGTTTTTAATCGATATGTTTTTTCTTGTTAGTAGTAGTTTTACTAACTATAATTTTTTTTGTTTTGTTTTTCCTTTTGAGTAGTTGTTGTAAGGCAGGAACTTTAAGCATGGCTGAGGAAAGTGGTGGAAAGTCTGCTGAGGTGAACCAAGACGTCGAGGGTGACTTCATGTTAATTGCACTGGTAACTCAGCTGAATGACTAGGCCACCAAAATCTAAGAAGTGGAAAATCAGTCCAAGAGTCAAGGGAGGTATGTACCCCCTCATGAGCGGAGAAGGTCTAGAGACGAGGAGGACAGTCGTGTTGAGGTCACACTACTTCACTCTCCAATAGATCTTTGAACAGGATAGAGTGATGGAATAGATGAAAGAGAGTGTAGAAATGATTGGCTCTCACTCTAGATCCATCCTGCAGATAGAAACACTCATGAGTCATGTAATGCCTCATCTCAACCCGCTCGACCAGTTGGGGTGACCTAGCATCACTAGGAACAACCCCACCAACGGAGAGTGAGTAAGGACTCACGTCGTGCCACTAAGTTAGCTAAAGTGCTTCTTAAGAGGAAACCCAAGGTTTTAAATTCCTTAGTTTGATTTTATAAATAATGGTGTATTAGTGGTACAGGTTTAAAGGTAGCGAGAGTTTGGAAAGTACAGATTGTCGAGTAAAATAGGCAATCAATGAATCAACGACCCGTTCAGCGTACCCGACTAAGACCGTTGTTTGGATCCTCACTTTGATCGATGGACCTGTAAAACTCAGCTAGGCAAGTGACAACTCAGAAAATCGCCGAGTTGATTGGCGAACGAAACTAATTTCGCCGGATGTACTTAAACTGGATGGTATATAATGTCCAAAAGTCATAGAATTTAAACTTCTTCACTTTCCCTCACTTTTAAACTTCACTAACTCACACCAAGGTAGTAATTTTGATATTCTTAATTTTTACAAGTATTTTTGTTGGTTGATTAGTGCTCGTAGTTGGATTACATTGCCGCCTAACTTTTCAATCACATTTTAGTCGGCAAAAATGGTTAGTTTTCTGAAACGCTGAGTTTATTTTCAAAAATTTCGTACTCATTTGCAATTATCGTATCGCATTGTTGTGTGCTGGGCCTCTTTGATAGAATTAGAATTTTTAAATGCCTATTTAAATTTGAAAATCTTGCCCACAATGTTTTGATCATCAAATGCCCTTAATTTTGGTGTCTCAAAATGAATGGAAATGTTTTGGGTTGTGCGATTAGGTGAACCTGAGTAACCCATGTTTGTGCGAAATGACTCAATGATAGAGTGGGTGACACCCTTCTTAAGAGAAATTTTCGTCAAATGGCCAAATTTAGCAAAACTGGGAAACTTTTGAGTATCCCAGGGGGATGGGGTAGTACAGGTCTTGTTTGAATTTCGTTAGTGCACGCTTTTATTATGTTCTCGGGGAGTGCAAGGTCGAATTCAAGAAGATGGATTGAAAATAGGCACGTTGGGAAATTTGGCGAGCTAGGTTGAGCTCGCCGAACTGCTCTTTTGTTCGCCAGATGTTTCCATCTCGCCCTTAATCTCGTGTAAAAATGATGTGTAAGTCTATAACTATTGGTGAGAAGGATAGTCGAAAGAATTCGGCGACTTGCCAAAAGTACTCTTGATTGCAAAGGACCTTTGCATTCTCTTCTGAACCCTTAGTGCACTGTGACTTTTGGTTGACAAACCCTTGTTCACCGAAAGAATTCTGCAATTCTCTAAAATGGCCTTCCTATCGCTGACTATCCATAATCCTTAAGCCAACCACTTCCGCGAGCCTGACTTAGCTCGCCAAGAGTTTCAGCGACTCGTTGAATGGTTCAGTGAGTCTGTCTGCAATAGAATTTCTGCAATTATACTTGGTATCCTCATAATAAATCTATTGCAGGTAAGTGCATACAAATCTAACCATGCCACCCGAAACAAAAGCACAAGGCATAAATATAAACAAAGGGGGATCAAATCTCCCAAAAAATGGAAGGGAAAAACTCCCACTGGGAGACCAAGGCAAAAGGAAAAAGCACATGGCTAGGAAAGAAATGGCTATAGAAGCAGATTTCTCTAAACCAGAGACGAGAAGCCTCTGATCAATCGAAAGAATGAACTCCAGGCTAGATCTCTACATCCACCCCTCCTAAATCAGATTTAGTGCCAGCTCAGGAACCTCCAGTGGCCCCTAGACTCCCTTTCATTCTTCAACCCACAATGCTGAATAGATAGAAAGGTGATGGGGTACGAACCATCATAGAAGAAAAACTATTGTCTTTGGAGGGCCTAGAAGGCAAATATTCTGATATTCTGGACACCCTCCACTACCATGAGTTCGAATAGTTCATAAAGCCCCGAGGTCCTTACATTTCTTCTTGGGTTAGGGAATTTGACACAACTTATGGGGAGCTGATGCCAAAGAATAAGAAGAACGCAAACGAGTTTAGACCATAAAGTTGGTCTAGGAATTTCCTATTGTTTAGTCCGTAGATAATTTGAAGCCGTAGTTGGATCCTTTGATCTTTGACACCACCCCGAGGTGGATCAGAGTAGGTGTCCCTATTGAGAAGAGGGACTTGAACATTGCAGCCAGTTCTGGTTTGGCTTCATCAGCAACACCATAATGTCATCCCAGAACGAGTCCATTTTGCGCCATCCTAAGGTAAATTTCTTCGTTGTAATATGTCCAGAAAGCACATCAATCTGGGGTTGCTGACTTCACAAGAGATGTCCACGAGGGACAAACAGAAGCAGACCTCTCTTTCGTTCCCAATTTTGGTCACGGAGTTGTGCTGGTGTGCTGGAGTGCCCCAGGACACTGAGAGATATATTTAGATCACCTGTGCATCCTCTACTGACATCCTACATATTGAGTTCGAGTACACACGAGAGGAGTCTAAAAGGAAGAGAGTAGTTCCGATAGATATTTCTCTGGAGATTAATGTTGAGTCATTACCTGCACAGACATCTTCACCTACTTCAGCCTTTCGACTTCAGGTATATCCGCTCCTTCCTCTTCTTCTCAGGCCTCAGGTGCTTCATCATCATCCTAACCTGCCAGGATAACTCACGCAATGATCCTGAAGATAGGCATTTGTCCCAATCAGCTGATGCACGGTCATCCCAACTCAAGAGATCCATCCCAGGGATGATCAAGAGTGTCACACTTGCCGCACTTACCCCCCTTCGGACTTCTCTTGATGCGTTCATTGAGAGAGCCACAGCCTGTGAGAGCAGACAGGGGAAATCTTCCGAGGGAACGACTTCAAAAGTCGAAAAGACTATCTAAAGTATACCAACTTCAGTTCATTCATATGGAGGGAAAACAACTTGGATGCTCCTGAGACCTCGGGGATTCCTCTGGTGACCACCGGAGATGTGCAAAGGGATGGAAAAATAGATGAGGAGTCAGAGGCAGAGACCGACGAGGAGATCATAGCAGTACATGAGGAGGAGATGTTAGAGAACCAAGAGGAGAGCATATTTAGAGATTTTCCAAATTAGGTGGAGACGGTTGTGCAGCAAGTGATCCAGACATCGCCGACTGAGACGTCCATCTAAACAAATACTTTTTAATTATGGTGGGGTGAGACCTTCTTTTGTGTGCTATTAATGTTTGTATTTTGTGCTTATCTCTGGGTTGTTCTGTTTGAGATTGTGTTTTATCTGTTTTATGGATGTTTGAGCTTATGGCTCCCTTCTTGTTATAGTTGAAAACTTATTTTGACCCTTCAAAATTTTTTTAAGTTTTTTTGCAAATTTTTCCACCTCTTGTATGCACTTGAAATGTGGTTGTTTAGGCAGATTTTAGTCTTGGTTTCGATCAATATCGATGAATTGAATAGTGCTTGCAATCAAAAAAACATGGGTGTACGACTACAATGAATCAAATAAACTTTCACAAACAATGTGTAAACTCTTTTCATCTTGTTGTGATTAGCCACATATCAAATTGATTCACTTGTGATGACCGTTGCACACTAGCAAAAGTACATATTCTTGTTTGACTTTAGTATCGATGCCTTGTGTGATAAGCTTACCTTAAACTATGCATGACAACACCTCGAATTTCCCCCGTTGTTCCCTTTGACTAAGTAAGGCTTTCTTTTGATATAATATTAGGCAACTTTACTGAGTGTGAGCCAATTTGACATATACCTCTTTTTTGACCTACCTTGTGAGTGTGCGAACCTCTCTTGAACACCTCTTGAGTCTTACCTTACTTTGGAGGAAACTTGATGAAAACACAACCTTTATTGATCCATTATCCATAATCCTCATGATGGTTGGTTGGTTTGAAATAGACAACTTAGGCCAAAAGCCTAATTTGGGGGTGTGGTGAAAAGAAAAAGGAAATCAAGGAGCGCAAGAAAAGTCCTATCTATCTATGTTGAGAAAAAAGGAATCCCTCCTTATAAAAAAAAAGAAAGAAAAATAAAAATAATGAAAAAGAAGAAAAAAGAGTGAAATAAATTTGAGAAATGCAAAAAGAAAAGGGGGTTTCCGACACACTATGGAAAAGTGAATAAAGGGATGACTTCTGAGCACTAATGAACTTGATCAAGGAAAGGAAAGGAAGTATTGTAAGTACCACATTTTACAAGGATCATAATCACTGAGACTAAATGGCCATACCTTTGCACTATAACCCATTACAAGCCTTAAAAGACCTTTGTGATCTTGATAAAGTTGAAACAAATGTTGATAGGAAAATATGGGCAAACCTATGGATGAAAGCATGCATTGTGTTCTTGTTTGTGAGAGTAAGCGTTGTATTCGATTTCAGAACTTTAAATGATAATACATCATGTGTGTGAGAATGGAATCATCATTCGTGTGAGGGCATTCAAATACTTTTGTTAAGCTTGAACTTTCATTTGAAACAAGTATTGCGAGCTTGATAATCTTTGGTAATGGTGTGTCACATATTGAATCTTTGGGTATACAATTGATCCTTGCATGAGTAAATTGAGTATTGTTGTGTACATTCATGATTGAATCTTGTGTAGCACTATTTTAAACATCCTTTTTGAACTGGTGAACTTGAGTTTTACTTTAGGACAAGCAAAAGTTTAAGTCAGTGGTGTTGATGAGTCCACATATTGGACTCATTTAGGGCTATATATTGATAGAAATGGTGTATTAAGATGTTTGTTTTGTCTCAATTACTGATGAAGAGCCTTGACTTTCAGGTATTTTGAATTTGAGGCAAAACATGGACATTACTTGGCAAAAAGGCTCAAAAAAACAAAGAAATAAAGACCTAAGGATCACCGAGTCTACTTGGCGAATCACCGATAGGTTTAATGATCGCCTTTTGATCCAGTGTGCTGAGCCCTGAAGTAAAGGATCAAATTTGTGGTAAAAAAAAATTGTCGGCGCATCGCTGAGCACATCCACTAAACAGTACTATGTCGCCCAATGATCTAAAGCATGATGATGCTGAACTCTAGTGCAAGACGGAGATAATCTATACCAATGGATGAATTGCCGAGTTGATAAGCGATTCTGACTAATGTCGTCGAGTGATCCACTACAGTACAATTTCTTGAAAACTATAAATACTTTTTATTATTTTAGCTTAGTATCGAACTTTGCACAATATTATCAGATTTTTACTTTTAGAACTTCTATTTTGAGCTCTAATTTTGGAGAGGGTATTTTTAAGAACTTGAAGATTTAATGGGTTTCATCTCGAAGGATTTGTACATGGGTCTCTTGGATTCTTCTCTTTTTGCCTGTAACAAGACTTAAATCTTCATACCCATTTGAATGCAATCTCATTTTGGTATAAATTTCTATCTCTTGTACATGTCTAGCTAAACCCCCAATTCTTGGGGTGTGATTTTGTGAATAAGGGTTAAACTCGTTGTTGGGTCTTGCTTGTTGATAGTTCGTAGTTTAAATATGATTTCGTTTAGTAGTTGTGGGTGAATTTAATGAGGTTGTAGTTGCAAATATAATCTCATATATATGTTTCCGGCTTGCTCGAGAGAGAGGTCGTGAAACTAAGACTACTAAATTGATGGCCGGTGGGAGTGGTTCGACATGAGGTTCAGCTCGGGAGAGTGAATGCTAGTCTCATTCCCACACACTCATCTCGAGAGAGTAAGTGGACTAAGGTAGAGGCTGTGCTTCATGAGGCAATTGGGTGTCTGAGAGGAACCCATTTGAAACAGGGTAAGTTTCTGGAGAGAAAGCTTATCCCCCTTAAAGTCTAGCCTAGTCACAATTACTCTATGAATTCTCTATCAAAAGCATTTACCCAATAATCTCGTTTATCTTGTATTCCTATCACATCCCAAGAATCCCCACACCTTGATTTAGCACACTTTGTTAATTTCACTGTTTTTATTTACTTGTGACAAAAAACCCCATTTGACAATTGAAACTTGTGTCACCTCCTTTGATTTAATATGTTTTTAATCGATAATGTCTTTAGCTACAACTAATTAAAACTATATTTTACTTTTCTATTAATTCTCACAACCACTCCCTGTGGAAATGACCCAAACCCTTGGTTGGGTTACTATACTACGGTACGATCGTAGACACTTGCATTAGAATTTGTGTCTTCGATGACACCACTAAATAGTGGCACGACGCACCACCAATGCATCAGGAGGCTGGCGCGCCTCCCCTGCAGTGTGCCAAAATGAACTATCTTAAGTCGTTGTGCCCCGTGCTAGGGTTGCCTGCCCCTTCTCTTTTTTTTTTGTTTGATCCATCTAGGTTCTTTTAAGGTGTACCTTCACTCCTTTCTAATTCTAACTACTCTTAAATACATCTAAACATCGATATATCCTTCATAACATGAATCATAACCCTTGAAGTCATAATTCAAATTCAAGGTAGAGTTAAGAGAAAAGCGTTGAGAGTTCTTTCCAGTCATTATGAGACGTGTTTTACAATCTTTTAAAACTTATTTTAAGAATTGAATACTTGATTATGAGGATGTGGATGAGGAGAGTTGAGTTTTCATTTTTTGTCAAAATGAATATATGGAAACAAAGTATTCCCAAGATTAAATGTTTTAAATTTAAAATGAGAGGAAAGATTGATTTCAAAATGAGTTCATAAGGAGTTTTGGATTATAATCTCTTTTAAGAAAATCTTTTGAGAAATAATCTCAAAGTTTGAGGATAAGGGAGTCTTTTTTTAATTATATGAGCTGAGTTATATTATTGGGAGTAGTATTAAGCACCGATATGGGAATGAGTTGAAACAACTCAAGGTCCTCAGAAACCATGTAGTCAACGTGGGTAAAAAGCGTCATACTTTTTAGATGATTCTTTATTGATTTTAAGCATATCTTAGTGGATCCACTTAGTTGAGGATGTCTTATACTCCAGTAAGGTATAAAACAGTTCTGGCAATATGGGCGAGACGATGTATCATCACATAGATCATAGTGATGGTTGTCGGTTATAGAATCTCCCAAATAAGAGTATTATTGTATTTTCGAATACATTGAGTTGTTATCTACTGATTTAAATGCTTTTTATAAATTGCATCTTTCATGGAACAATGCATTAGAAGCGATATATAGTGCAACTTGGTTATCACAAATCAATGTCATAGGCTCAACTCCACCATCTTCAATTCTTGGAGAAGTTGTCTCAACCATATAAGCTCATACGTAGCTAGTGCCATCGTTCGATATTATGCCTCTGCACTTGATCTAGCTACGACAACTTGCTTTTTACTTTTCCAAGATATTAGATTTCCTCCAATTAGAACACAATAACCTAAGTGGACCGTCTGTCAGAAGGAGATCCTGCCCAATCTGCATTAGAATATCCGACAATGTTGGTGTGTCCCTTATCTTCATACAATCAAGCTTGTCCTGGAAAGCTTTTGATATATCGCAGGATGCGAATCACTGCGTTCCAGTGACTATCACAAGCTGATTGCAAAAATTGGCTAATTACACTAACAACAAGTGAGATGTTTGGTCGTGTTATTGTAAGATACTTGAGTTTGTCAACAAGTCTCTGATATCTACTAGGATCTTTTAAAGGATCCCCATGTCTTAGAATAAGCTTAGTATTTGAATCCATTGGACTGTCCACATGTTTTCAATCCAACATACCAACATCTGCTAAAATGTCTAAGGCATATTTCTTTTGAGTAAGTGCAATACCATGGCCATATTGTGACACTTCAATGCCCAAAAAGTATTTTAACTTGCCCAAATCCTTAGTCTGAAAGTGACTTGAGAGGTGTTGTTTGAGTTGAGAATACCTTCATAATCATCTCCTGTGGTAACAATATCATTAATATAAAGAATAAAAAAGATATGTTTGCCATGAGATGAATGCCTATAGAATACAGAGTGATTAGCTTTTGTTCGGATCATTCCAAACTATTGGACAATAGCTCAAAAAACGACCAACCCATGGAGATTGCTTAAGACCATAGAGGGATCGACGAAGTTTACAAACTAGTCTAGACTCTCCTTGAGCAACAAACCCTAGTGGTTTCTCCATATATACCTCTTCAGCAAGCTCTCCATGTGGGAATGCATTTTTTATTTCAATTGAAAAAGGGGGCAATAATTCATTACTTCCATAAGGATGAGAAGAAGGACAGAAGCCATCTTGGCAACTGGTGAGAAAGTATCTCCATAATCGATGCCATAAATCTGAGTGTATCACTTAGCAACCAGTCTTTGCTTTGAGACAATCAATAGCTCCATCTGAACCTACCTTAACTATGAATACCCAACGACAACAACCTTTGGTTTTGCCTTCGGGTTAAGGAACAAGCTCCTAAGTACCATTATCATGCAATGTAGTCATCTCTTTAATCATAGCTTGATGCCAACCTGGATAAACCAGTGCTTCTGCCACAGTCTTAGGAACTTTGATTGATGATAAGTTAGAAATGAATCATGATATGAATCTGACAAAGGATGATAACTTAAGTAAGAATAAATGGTAGTTTGATTGGCAGTCGTTCTAGTACCTTTGTGAAGATCAATGGGAAGATCATCAAATAAGGGCTCGACTGGAGCAGAATAAATTGTTGGAGTAGTTAATGAGTCACCAATATTTCTTTTTGCACCTGTATCAGAGTTAGAAATACCAAATGGATTAGCAAGTTCAGCAGGAGATTGAGGTCGTCGGGAATAGACCTTAAGAGTTGGAGGTGGAGTTGGGGTTGAAATAGTTGGATGGGAAGGACTGCTATGACCTTCTGATTATCCGTATTAGGAGAAAAATACAGAGAAGTCTCGAAAAAAGTAACATGTGCAGAGATCAAGTACTTATTGGTAGAGGTATCAAAGCATTTGTAACCTTTTTGTAGACGAGACTACCCAAGAAAAATACATTTAAAAGCCTTGTGCTGATCTTTATCTTTTCCGAGGGTAAGGTTAAATATCTTCGTTATATAAAAACACACTTTACGAATAAGATAAATAAATTGATGAAAATACTAAAAAGAGAGACCATAAAATTTTTGAGGAAAAAATGTCACTTTTGTTTATAGTGTTGCTAAAGATGAAAACAAAGAAAAATTTGGAGATGGATATCTCAAATTTAGTCTAGTTCCCACATAAATTTTAATTAATTTATCAGAATAATTGCAATGCTTTTTACATAATGTAGGGAAGGATGCATGAGTTGGTTCACAAGTACTTTACATAATCCAGGGAGGGGTGCATGGGTTCACAAGAACTTTACATAACCATTCATGTACTCAACGCTCATCAAGCCTTGAGGAAAAATGAGTAGATTTTTGTGCACTTGTATTGAGTAATTGAATCTAAGGAAAATATGAGAAAAGCAATCGATTCTAGTCGAATTAAGGTCATAAAACGAGAAGAAAAATTTGTCAGGTTATTCTAGGAAGGGGTGGCGCGACGCACCAATAATGCGCCAAAAGGCTTTCACGCCTCCCCTACAGTGAACCAAAATGAGATCTCTGAAGTTCTGGCGTAGGGTCGCCTGCCCCCTCTCAGTTTTTGTAAAGTGTACCTTCACTCCTTTCTGATTCTACCTACTCTAAAATACATCTAAACTTTGAGATATCCTTCATAACATGAATCATAACCCTTGAAGTCATAATTGAAATTCAAGTAGAGTTAAGAGTGAAGTCCTGAGAGTTCTTTCGAGTCATTTTGAGACGTCTTTTACAATATTTTAAAACTTTTTTTAAGACTTGAGTACTTGAGTATGAGGATTAAGAAAGTTGAGTTTTAAGTTTTTTCAAAATTAATATATTGGACTAACTATTCCCAAGAGTATATGTTTTTACATTTAAATGAGAGGAAACATTAATTTCAAAATGAGTTCATAAGGAGTTTTTGAATATAATCTCTTTTTATAGAATCATTTCAGTAATAATCTCAAAGTTTTAGGATAAGGAAATGTTTCTAAACATATAAGCTGAGTTATATTATTGGGAGTAGTATTAAGCACCGATATGGGAACGAGTTCAAACAACTTAAAGTCCTCATAAACCATGTAGCCAACTTGAATAGAAAGGGTCATACTTTTTAGATGATTCTTTATTACTTTTAGGCATAGCTTAGTTTATCTACTTAGTTGAGGATGTCTTATACTCCGGCAAGGTATAAAATAGTTCTTGCAACTTGGGTGAGAAGATGTATCATCACATAGCTCATAGTGATGATTGTCGGTTAGAGAATCTCCCAAATAAGAGTTATTATTATATTTTTAAATACATTGAGTTTTTATCTACTGTTTTAAATGCTTTTTATAAATTGCATCTTTATTTTTGTTCATATTGTATTGAGTTGAGTATACATGAGTTGAGATTGAGTTCAGTAGAGTTGAGGTGAGTATGTTTCCTTCTTTCCAAGTTCAAGATTTTATGTTATGTACAATGTTCCCATGCTCGTACGTTCAATGTATTGATGTCCTTTGGCTTGCATCATTTCATGATGCAGATTAAGGAGATTATGGTCATCAATAGACTCTTCGTTGATACCACAACAGTTCTAACTTTTGTGAGACTCCTTGCTTCTAGAGGATTCCAGTTACTTTTTTAGTTTTTATAGGCCGTCGTGGGTCTTATTCCGACTTCCATCTTTTTCATTTATAGGTTTCATAGATAGATAGTAGAGTTTGAGAAGTCTTTTTCGCTTTCTTTTGTTGAATGTTTTGAAGACTTGAGTTTCCTATTTCTTGCTAGTAGAATATTATATTATATTATGAGTTAATGATTTGAGATTTTGAGTTAAAGCTTGATATTTGAGTTCATCTTGTATTGAGTACGTCTTTCGCTAAGAGTTGAGCCATGCCAAAGATTCGCTTGGGGACCAGAAATGGTTCTTGAGTGTCAACCACGTCCATGGTGTAGGCTCGGGGCGTAATACTTATTGTGGAAATTTTACCTTTAACCGACATAGAGCATACAAGCTATAACAAGTAATTCGATGTCTATCCCATATTGAAAAGTAATGTCCTTACTTTCCAAGGTAAGAACCATAATCTTGAGCTAAACTTGATCCACAAACTAATGTCTATCTAAGACAATATATGGTGGCACATAGTTATGTGATACAAAGATCGCTATTAGAAACCCGACCTCATCTAAGGAGAGACCTTTCATCTAAATATCATCTTGATGCTAAGTACAAATATTATGGAATAGTCATTTATCATATTTTGTGAACTACTTTATGTTTCCTCTTTAGTCGATTATGTGTTTATACACGAGGAGTTCATATCCCATCGAATTCATTTTTTTGTGTTAATCTTAGCCAATAATGTCTCCATCTTTTTCGAATGAGTCTCAATTTTCTCTAAATGGTTCCTAAACCATACCTAACATTTTCCTCAACATGCTCTCAAAGGCATTTCCAAGAGTTCAAGAAAATGGGTGCAGAATACTAGCAATCTTGAGGTTTAATGCTATCAAATTTTGCCAAAACAATGACTTTGACAAGTAAATTATAATTAACTAGGTAAATTGTCCGCGCTTCGGGCGGTGGTTACTACGTCAATAATCTACTTTTGAACATGTACTAATATAAATGTTTTCAAGACGGTACACCCCTACGATAAATTGTTAAAAATATTTTATCCAAAAAAGAAATGAATTTTTTTTAATCTTAAAACGAATAAGACTTGATTCTAAGTGTTTATGAATTTTGTTATTAATTCTTCATTTTACTGTGTTTGTTCATTAGCAAAGACATAAGAAAAGATATGTAATTGTTTCATTGTCTATATTTGTATTTTTTTAAAAAGCCGTACAAATATTTAATTCCTTAATTGCGAGATTTTTTATCCTATTCAAGGCCTCTACATATAAAATCTAAATATTATACATCTTAATTATTAGTTGTGTATTTTATAAGTTAATTAAAATATAAAAATGCATCCCTTGAAGTTCAACGAAATAAGTATGTCGCTCAAATAATTCAGATTATATGATGTTTTGTCATGTCCCTTATTCAAAATCATATGCACTCGATGACACTACTTTGATAGCCAAAAGACATATTTTTGTTGTTTATGTTTCGATCAATATAGTTAAAACTTTATTTTTTGGGGGGGACTTTCAAGCTACAATTTATAAAAAGTTAATTATTTCTTTAATATTTGATTAATATAGATTCATCTTACTTTGAGGGGTAATTCATTGGCTCCAACCGAACATTTGAACCCCAAACTTTGATTAAGGTTGAGTACGATACTTACCATCCCACTACATTCATTTATTTTTTGGATGTCACAAATTGATTAAATGCCTCAATAAGATAGGAAGTTGAATAAATAAAGCACCAAGGTAGTGTGGAACCGACATATCTTTTGAAAACTCAAAGTCCCTTCTTAGAAATCTCATGGAACTTTTAGCCACCGAAAAATCAATTAAAATCAAACTTATTTATTTTACAACTTTAAGAATTCTAATCTACATGACAATAATAGTCTAATGACTACATCAAACTCTTGATTAACACATTTTTACTTCAACAAAATGATCAAAAGCATTAACATAAACAACAAAGTTTAATACATGTACTCAAAAATAAAATGTAATAACATAAGCATAAATTAATGACTGTAAAAAACATACCAGGATCTGTAATAATAAAATGAAACATGAAGGAAAAAATCGAGCCCACTGATTTGACATTGTCCACTTAAGGAAATTTTTCCATTCTAGTACCCGAGGTTTAAAGGAATAATCCTCTCTAGACAAAATGATTCTATTCTCTAGTGTGTTGATACAAAAACAATGGTGTCAGTGAGCCACTCAATAGGAGCAAAGTACATGAATTTTCGTTGTTTTAAAATTAGAGGAAACCCCTTTATTTATAGACTACAAAGGGTAGCTTGAATAAATGTTTATTGTGTCTTATCGGAAATGTCACAACTCTTTGGACAAGTCACAATCTTTCATAAAAGTCACAATTTTTCATTAAAGTTGCAACCCTTCATAAAAGTAGCAACTCTTCATTAAAGTTGCAACTCGTCATAAAAGTCACAACTCTTCATTAAAGTTGTAACTCTTTATAAAAGTCACAACTCTTCGTAAAAGTCGCAACTTTTCATAAAAAGTCACAACTCTTTTTAAAAGTCACAACTTTTCATAAAAGTCACAACTTTTTATAAAAGTCACAACTTTTCATGAAAGGGAAGACTAATTTTGTAAATAAATAAGTTAAAGGAAAATCCTGGTTTGTAGTGGCGCCACATAGACGGGCCTAAGGTTCTCTTTTATATAAATATATGATATGATATATGATAGTTTTATCACAAAAGAAAAATCATCTTATAATGGTTATTAACGAATTTTATATTTGAAAACGATTAAAATATCATCATTATTTAAGGAAACATACTTTACGAATTAGAGAAATAAATTGAACAAAATATAAAAAGAGCGACCATAATTTGTTTTGAGGAAAAAATGTGACTTTTGTTTGTAGTGTTGCTAAAGTTTCAAACAAAGAAAAATTTGGAGATGGATATTCCAAATTATAGTTTGGTTCCCACATAAAATTTGAATAATTTATCAGAATAATTGTAGTGCTTTCTACATAATCTATGGAAGGATGCGTAAGTTGGTTCACAAGTACTTCACATAATCCAGGGAGGGGTGCATGGGTTCACGAGCACTTTACATAACCATTCATGTTCTCAACACTCATCAAGTTTTGTGCCAGAACTCAATCTATCAATACCAAACATACCAAAACCATTCCATACTTAACACAATCCATCATAACTACCATCTAATCAATCAAATGCCGAAGCCTATCAAACTCAAAAGCAACATCTCGCCCATATGAATCCAACGTAGGTGGCTGATGTGCATATGTATCTTTTGCCTGCGAAGGATATAACGTGAAAAATATGATTAGTAACCTACGAGTAAATTGCGAGAGATTGTTCTCTTTACACACAAAATCTTAGAAAGAACAAAGGAAATCAACAACATCAACACGTAATTCAACAAGTGGGATCTAGGGAGGATAGGGTATAAGCAAAAGTTACCGTAGATAGGTTGTTTCCAATAGACCCGGCTCAAAAGAAATGTAACCAATGCCGGAAAATAAGAACAAGAAAAAAAGAGAACACAGTAGTAATGTAAAAAACAAGTGTACAAACAAATATTAATACACCGAGGAGAAAAAGAAACTACGAGCTACCTAAATTATTCTACTAGAAGTACGACAACACTCGACTCCCAACTAACCTTCTACTCAAATCTTTGACATCCATACCTTCCTATTTAAACACATGAGACCTTAGAACAAAGTAGAAGTAACACGAGAGATCAGTCATAACTTAAGAGAATTATACTGGAAAAATAATCACAAGTTCCGAGTTATCAACCTCACCCCCCACCCCCCACCCCCAAGAAAAAAAAAATCTACTGGAAATGCAGATGCATGTTAACACAAGAGGAAAACAACTTCAACAAGGTGAAAACAATTGACTTATCTAAACAAGTTCGGACTGCATATCTGACTTGTATGGATGGAAGCCTGAGGAAGTTACCCCTTCAATGGAGAAGAAGTAGGCTTGTGCAGATTTTTGCCTCTTAGAAAGAAACTTATGTCCTTCTCAACCGAACGCATTTTCTCCTTGTGATCAAGATTAATATCATGTTTCTTAAACCGCAAGAAAAGCATAAGGCGTTCCAGCGTCATCTTCAACATCTTGAGTTTTTCAATTCTCTCATTCGAAAGACTCTGATTAAGAGTCGTGCATGAATCTGGAAAAAAAAATCAGTTTAGTGAGTCTTGTTTCTTTCCCTTTGAGAACCTGTTGAAATTCATGCTTCAAGAACCTCCCACGGCAACAAAAAAGGGAGGAAAGTAAAGTAATGACATAAAGAGACAAATAACATAGCTCGCAAGGTTCACACAATTCAGCAGAATGTTCACTCAAGTGCTATTAAATTCAGATAAATCAAGTGCTTGCCCGAAGAACTAGGGAAGCCTTAATTCGTTTACTGAAAGCAAAACAAACAACAATAAAATGACTTTCACAATCATTCACAATGCTTCAACATAAACAAATGATGCAGATGCTCGAAATGAAAAGGAATTAGCCGCATTACAACGTATTCCCACTATGAGAGCACTGTTTCGCAAGATGACAATTGACAATCAACAGGAAAGGAACTAAAGAAGCAAAAATACTAATTTAGTGTTTTGAGCTTTCTTTATCAGTTCCCAGTTTGAGGAGTTTCCAATAAGGAAATAACCAATAGAATGCAATATGCATTACGCCTTGGTGCATGTCATATGCAAATGATCAATAATGTGTCATTTTACGGAACTTGCAAGGGAGCCAACCAAAATTTGAAACTATGATGAAGCACTTAGAGGGATGTTAATGACATACCTGCTGCACTTTAGAAGCAATGGTTTCGTACAAATCATTGAGGTCTGATAAATACATCTCCTTCATAGACTTGATCTGGATTACAAATTTTCAATAAGTCAATTGCAGAAATGAAGAATGCATTCCCATGTGGTTAGGTGATAATTAGAACAATTGTACGATACAATAGAGAACAAACTAGAGAATCTTCACAAAAGAACCTTCAAGATAAAAAGTTTAAAAATGAAGTAGAAGAGGAAGACTACAACTGATTAAAGTACACAACTTCCTCAATGTGATATTAGACAAGTTCAACCAGGAGGAATCAGAATATACTTTTTTAAAGTTAGGTTAACACAGTTTAATGACAATCATTATTTTTTTCACTTTACTCCTTTATCATCAATGAGGTAAAACGAGGGCAAACAATGAAATAATAACAATGTAGTTGGCTTCACAAGTGAAAAACGATGCAATGTAGAATACTAGCTAGTAAACCAAGTCTGGGATGTCAGTAGAGAAGGACGAGTTTCGAAGACATAAGCATTGAATTTCTCTATAACAAGAAATAAAATTTAAAAAAAAAACAGAAAAAGGATACCAATAAATACAAATGAACGGATGTCTTTTCAAGGAAAAAATCTTATAGCCATATATTCAGGGATATACTTCTTGCATGAATAGATTTATCCCTCAGATTACCAATTAAAGATTTTAGTTGCCGGAAAGAAAATTCGTGACATGCCATGAAGAACTTTTACCTGAACTTATAGAAATATTATATATCTCATGAATTAAGAAAATTGGTGACATGCCATGAAGAACTTTTACCTGAACTTATAGAAATATTATATATCTCATGAATTAAGTTAATATGATCTCAACACTCAACAATTAACTTTTGTAATCAATTAATTTATCAAAGTATACTTCATTTCTAATTATGCAGGGCATGTGAAATTAGTTTTTTGTCGTTGGAAATACGGGACCAAGACAGGCTATACAAAGCACCATGACACCATGACAGTGAGGATTAATAATGTTCGTTTCTAACAAGTTACCTGTTAACATGATTAGAAATCTATTACCTCTAAGAAACGGAATGCATAAAGCACCTTGAGTGGAGGGGTATGGTAAACCTCTTCTATTACTCTATAATCATAGGAAATATTTCGAAACATTCAGCTATTTCTTATAATGCTTTAACCAGCCAGTTTATCAAAATATACATATCAAATTTCCCCAGTCTTCTAAATGTTTTTCAAATTAAATGTGCCCATTGCAAACCATACCTTTTGGTAAAGCTCTTCCTGCCAATCCGCTCCATTTGCATTTTCCGTCTGAACTGTAAAATGTACAGGTGCTATAAGTAAAGCAAATGCAAATGGAGCTATAAGTAATGAAAAAATTGATGACAATGTTACATATTTCAGGCATATTACCTCCAACTAGCAAATATGTACTAGGTAACTCTGTCCACTAAGCCTATAATAGATGGAAAAAATCACCTAGTGTTTTATTTGTCTCTAGAACATGAGATCTCATGGTTCTCAACAACTTCATTGACCACTACGCCACACTCTTCCATCCACATGTACTTGTCTTAGAAAGTTAAGTTTTCATTTTTATGAATATTTGGTAATATGTTAATATTTCTATCTTTTAATCTATACTATTATAAAAGTATGAACCTCCGATACAAAATTTGATTACCATTCATTAGTGCACCTCTGTTGGATAATATTGTTATCACAATTAATTTTTACACTTCTTATGAGCCAAGAGTCTATGTACAAGTAAGATGTCCCTCTCTTATACTAAGAACTCGAAAGAGACCTCACTGGTGGAATTACATTAAGACGTACGAGGGATCCGAGGAAACTAATCGAGATTATAGTATTATTTTTATTGGATAACAATACTGAGAGGATAATTAATTCGGGATATGTAATTATCTTACTTAGTATAGCTTAATACGAAGTTGAATCACGGAAGGAGGGTAACCACTTGGCAAATAAATGACCAAGATTAAATATCAATTAATGAGGCATAAGGCTTAGGATCATGCCACGTTATCCGAAGGTTGTTGTAAACTGCAGAAGGGGAGAGAATGCGACAATAAACTTCTGGTAAATCAATTCCTCTTATTTCTATTCTATCTTCCCTTCTATTCTCTTCTTCTCTAATTCTGATCTTCTCCTCTGCAGATTCGATATGGATATCCACTCATTCCAACTATCTTAGATTTAATTAGTATTTGATTTTGTTGTATTCGACATCCATTTTTTCAGTTTATATAAATCAGAGGAATTGGTAACCGAGAAACTAATTGAATTTACTTTTGAATTTGCAATTTACAGTCAGATCCTAATTGGGATCCTGAAAGGATAACTAGTCCATACCAAAACCCACACTTACTACCTCCAGGTTCGAATAAAGTAAACCTAGCTCCCGTATGATATCCCAAAAACTACACAAGAAAATTTCAAATCCTACATTCCCAATAGAAGAACCTCAGCAATTCTACGAATAACTAGTAATACTAATAGTGTAAAATCATATTTCCAAAAGAGAAGGAAAAAAAGATAAGCAAAGGTAACGATCGGAATAAAAAGAAGAAATCTCACTACCTGGAGTATTATTATCAATGTTCATCTCCATTCTAATCAATCTTTTCACCCT
Source organism: Solanum sitiens (assembly GCA_016801875.1). Lineage (NCBI taxonomy): Eukaryota > Viridiplantae > Streptophyta > Magnoliopsida > Solanales > Solanaceae > Solanum > Solanum sitiens. The sequence continues at coordinate 84,524 of JABWTJ010000452.1, read as the reverse complement.
CTAACTTGAACCCTAGTGTATAGATGGAGTTAATTTTTTTGTATAGTTTCTCAAATACTCTCTGTCTAATTTATCAGTTACTTTCCTTATTGGTCTGTCCAAAAATGAATAAACATTTTTATGTTAAATAATAATTTAACTTTAAAATGTTCATTTTATACTTAATGAAATGAGTTATAGCGACACAAATATCTGTTATATATTTTAGATCACAAGTTTCAATTTTATATTAAACTCTGTAACTAGTCAAACTAACTCAAATAGGTCACAGAGAGTAGTAATATTTTTTTATCAACTTTGAATTTTGTAAAATTATGGCCACTCTAGTAATGATAATATTCTTCAAGAAAATATTTTATTTTATTTTATATTAAAAAGTCAGTCAATTTTATTTTGTAACATAAATGTCACTCAATTAATAATAATTATTTCAACAAGTTGTTCAACTTTATTTTATCATAGAAAAATCACTTAATTATGTTGTAGCTCGAAAAAGGGTCATATCAACTCATGAAAGTAAGAAATAAGGAAAGAACTGAATCTAATGTTATTGATTTATCGCATAAGGAATTACTTCCTCCAAGCAATCATTAATATCCTCTGTTCAAGCTCGTTAAAATCAAAGTTATATGAGACGCATCAACTGATACTATCACAACTAATTTAAATTCTAGTCTAGAACTAGCATTATTGATTCAAGTACCATTCCTATATCTTTTATTAGAAGACCCTGGTGTTTTTCTTTTTATTACCATGCTTTTACCCACAAGTGATAAGTCATCAATGAATTTAATTTGTACAATAACTATTCGTGGATGTATGACTATCTCCGAAGTCAATCTTACTTCAATATAAATGATTGATGGGTAACGCTCTTAACCATGAGATACATCCACTAGAAAGGCCGGATGCATGACCATATATAAAATTAACATATAATACTGAATTTGGAACTTCATTTTAGAAGCACAAATTTTGAAAGAAAAGACAAATAATAGTTTTCAAAAGGTTTCTCCATTGTTCAATTTTATTTAGAATACACGTCGATGCCATCTATTATTGTATGTTTTTTGTATTTCATGATTCGTCTTCTATTTGATAGTTTTGTTGAAGAATCTCCATGGACGGGGAAGAGATGCTCTCAAATATGCACGACATAGAGATTTGAAAATGTGAGAAGGAGAAAAACAATTTTATTGTAGGAAATGTTTATGTCAAAAATTGTACTATTTTTGTGGGTATGTCTCACTACCTTTCTCTGAATTTGTGTTGACCTGAATTTTTTGTGATGGCTATGTTTGAATTTGTAACAAATATTTAGCTTTAGTCCGATATTAAAAGAAAAAAATTCATACAATCATTAAATCTCAAAGATTAATTTTAATTATTTAATTACTTTTATTATTATTATTAGTTTAATTTTGTTTTACATATGGAAGCATTAGTTGGTGTAAATGCTACCCACCTTTTTACATGATTTCAACATTTCTTGGTAAGTTATATTTGTCACTTTTAGGTGGTTCACCATTTCTTTTTGTTTTTAACCGTGTTTGTTGGTAATAACGTCCGGTAGATATAATATCCCATAATACAGGAGTCATATTTCTCTTATTAGAAGAGATTCTTTCTCTGTTTGTCGTATGTTTTAAAAATGATTATTATGAAAAAGATAAGGATAGTATTTATGACATTCTGCATTTTTCATGCTACAAATATCACAGTAAGTACACATGATGGATTAATTTTTGAAGCCTGACAAAATATTTGAAAAATTCTAAAGTAGTATGTAAGAATTGAAAGAGATTACATGTCACGATCCAAAATAGGCCCTGGGCATACCATGACTGATAGAACCCCGAGAGGCCCTACCCAAGACACTTAGCATACATCAAACAATTTAATAGAAGTAAAGAATTCAAAAAATAGCATTTCATAAAAAAGAGTTTGACAAAAGTGAAAAATCTAATATAAGTCTCAAGGCAGTGTATTACATCATAGAAGAAAGATATTGGGACGTAACCCATACATCACATAAGAAGTCTAAAAATAGAAAAAACAAACTAAAATCAATAAAATAAATGGCTCTCTGATCATGAGGACTCGATAATCTTCAAAAAGCTCAAAAAGATCAACCAGACACAAGTATGTGGAAAAGGATTGTCGGACCCTACATTAGTGAAACATTGTAGGCACAAGTATGCATTAGAACATGGAACATCCCAAGTATGATAACAAAGCATAAGAGTTATGAAATCATGCTAAAAGTACTTTACATGACATGCAATGACCAAGCTAAAAAATAAAATAACATGTTAGAAATCAAAAGTCATAAATGTGGTCAATGCAAGCTAAACAACTTATAAACACAGATGAGATACTTTAGAAAGTAATCTTTGTTCATTATTGTAACGTCCCGCCTTAGCAAAGAGCTAAATTAAGAAAAAACTAAATCAGAAAGAGCCAAATTGAGAATTTTGCAAGTTATGCTTAGTATGTGAGTTTTGGGTCAATTTCAAACGATCATAACTTTCAAAATAGGATGAGTTAGGTTGCCCAGAAGGTATCAAGTTAAATTTCTTTCAGTCATCTTTCCAACGCCACCGAGTTTTCTAAATTTCGAGTTCGGATGAGGGAGATGTGCCTGTTTCAAGTCATTCTTTCCAGTTAAGGAAATTTACCCGAATTAATGAGGGGTATTTTTTTATTTTTCTTACCCCATCATCTTTAAACATTTTTAGTAATATTTTAGAGGTATAAAATAATTTGGATCAGTTTTAAAACTCTAAATTACTCTTAGGGTTTTGAGAGGAGTTCAAGAGGAGAGGGTCAAGGTGATCATCAAGATTCTTGAGATTTGTGTAGGAATTTCGCCAAATTAAGGTATGTAAGTTTTCATAGTATTGGGTTCGTTCACCCATACGTCAATCAAGTAAATTCCAACCGTTATTTCGTTCTTGAGGTTAAATGTTTTGAATTTTTTAGGGGTGTTTTTGAGGTTTTGTTCTTCATGCTTTATTTATGGAATTTGATGAATTCTTGATGTGAGGATTTCAATATTAAGGTTTGTTCTTGAAGAAAAGTAAGTAGATTCCTGTGCAGTTTAATTGGATAATTGTATCTAAAGAAAATTTGAGGAAATCAATCAATTCTAGGTGAATTAGAGTCCAAAAACGAGAAGAAAATTTTTTCTGGTTCTTCTAGGAAGGGGTGGCTGATGAGTCCACAGATCGGACTCATTTAGGGCTATATACTGATAGAATAGTGTCCTCAAATGCTTGTTTTGTATCAATTATTGATGAATAACCTTGAGTTTCAGGTATTTTGAATTTGAGGCAAAGCATGGACACTACTTATCAAAAAAGAGCAAAAAGGATGAAAAGAACAAAGAAATGAAGACCTGAGGATTGCTGAGTCCACTTGGCGAATCGACGATAGGACTGAAGATCGCCTTTTGTTCCAGTGTGCTGAACCCTGAGCGGAAGGATCAAATAGGCGGTGAAAAGGAGCAGTCGGCGCATCGCCGAGCAGTTCCACGAAGCAGTACTATATCACCCAATGATCCATAGCACTATGATATTGAAGGCTAGTGCAAGACGACGGTGATCTATACCAATGGGAGAATCCCCGAGTTGATCGGCCATTCTGACTAATGTCATCCAGTCATCCACTGCATCATAATTTCTTCAAAACTATAAATACTTGTTATTATGTTTAGCTTAGTATAGAACTTTACACAATATTATCAGATTTTTACTATTAGAAATTCTATATTTGAACAATAAGTTTGGAGAGGGTTTTTCAAGAACTTGAAGATTCAAAGGGTTTCATCTCCAAGGATTTGGACTTACGTCTCTTGTATTCTTCACTTTTGGCATGTAACAAGACTTAAATCTTCATAACCATTTGAATGCAAGCTCATTTTGGTATAAATTTATATCTCTTGTACATGTCGCTAAAGCCCCAATTCTTGTGTGTGATTTTGTGAATATGGGTTAAATTAGTTGTTGGATCTTGCTTGATGATTGTTTATCCATAGTTTAAATGTGATTTCGTTTAGTATTTGTGGATGAATTTAATGAGGTTGTAGTTGCTAATATAATCTCATAGATGTGTTTTCGACTTGCTCGAGAGAGAGGTCGTGAAACTAAGACTACTAAATTGATGACCGGTGGGAGTGGGTCGAGATGAGGTTTAGCTCAAGAGAGTTCATCCTAGTCTCTTCCCACACACTCAGCTCGAGAGAGTGAGCGTTTTAAGGCAGAGGTTATGCTTCATGCGGCAAGTGGGTGTCTGAGAGGAATCCATTTGAAACGGGGTAAGTTGCTCGAGAGAGAGCTTATGCCACATAAAGTCTAGCCTAGTCACAATTACTCTATGAATTCTCTATCAAAAGCATGTACCCGATAATCTCGTTTAATTTTTAAAAAAAAAAATTACTTGTGACATAAACCCCATTTGACAATTGACTCTTGCGTCAACCCATTTGATTTAATATGTTTTTAATCGATACTGTATTTATCTACAACTAATTAGAACTAGATTTTACTTTTCTATTAATTCTCACCACCTCTCCTAGTGGAAATTAACCCAACCCTTGGTTGGGTTACAATACTACCGTACGATCTTAGATACTTTGAATGTTGTTTCTTTGATGATATCACCAATCAAAATGTGACCGCTGCCGAGGGGTGGTGTTATGTGAGAATACACAGTTATGTAGAATATTTTTTTTAGTAGTAGTTTTACTAACTATAAATTTTTTGTTTTGTTTTTCCTTTTGAGTAGTTGTTGTAAGGCAGGAACTTTAAGCATGGCTGAGAAAAGTGGTGGAAATTCTGCTGAGGTGAACCAAGAAGTCGAGGGTGACTTCATGTTAAATGCACTGGTAACTCAGCTGAATGACTTGGCCACCAAAATCTCAGAAGTGGAAAATCAATGCAAGAGTCAAGGGAGGTATGTACCCTCTCATTAGCGGAGAAGTTCTAGAGACGAGGAGGACAGTCATGTTGAAGACACACTACTGATCACTGTCCAACAGATCTCTAAACATGTTAGAGGGATGTAAGAGATGAAAGAGAGTGTAGGTCTGCTGAGTCAAATGATTGGCTCTCAATGTATATCCATCGAGCAGATAGAAACACTCATGAGTCATGTAATGCTTCATCTCAACCTGCTCGACCAGTTGGGGTAACCTAGTATCACTAGGAACAACCCCACCAACGGAGAGTGAGTAAGGACTCGCGTCATGCCACGAAGTTAGCTAAAGCGCTTCTTGGGAGACAACCCAGGGTTTTAAATGCTTTAGTTTGATTTTATAAATAATGGTGTGTTAGTGGTACATGTTTAAAGGCAAAGAGAGTTTGGAAAGTACAGATTTGTCCAGTAAAATGGGCAGTCGACGAATCACCGACCCGTTCAGCGTACCCGACTAAGACCGTCGTTTGGATCCTCACTTTGATTGAATATCCTGTAAAACTCGGCGATTCAAGTGACCACTTAGAAAATCACCGAGTTGATTGGCGAGCGCAACTAATTTTGCCAAATGGACGCAAACTTGATGGTATATAATGGCCAAAAGTCTTAGAATTTGAACTTATTCACTTTCCCTCGCTTTTAAACTTCAGAAACTCACACCAAGGCAGTAATTTCAATATTATTACATTTACAAGTATTTTTGTTGGTTGATTAGGGCTTGGAGTTGGATTGCATTGCCGCCTAACATTTCAATCACATTTTAGTCGCAAAAATGGTTTGTTTTCTGAAACCCTGAGTTTATTTTTGAAAATTTCGTACTTATTTGCAATGATCGTATCGTATTGTTGTGTGATGCGCCTCTCTGATAGAATTAGAATTTTTAAAAGCCTATTTAAATTTGAAAACCTTACCCATAGTGTTTTGATCATCAATTGCTCGTAATTTTGATGTCTCTAAATAAATGGAAATGTTTTTGGTTGTGCAATTGGGTTAAGCCTTAGTAACCCATGTATGTGCTAAATGACGAAAATGACTCAGTGATAGAGTGGGTGACACCCTTCTTAAGAGAAATTGTCGTCAAATGGCCAAATTTAGCAAAACTGGGAAAATCCTGAGTATCCCGATGATGGATAGTACGGGTCTTGTTTTAATTTCGTTAGTGCATGCTTTGATTTTGTTGTCAGGGAGTGCAAGGTCAAATTAAAGAAGATGGATTGAAAATAGGTACGTTGGGCAATTTGGTGAGTTGGGTCGAGCTCTCCGAACTGCTCGTTTGTTCGCCAAATGTCTCTATCTCACCCTTAATCTCGTGTAAAAATGATGTGTAAGTTTGTAACTTTTGGTGAGAAGACTTTGGATCGTCGAAAGAAATCGACGACTCGTCGTAAGTACTCTTGATTGCCCTTCTCATGCTCTCCTAAACCCTTAGTGCACTATGACCTTTGGTGGACAAACCCTCGCTCATCGAAAGAATTCGACGATTCGCTGAAATGGCCTTCCTATCACCGAGTTGCCATCCTTAAGCCAACCACTTCGGCGAGCCCGACTTATCTCTCCTAGAGGTTCAGAGACTCGCCAAGTGGTTCAACGAGTCTGTCTCCAATAAAATTTCTGCAATTTTGTTTGGTTTTCTCATAATTTCTTTAAATCTATTACAGGTAAGTGCATACAAATCTAACCATGTCACCCAAAACAAAAGCACAAGGCATAAAGATAAACGAAGGGGGATCAATTCTCCCATAAAATAGACGGCAAGAACTCTCACTGGAGAAAAAGGCAAAATAAAAAGCACATGACTAGGAAAGAAATAGCTATAGATGCAGATTTCTCTGAACTAGAAGATGAGAAGCCTCTGATCAACCAAAATAATCAACTCCAGGCCAGATCTCTACATCCACCAGAATGCCCTCAGCTGCCACCTCCAGTGGCCCCTGCACTCCCTACCATTCTTCAACCTACATTGCTGAAAAGATTGAAAGGTGATGGGGTACGAACCATCATAGAAGAGAAACTCTTGTCTATGGAGGGCCTAGAAGGCAAATATCCCAATGTTCTATACGCCCTCCGCTACCATAATTTCGAACAATTCAAAAATCCCCTAGGCCCTTATGTTCCTTCTTGGGTTAGGGAATTGTACACAGCTTATGGGGAGTTAGTGCCAAAGAATAAGAAGAAGGCAAATGAGTTTAGACCGATAAAGTAAGTCGAGGGATTGCCTATTGTTCAGTCTTTAGATGAACTGAAGACGTGGTTGGATCCTTTGATTTCTGACACCACCCCTAGGTGGATTAGAGTAGGAGTCCCTATTGATAAGAGGGATTCGCACATTGGAGCCACATTCTGGTTAGGCTTCATCAACAGCAGCATAATGTTATCCCAGAACGAGTCAATTTTGCGCCATCCTAAGAAAACTTTCCTTGGTTGTATCATGTCCATAAGCGCATCAATTTGCGGCTGTTCACTTCACAAGAGATGTCCATGAGGGACAAACAGAAGCAGACCGCTCTGTCGTTCCCAATTCTGGTCACGAAGTTGTGCCGTCATGCTGGAGTAACCCATGACACTAGAGAGATATTTAGATCACCTCTTCATCCTCTTCTGACATCCGGCGTATTGAGGCTGAGTACACACGAGAGGAGTCTAAGGGAGGAAGTAGTTCCAGCAGATATTTCTCCGGAGATTGATGTTTAGTAATTACCTACACAGGGATCTTCGCCTACTCCAGCCTCTGAACTTCAGTTACATCCGCTCCTTCCTCTTCTTATCAGGCATTAGGTTATTCATCATCCTCCTAGCCTGTCAAGATTACTCAAGCAATGATCCTAAGGATGGGCATTTGGCCCAATATCAGCTGATGCACGGGCAGCCCGACTCAAGAGATCCATCATAGGGATGATCGAAAGTGTCATACTTGCCGCACTCACCCCCCTTTAAACTTCTATTGATGCGTTGATTGAGAGAGTCACAGCCTGTAAGAGAAGACAGGGGAAATCTTCCGAGAAAATGACTTTAAAAGCCGAAGTGGTAGACTATCTAAAGTATACCAACTTCAGTTCATTAATAGGGAGGGAAATGACTTGGACGCTCCTAAGACCTCGGGGATTCCTCTGGTGACCACCGGAGATGTGCAAAGGGATGGCACAATAAATGAGGAGTCGGAGGCAGAGACCGACGAGGAGATCATAGCAGTACATGAGGAGGAGATGTTAGACAACCAAGAGGAGAGAATATCTAGAGATTTGCTAAATCTGGTGGAGATGGTTGTGCAGAAGGTGATCCAGACATCATCGGCTGAGACGTCCATAGCACCCCCTAGTGGATTTGGCACGGCTACTCCCTATGAGGATACTCCGGGCACTGATTCCCACGTACAGACTACTGCATTGGGTACTGAAGCCCCGATAGATGGAGATACTGCATAGACGGGACTTTTTCTTTACCTCCCTTTCTGTCTAACTGTATATTTATTTTTGGATACTTTCATTTACATTTGAGGACAAATTCTTTTCAATTATGATGGGGTGAGGCCTACCCTTTTATGCTATTGATGTTTGTGTTTTGTGTTTATATTTGGTTTGTTTTGTTTGAGATTGTGTTTTATCTGTTGTTATAGATGTTTGAGCTTATGGCTCCCTTCTTGATATAATTGAAAACTTATTTTAACCCTTCCGAAATTTTTTTAAATTTTTTTGCAATTTTTTTCACCTCTTGTATGCACTTGAAATGTGGTTGTCCATCTATGTGTTGAGAAAAATGAAATCCCTCCATATAAAAAAAGAAGGAAAAATAAAATAATGAAAAAGAAAAAAATGTGAAATAAATTTGGGAAATGCAAAAAGAAAAACGGGTTTCTGACACACATAGAAAAGTGAATAAAGGGATGACTTGTGAGCACTAACGAACTTGATAAAGGAAAGGAAAGAAAAGAAAGTGTTGTGAGTACCACATTTCATGAGGATCAAGTCACGTATCAATTCACTGAGAATAAATTATCATACCTTTGCACTTTGACCCATTACAAGCCTTTTAAGACCTTTGTGATCTTGAGAAAGGTTAAACAAATGATAGGAAAATACGAGCAAACCTATCGGTGAAAGCATACATTATGTTCTTCTTTGTGAGAGTGAACATTGTATTTGATGTCAGAACTTTAAATGATAATACATCATGTGTGTGAGAATGAATCATCATTTGAGTGAGGGCATTCGACTACTTTTGTTGAGCTTGAACTTGCATTTGAAGAAAGTATTGCGAGTTTGATAATCTTTGGTAATGGTGTGTCACGACTTGAATCTTTGGATACACAATTGATCCTTGCATGAGTAAATTGGGTCTTGTTGTGTACATTCATAATTGAATCTTGTGTAGCACTGTTTGAAACATCCTTTTTGAACTGTTAAACTTGAGTTTTACCTTAGGACAAGCAAAAGTTTAAGTCAGTGTGTTGATGAGAACACATATTGGACTCATTTAAGGCTATATTTTAATAGAATTAGTGTCTTCAAATACTTGTTTTGTCTCAATTATTAATGAATAACCTTGAGTTTCAGGTATTTTGAGTTTGAGGCAAAACATGGACACTACTCGGCAAAAAGGAGGAAAAAGGCTGAAAAAAATAAGGAAATGAAGATCTAAGGATCGTTGAGTCCACTTGGCGAATCACCGATAGGTCTAAAGATCGCATTTTGTTCCAGTGTGCTGAGCCCTAAAAGAAAGGATCAAATTTGTGGTCAAAACGAATTGTCGGCGCATCTCTGAGAAGATCCGCGGAGCATTACTATGTCGCTCAATGATCCAAAGAATGATGACGTTGAAGGCTAGAGCAAGACGGCGATAATCTATACCAAAGGATAAATTGCCGAGTTGATCAACGATACTGACTAATGTCATCGAGTGATCCACTGCAGCACAATTTCTTGAAAATTATAAATACTTTTTATTATTTTTTGTTGGTATCGAACTTTACACAGTATTATCAGATTTTTACTTTTAGAACTTCTGTTTTTGAGCTCTATGTTTGGAGAGGGTTTTTAAAGAACTTGACGATTTAATGGGTTTCATCTACAAGGATTTGAACTAGGGTCTCTTGGATTCTTCACTTTTGGCTGTAACAAGACTTAAATCTTCATACCCATTTGAATGCAAGCTTATTTTGGTACAAATTTCTATCTCTTGTACATATCTATCTAAAACCCTAATTCTTGGGGTGTGATTTTGTGAATATGGGTTAAATTAGTTGTTGGGTCTTGCTTGCTGATAGTTTATTCATAATTTAAATGTGATTTCGTTTAGTAGTTATGGGTGAATTTAATGAGGTTGTAGTTGCAAATATAATCCCATATATGTATTTTCGGCTTGAGAGAGAGAGAGAGGTTGTGAAACTAAGACTACTAAATTGATGGCCGATGGGAGTGGATCGACATGAGGTTCAACTCGAGAGAGTGAACGCTAGTCTCATTCCCACATACTCAGCTCGAGAGAGTGAGTGGGCTAAGGCAAAGGTTCTTCTTCACGAGGCAAGTGGGTGTCCGAGAGGAACCCACTTGAAATGGGGTAAGTTGCTCGGGAGAGAGCTTATCCCTCTTAAAATCTAGTCTAGTCACAATTACTCTATGAATTCTCTATCAAAAGCATGTACCCAATAATCTCTTTTATCCTGTATTCCTATCACATCCCAAGAATCCCCACACCTTGATTTAGCACTCTTTGTTAACTTCACTATTTTTTTTTACTTTTGACAAAACCCCCCATTTGACAATTGACGCTTGTGTCACCCCCTTTGATTTTATATATGTTTAATCGATAATGTCTTTAGCTACGACTAATTAGAACTAGATTTTACTTTTCTATTAATTCTCACAACCACTCCCTGTGGAAACGACCCAAACCCTTGGTTGGGTTACTATATTACGGTACGATTGTAGACACTTGCATTGGAATTTATGTCTTTAATGACGCCACTGAACAGTGGTGCGACCACCGATGCACTAGGAGGCTGGCACGCCTCCCCTGCAATGCGCCAAAATGAGCTCTCTGAAGTTCTTGCGCCCCGTGCTACGGTTGCCTACCCCCTCTTTTTTTTAATCCGTCTAAGTCCTTTTAATGTGTACCTTCACTCCTTTTTAATTCTGACTATTCTTAAATACATCTAAACATCGAGAGATCCTTCATAACATGAATCATAACCCTTGAAGTCATAGTTCAAATTCAAGGTAGAGTTAAGAGAAAAGTGTTGAGAGTTCTTTCCAGTCATTATGAAACGGCTTTTACAATCTTTTAAGACTTGTTTTAAGACTTGAGTAATTCATTATGAGGATGAGGAGAGTTTTTTTGTCAAAATGAATATATGGGAACAAAGTAATCCCAAGAATAAATGTTATTTTATTTAAAATGAGAGGAAAGATCGATTTCAAAATGAGTTCATAAGGAGTTAAGGAGTAATCTCTTTTCAAAAAATCTTTTGAGTAACAATCTCAAAGTTTGAGGATAAGGAAATATTTTTAATCATATGAGCTGAGTTATATTATTGGAACTAGTGTTAAGGACCGATATGGGAACGAGTTCAAACAACTCAAAGTCCTCGGAAACCATGTAGCCAACGTGGGTAAAAAGCGTCATACTTTTTAGATGATTCCTTATAGATTTTAAGCATAGCTTAGTATATCCACTTAATAGAGGATGTCTTATACTCCGGCAAATGTATGAAACAGTTTTGGCAACATGGGCGAGATGATGCATCATCACATAGCTCATAGTGATGGTTGTCGATTAGAGAATCTCCCAAATAAGAGTATTATTGTATTTTTAAATACATTGAGTTGTTATCTACTGTGTTAAATGCTTTTTATAAATTGCATCTTTATTATTGTTTTAATATTGTATTGAGTTGAGTATCCATTAGTTGAATAGAGTTAACGTGAGTATGTTTACTTCTTTCCAAGTTCAAGCTTTTATGTTATGTTCAGTGTTCCCCTTAGATGCTTTTACATTCAATGTATTGATGTCATTTGTCCTGCATGATTTCATGATGTAGATATAGAAGATTAGGGTCATCAATAGGCGCTTCGTTGATACCACAACATAGTTTGAGTTAGCTTTGGTGAGCCTTTTGCTTCTGGAGGATTCCAGTTACTTTTTCAGTTTTGATAGGATGTCGTGAGTCTTATTCCGAATTCCCTCTTTGTCATTTAGAGGCTTCATAGATATGTAGTAGAGTTTGAGAAGTCTATTTTTTTTTCTTTTGTTAAATGTTTTAGAGACTTTAGTTGCCTATTTCTGGCTAGTAGAATATTATGTTATTTTTTGAGTTAATGATTTGAGACTTTTGAGTTAAAGCTATACATTTGAGTTCATCTTGTATTGAGTAATCTTATCCAATAATGTCTCCGTCTTTTTCGAATGAGTCTCAGTTTTCTCTCAATGCTTCCTCAACTATGCCTAACCTTTTCCTTAACATGTGCTCAGATGATATTCCAAGAGTTCAAGAAAATGGGTGCACAATACTAGCTATCGTTAGGTTTAATGCTATAAAAATTTACCTAAACAATGACTTTGACAAATAAACTATAATTAATTTTTATCATAAAATAAAAATCAGGTTATATAGGTTCTTAACAAATTTTATATTTGAAATCTGTCAAAGTGTGTAATTATCTCATCTAAAAGCTTATGCAGCTAGAGAGGGCAAACTTTAATTATTTAATTATATTCTCAACATACCCCCTCACGTGTGGGCCTAATTTTTTTCATGGACTAAGCATGTGTAAATTCTTTTCGATTTGGGTGGTGGTGAGATTCAATCTCAGGACCTCTGTCTACTATGATACCATGAGAAATTAGAAGAAGAAGAAGAAGAAGAAGAAGAAGAAGAAGAAGAAGGGATATTGGGAATTGAATTAATTGATAATTCCCTCAAGTTGATGGGATTAAATAACTGTTATAGATAATGTTAATAAGGAAAGAAGATAATAAAATATTACACAATCTCCTAACTACCTAATTAAATAGAGTATGGAATTTCTCATATCTAGAATATTTATCATGTCATATTTAAAGATTCTAATATCTACACTATCCAAATATACCATAATTAAGACTCCCGCTCAAGATGGAGCGTATAAGTCATATGCTCCTAGTTTACCACAAATATAGTCAATTCCGGATCCTCGAAGTGATTTTGTGCAAATATCTGCCAGTTGATCTTTTGAGTTGACAAAACTTGTTTTGATGTATCCATACTCAATCTTCTCTCAAATTAAGTGACAATTTATCTCAATGTGCTTCATTCTTTCATGGAACACTGCATTAGAAGAGATATGTAGTGCAGCTTGGTCATCATAAATCAATGTCATAGGCTCAACTACACCATCTTCAATTCTTGGAGAAGTTGTCTCAACCATATAAGCTCACACGTAGCTAGTGTCATAGCTCGATATTCTGCCTCTACTCTTGATCTACATACGACAACTTACTCTTTACTTTTCCAAGATATTAGATTGCCTCCAATTAGAACACAATAATCTAAAGTGGACCGTCCGTCAGAAGGAGATCCTGCCCAATCTACATCAGAATATCCGACAATGTTGGTGTATCCCTTATCTTCATACAATCAACCTTGTCCTGGAGATCTTTTGATATATCCTAGGATGCGAATCACTGCATTCCAGTGACTATCACAAGTTGATTACAAAAATTGGCTAAGTACACTAACAACAATTGAGATGTCTGGTCGTGTTATTGTAAGATAGTTGAGTTTGCCAACAAGTCTTCGATATTTGCTAGGATCTTTTAAAGGCTCCCCTGTCCTGGAATAAGCATAGTATTTGGATCCATTGGACTATCCACATGTTTTCAATCCAACATACTAACATCTTCCAAAATGTCGAAGGCATATTTCCTTTGAGTAATAGAAATACCATGGCCAGATTGTGCCACTTCAATGCCCAAAAAGTATTTCAACTTGCCCAAATCCATAGTCTGAAAATGACTTGAGAGGTGTAGTTTGAGTTAAGCAATACCTTCATAATCATCTCTTGTGATAACAATATCATCAATATAAATAATTAAAAGATGTGTTTTCCTGATAAGAATACATATAGAATACAGAGTGATTAGCTTCTGTTCGGGTCATTCCCAACTATTGACCAACACCTCAAAAACGACCAAACCACTCTCTGGGAGATTGCTTAAGACCATAATAAGGATGAGAAGACAGACAGAAGCCATCTTGGCAACTAGTGAGAAAGTATCTCCATAATCGATGCCATAAATCTGAGTGTATCCCTTAGCAACCAGTCTTGCTTTGAGACGATCAATAGCTCCATCTGGACCTACCTTAACTATGAATACCCAACGACAACAACCTGTGGTTTTGCCTTATAGTTAAGGAACAAGCTCCCAAGTACCATTATCATGCAAAGCAGACATCTCTTCAATCATAGCTTGATGCCATGTAACACCTCGTAACTCGTAATAGCCACGAATAAGCTAAGTTACTAAGATTTTATCAAGGCCCTGACCAGTTTAGTTCATCATTTCACTCTTGGTAAAGCTTAGTGTGTTATCCCCTCCAGCTTGAGGGAGGTGTTGACGGAGGTCCATGTGTTGTGCAACAACCCATAACATAGGTCCATACTATTAGCTGTCATTTGTCTTACTCATATAGCAACTTTTACATTTGTAACCAATTTTCTTACTTGTAATCTGTCCATTTGTGTAAAGTTGTGACTTGTGGATAATTGGATCAATAGGATCCAGAATTTGATCAGATTCGGTTTTCATTATAATAACATTCCTCCTCTCTATTTACTCTTTGACTTAGGGTTTTCCCATTACAATTTTGCTTCCATATTTTGTCCACTATAATCAAACAGAAAAATAATAAAAGAACCCTTGTAGATTATATACAGACGCCTAGTGTGAGATTTAAGAATCCTTGTGTCCTATCTTTTAAGGAAAATGATGTGGTGTAGGAATGGAATGAACCAAAAAAGTAGAACGGATAGTAGATTCATTAGCCGACCCCAAGTAATTTTGAGATAAGGGATGACTGCTTGATCTGGATGAAAATCAGGAATATCATGGAGCTATAACCCCAATATTAATGCTAAAAAAATTGCATTCTTTGCAGAAATTCCAAAGTAAGAACCTTAATCCATGAACAATCCCAGAGAACACAAATGAAACTAAACCCAAATCGAATTTTAACAAAATGAGGGGAAATGTACCTTAAAATTAAGCCGACGATGGTAGTATCAGTCTTCAGAAAAAAAGGAGAAGGAGGTCCAACATCTCATTCCTTGTACACAAATCAAAACTAAACCCACATCCATTGTTGGAGGTTTTACCTCCAAATCAAACCTACCCAGTTAGCAAAAATTAAAAACAAAGTGTAGATTAGTGAACTGTGAATAGTTAAGAGCCTTTAAGCTAAGCTTGTTAGCAGAGACTTACTTGTTGCAGATGAATCACGAACTGAAAAAGCAAAGTTGGGAATCGGGAGAGAAAATAGGCGAGACTTGAAGAAGAAGAAGAAGAAGAGGAAAATAGATAGATTTAGTGTGGTTTTGCTATGAATTGTCCAAAAGTATTAAGTTAATAATTTTCATGCTTCAACTCAAAATCATTCGACTATCATATTTTTTTACATAAAAAGTCACTCAGTCTATTTAATTATTTTTTACTAAAATTTATTGATTTATTGATATAAATTTTTATTTTTAATTAAAATTAAAAAAAACAAATACATATCCATTTAAATCATTTAATGACCCATCTCATTTAGCCTGACCCGTTAAAAATATGATATTAAATTTTTTATTTTCCCATTAGTTCCCTAAATCTTCTCTCGTCTCCTTTTTTCTCCTAAGTATTCATCTTCTCTTTTTGATTTCTCAATTTCAATATCTCTATTAAGTTAAAATTTATAATGGATTCCTCCTTTTCTTTTGTCTAGATTTAGAATTATCTTCCATTATAGTCTCTTGGGTTAAGACTTGAGTTGTCACTTTGACCAAGTTGAATATTTGACTTTAAACGTTCTAAGTTATTTTATTAAATAGTTGAGTAGAAATGCATTTGATCATTGTAATAATGCTTAAAGTTTTCCGTTGGGTAAGTAGGTCAGGCTAAGGGTTCACTTGGGGCCAGCAATGGTTCTCGAATGCCAGTCCCGTCCAAGGTGTAAACTCAGCTTGAATGTACGAGTATGCGAGGGGAAAACTAAACACAACATAAGCTTGAAAGGAATATGAACAAAACACTTACCTTGGTTTTACACAACTCATGAATAACTTAACTCAATATAAAACAACAATACACATGCAATATATAGAAAACTTTTAAAACAGTAGAAAACAACTTAGTTCGTTAAAGAAATGCAATAACAAACTCAGTTTTACTCATGCAATAAACAATATAGTTTTTATGGGAGTTTCTCTAACCGACAACCATCATAATGAGATGCATGATAATATATCGTTCTTGTCCTTGTTGTCAGACCTGTCCTATATCGTGCTGGGATATAGAACATCTTAACTAAATGGATCTACTAAGCAATAAGGATTCATCTAAAAAGTACGATTGTGTATCATATAGACAAGACATGGTTTCTAGAGGCTGTGAGTTGTCTGAACTTTTGTTATACCTCGGAAAACTTATGACATAGACTAGAGACTCACCTATTAAATAATGTTTAAAATGATATTTAGAGACCTATACTAATGTAATAAACTTTATTTAGAAGTATTAGAGCCTAAACGCCAAGGGACGACCATGACGTCTTGAAACTAGTGAAATTGAACTAGTAGACGTCCTTAGGTCTATTGAAGATTTGAGAGAGTCGCCAAAAATCCTACACAGATGTTAAGAGAAGACCGTTAGAGTTTACGATGTATGATTGGGTGTACCTGAAAGTTTCACCAATGAAGAGCGTTATGAGGTTTGGTAAGAAGGGGAAACTTAGTCCCCGATATATTGGACCTTAAAGATTCTCCAAGAGGGTTGACAATGTAGCATAGAGTTGGAGCTACCCCAAGAGTTAAAAGCGGTTCATCCGGTGTTTCATGTGTCTATGTTGAAGAAATAATTGGGTGATCCTTCATTGATTGTACCAACTGAGGATGTTGGGATTAAGGATAACTTATCATATGAAGAGGTTCCGGTTCAGATTTTGGATCGTCAAGTTCGCAAGTTGAGAACAAAGGAAGTTATATCAGTCAAAGTCCTCTGAGGAATCAATTTGTTGAAGAATCAACTTGGGAAGATGAACATGATATGAAGAGGATATATCCACATCTCTTCGAATCCGGAGAGAATGCAGATCAAGGTACTAAATTCTCTTCTTAGCACTTTATAAGACTATGTGTAAGTAGGTTGTTATTTGATTTTGTTGGAGTGCTGAAATGATGTTACTACCCTTAGCTTAGTGAAATATTTCTCATTCGAGAGCAATGTTCCTAAGAGGGAGATATTGTAACATCTCGTAACTTGAATTAACTAATAATAAGCTAAGAAACAAAGAATAGTCATTTTTGGAAATAAATAGGAAATCTGGAAAATTTCTAAGTATAAAAGTGAGTTTTTGGTTATTTTTAAATGGCCATAACTCTAAGATCAAGAGAACTTAGTATGAGCTCTTTATATGGTTCGAAATTCCTTCGGAAGATCTTTCCAACGGTGCAGAGTTTGCGCATTTTTGATGTCGTATGATGGAGATATGCCTTTCGAAAGTTGGGCTGTTGGACTAAGGAAAGTCCAATCCGGATTTTAGTAAGGGTAAAGTAGTTTTTTTTACCCTACTATTTTCTAATTTATTTTAAGGTTTTAATTGGGGTAAAGTCATGTTTTAGTTCAGATTAGAAAATACTTTTTACGCCTAAGGCTTGGGAGAAAAGAGAAGAGAAGAGAAAGATCAAGAATTCTTCAAGAACGCTAAGGTTTCGCTAGTGAAATTCGTCGGGGGTGATCCCTATCAAGGTATGTGAGATCTTTATGTGTTGGCTTCGTTCATCCACACACCAATATGTTAAATTCAGCAAGTTTTGTATTGATTGAATAATGAATCTTGAAGTTTTTATGAACAATTCTTAAATCCTTGTTGGTAGAACTTTAGTGTACCTTTAATGGTTTTGATTTGTGTTTTCGGGATGTGTTATGAGTCTAAACTATTGAGTATTGAGTATATTAGTGATCCAAAGTGTTTGGGGGAATATCTATGGAAGTTTGGGAGGTTTAGATTTGAAAATCGGAGAATAAAAGTCGAAAAACCCGTCTGACAGGCCCTGGGGTGCCGCGCCTACCAGATCCCCTCAGGACAGACTCTGTCAGTTAGGCTCTGGCGCCCCGCACCAGCCAGAGCGCCTGAGGACAACCTCTGTCCGTCAGACTCTGGCGCCCCGCGCCTTTCAGAGCGTCAGGGTCACCTTGAGGTCTCATTTCTCCCCCATCTTTTCGTACTAGTTCCTAAGTGATGTCCCTATTGTTCCTAGTTGATTCCAATGCTCTAAAGTACATCTAAACATCATGAAATCAACCATAAACATGAGATCATGATCCTTGAATCCATAATCCAATTCAAGAGAAGTTAAGATCAAAGTCAAAGAAGTTAAGAGTCAAGTCTAAAAGTTAAGAAGCAAGTCAAAGTAAGTTCCTAAAGCATTCAAGAGTCTTAAACAAACATTTTAACTTTGTTTTAAGGTTCAAGCAATGAGTTGAGCAAAGAGTAAAAGAGTTGAGTTAAATTCTCAAAAGCTATAAGGGAACTAAGTATTCCCTAAGAGTTAAATTTCAAGTTAAGCAAAAAGTAACAAGTTGAGTTCACTTCTCAAGAGTTATAGGGGAACTAAGTAGTCCCTAAGAGTTTAAACAAAATGTTTTCAAACTTTTGAGAAAGAAAAGAAGCTAGAATTCCACAGAGCTTATGGCTAATTTTAGTGAAAGAGAAAGGAAACTATGATTTTCAAGAAAGCTTTTGAAGCTAAGTTTGACCAATCATTTTAAACTAGAGAAGAACTTGTTTTAAAAACATATGAGCTAAATATTTTGGGAGTAGCATTGAGCATCGATATAGCGACGCGAGTTCATATTAACTCAAGTCTCCATAAACCATGTAGCTAGCATGGAGAGATAAAGGATCTTACTTTTTAGATGATTCCTTAGTGCTTGTAGCATAGACTAGTGGATCCACTTAGTAGTTCAGGTTCTATACCGACGGCAAGGTATACAACGGTCCTCTTGTAACGTGAGTAATACATTGTATCATCACTTAGGCTCATAGTGATGGTTGTCAGTTAGAGAATCTCCCACAGAAATTATGTTACTTTTATATATAAGAAAAGTTGAGTTTATTATTGTTTTATATTTAATGAACTAAGTGTTTACATTGTTTAATAAGTTTTTCTTATATTGCATATATCTTTACTGCTTTGTATTGAGTTATGACTTCTTGAGTTGAGCAAAGCCAAGGTAAATTCATTCTTACTCCTTGCAAGCCTTAAAATTGTGTTTAGCATTCCAACTCGCATACTCTTACATTCAATGTACTGATGCCAATTGTCCTGCATCGTCTTGATGCAGACGCAGGTAACCAGGATCAGCATGCAACGCTTCGTTGATCCAGTTTGATCTCCAGAGTCAGTGGTGAGCCTCCTTTCATTCCGGAGGATCTTTTAATTGTTTTCTAGTTAGTTCAATAGAATGTTGTGGGTTTGTACCAACATTCATCTCAGTCAGTTAAGAGGCTTCATAGACAGATAGTCAATCAGATTGTTAAGTTTGATGTCTCTTTTATCTTACATTTCAGATGCTTTAACTTTGAGACTCAAGAGTCATTTTGGCTAGATTATTACATTTTGAGTATTTTCCCTTGAAAATGTTCTTTACTGTTATATTAAGTCAAGTTAAATCTTCCGCTGAGTAAAGTAAGTCAGTTCAAGGGTTCTCTCGAGGCCAGCAATGGTCATCGAGTGCCAGTCCCGCCCAGGGTGTAGGCTCGGGCGTGACACTATATTCCCCCAAAATATATGTCCGGTGCTCAAGCACTCATTAAACTCGTCTTGTATGCGTGTAGAAATTAAAAGGTATTTGTATAAAATTAACATAGAACACCCAATGAACTAATGATCTAATTGGTTCATTGGCTATAGGATGAGTGCTTAAGGCTCTTTTCATGTTGTTGATCCTGAGTTTGAATCTCACTCTCAACATGTCTTTTTTATATTTTTGACTACTACTTTCAGAGCATTCACAATCTTAAAATTTTTGATCCGCCACTGAGTAACTATCACTGTTGTAGATATTTCTAAAATGAATTTTTTTAAAAAAAAAATAAAAGAAGAAACACAGGGTCCACTTAAATGTAGTACAACGTTAATGAAAGCAAGGAATTGTCAATAATCCCAGCTGAAAATCGCCCTTCTATATTCAATGTGATACTATTAAAATTAAGCAACTTGTTGAGAGAAAATGACTAAAATATGTATGAGTAATGTTTTATTTTTGGCTCTTCATATATATCTTTTTGATTGACATGGTTTGTAATATATAATAATATGTTATTTTGATCTTTAATATAGTTCACTTGATTGAAAAAGTCACTAATATATATCAAAATGTGTTCATTTTAGCCATTTATTTCAGTAGATTTAATTAAAAAAAATGTGAAATTTAACTGTGGACTCCACATGGCTAACAATAGAACCACTGTTATTGTTATCTTCGTTAGACCTAAAGAAAAACTTCATAAAATCTAACGCAGTTATCTTTACTTTCTGTAACAAAATATATTATAAATTAAGAACTATTTCAATTAAGTGAAATATTTTAAGAATTTAGTATATATAGTGTTACTTATTTTACATTAATAATATACATAATTTACACTCTAAATAAACTCTTCAACACAACTACTCGTTTTATTGTTGAGTCTTTTTCTCAATAAATAAATATTTAAATTATATAGTACAACATTAGAGCCTGTTTGGATGGGCTTAAAAGCTTGTCAAACTAACTTAAAAGTCAGTTTTTGACTTATTAGAGTGTTTGACAAATATTAAAGTAACTTATTTTAAGTCAAAAATGACTTATTTTAAGCCAAAAGCTAAAAGCTAGGTGAGGGGTGCTTTTTTTTTCAACTTAAAAGTCATTTTATGTTGACCGTGTATATTACCTTGTTACCCTTAATTCTTTTATTTTTATTATTATTATTATTATTATTATTATTATTATTATATTTTATTATTATTATTATTAGTATTAGTATTTTAATATTTTATTATTTTATTATTATTATTATTATTTATTTTATTATTCTTTTATTATTATTATTATATATTATTATTATTAATATTTTTTTTTATTATTATTATTATTATTATTTTATTATTCTTTATTATTATTATTATATATTATATATTATTATTATATTATTATTTTATTATTATTATTATTATTTTCATATTATTTTATTATTAATATTATTATTTATTATTATTATATATTATTATTATTATTATTATTTATTTTGTTATTTATTATTATTATTATTATTATTATATATTATCATTATTATTATTATTACTATTATTATTATTATTATTATATCTTGTTAATAATATTTTATTATTTTATTATTATATTATTATTTATTTTATTATTCTTTATTATTATTATTATATATTATTATTATTATATATTATATATTATATATTATTATTATTATTATTATATTATTATTATTATTATTTTCATATTATTTTATTATTATTATTATTATTTATTATTATTATATATTATTATTATTTATTATCACTATTACTATATATTATATATTATTATTATATTAAATTAATCAACTTTTATCATGTTAACAACTTTTAAGGATATTTCAGACATTTTGATTAAAAAAAGTGTTTACCAGCACTTATTTGCCAAACACATCAACAACTTTTTTTTGACTTCAACACTTTTATCCAAACACATAACTACTTAATTTAAAAATAAATTCCAGCACTTTCAAAAGTACTTTTTAAAAGCTACTTTTTTTTAAGCCAGGCTCTTAAGAGTAACAACTATAATATAGTAAAGAGAAGTTATTTCTCATCAACCCACTACAGCTGCATTGATATTAAAGTTAAACTTTTCTAACTGACTTTTAAAAAATTGAAAATACTTAGGTTGAGGTAACAAATTAATCTTCATTTCTATTTGTAATCATTTAAAATTTATTTAAATATAAATTTATTAAATGATTTGAATTATATTAAATTAATAAATATATTAGTCCAAATAAATATTATGGATTAATATAATTGATTTAATTATTTAAATTCAGATAAATATGAATTTAATTAAAGCCCGCTCCATAAAGCCCATATGATATTTCACTTAAATCTGATTGGTCGAAGGGAGTCCTGTTTCAATTGCAACTCCTCTATTCTAAAACTATAAATAGGGGTCTCATAATTCAGAAAAGGGACCAAGAATTTTAACAAGAAGCTAGAGAAGCTCGTGGATCAAAAGCCGCAGATTTCTCTACAAAGTTTAAAGATTCAAGCATTCAAGTTTCAAGAACGATAGAGAACGATAGAGAACGATCAAGATCAAGCTCGAAGCCCTTGGATTCAATTAGAAGTCAAGATCAAGATAAAGTTCGAGTTCAAGTTCAAGATCAAGATCAAGATATAGATCAAGATCAAGATAAATTTCAAGTTCAAGATCAAGCTTTAAAGCCTTTTGAATTATATTTGAAAAGACGAATTCAGAGGAATCATAGAGATTGTAACACTCGCACTTGAAATAATAAATCGATTGTTGCTATAATTTTCCGTTCTGATTATTGTTTTGTCGACGCGAATTTTATTGTCTACAAATTCTGGCACGCCCAGTGGGACAATCTCTACCTCTCATCTCAACTTTTCAAGCCTTAAAGAACATCGAGATGACTTCCATGAAGAACAACTCTCAATCAACTACCTCTAAGGCCACAAGCTCCAAGTTCTCTACTGAAGTTGAAGACATTCTGGGTGTTACCTTTGAAAGTTTTGGAGCTGTTACAAGGAGCAAAGCTGCTATGCTAGGACAACAAACACTCCAAGTGTCGTCCGCGTCAACTTCAGTTTTTGGGTCTGCAACTCCAAAATAATCAACTTCCTCTACAAATGCTTTAGAAGGGGAAAGCAATGTTGCTGAAAAAATCAAGAAGACCTTAGCTCTACTTGAGCAATCTAATTCCAAGAACTCTACGACAAGGAAGAGCTATGATTCAACCAATGAATCATCTCCACGTGCATCGTGTAACGTGAGTCCACTGAAGATCAACTTACGCGATAATCTATGCTACTCTCCTACATCTCCAATGATCATGCAAACAATGGTGACTGTTGCTTCTTCCCCTGAGGAACAACTCGCAAGTCTGACAAAGTTGGTTGAAGGATTGACAAAGCATGTACAACACCAAGAGTCTAGAATCGATAAGTTGATGGATCGAATGGAAGGACTTTTAGATGGAGAAACGAGTCATGCGCCTGGAAAATGTGTTGAAGTTCAAGAGATTGGAGATCCTGCGAAGAAGGCACCGCTTGTTAATGAGATGCCAGTTTCTTCCGAAGGGATGATCCCACTCGATCGCTTGAAGGAGTTCATTGAAGGCACTATCAAAGATAAGTATGAAGTCTCTACCAAGTCCTCGCATATGTATGCCAAACCATACACTGCAAGAATTGATAGCTTCAAAATGCCTGCTGGTTACCAACCTCCCAAGTTTCAACAATTCGAGGGCAAAGAAAATCCAAAGCAACATGTTGCCCACTTTGTGGAAACATGTAATAATGCTGGGACCTATGGAGACCACCTTGTCAAGCAGTTTGTCCGCTCTCTAAAGGGAAATGCCTTTGATTGGTGTACGGATCTTGAGCCTAATTCTATCGATAGTTGGAAACAATTAGAGCACGAGTTTCTCAATCGCTTCTACATCACAAGGCATACAGTGAGTATGGTAGAACTCACGAATACCCGCCAAATAAAAGACGAACCGGTCATAGACTTCATAAATCGGTGGAGGAACGCGAGCCTGAATTGCAAGGATAGGCTTAGTGAAGCCTCTGCAATAGAAATGTGTATTCAAGGGATGCATTGGGAGCTTCTTTACATCTTACAAGTAATAAAACCAAAGTCCTTAGAAGATCTAGCTACTCGCGCTCATGATATGGAGTTGAGCATGTCATCTGCTGGGAAAGATATGAATTTGTCCACGATCCTCGCAAAGGAAGAGACAAGCAGGAGCCCAAGAGATGGAGTAAATTTGTGCCCAGGAGTGACAGCAAAGAATCCATGAATGTTAATGTGTATCCCGCAAAGTTTACTACGAAGGAGGGCACAAAGCAAAATGTGAGAATGAATCTTCAAACCCGTTTGAACCAAAATTCGATCCTAAGAGAGATGCAAGAAAAGGAATACCCCTTCTTGGATTCTGACGTTTCTGATATTTTTGATGAGTTGCTTGAGTTAAATCTCATCGAGTTGCCAGAGATGAAGCGACCTGATGAAGCTGGGAAAGCTGATGACCCAAATTATTGCAAGTATCATAGACTTGTGAGTCATCCTCTTGAAAAGTGTTTTGTCTTCAAGGATAGAGTGATGCGATTGGTTAGAGAAAAGAAGATTGTCCTTGATGATGAGAAAGCCAGTTCTAACCAAGTCTCTGTCACATTCGGCTCACTCGATCCGGTCCAAATATGTGTCTCTGAAAAGCATGAATAATACTCATTAGAGAAAGAGAAGTCTCAAGCTGATATAGATACTGATGAAGGTTGGATTCTTGTGACTAAGAGAAGAGCAACAAGTCAAGTTTACGAAAAGAATCATTAGAGCAACCAATTAGAAGGAAGATGGTGAAGAAACTAGTGAAGCAAAAATCAATCAAGCACCCAAGGAAGGCAAATGTAGAAATGCATCACTACCAGAAACCCCGACATCTTGTCACTCTAGAGAAATTCTTACCAAGTTGGTTGCGCACAAAGTCTACTCAAGAAAACATTGAGGCATCATGTTTTAATGTTGATAAAGAAGCAATAATGAAAGTGTCTCTAACTGGCAAAGAAGGAGGAACAACGATAGAAGCCACAGCAAAAGTGTCTCCAACTGGCAAAGAAGAAGAAACAATGGTAGAAGCCTCACCAAAAGTGTCTCCGAGTGGCAAAGAAAAGCCAACAAAGGAAATATCGTCAATGATGTCTCCTTCATCATCTGAAAAGCCTATTGAACCTTCTTCCCAATAAGCACATGTATGTGATACAAAAATCGCATTCACAGACAAGGATCTGTTGTTTGGGGAAACACTACATAATCGTCATTTGTATATGGTGGGCTACGTACTAGAAAAGAAGATAAATAGAATATTAATAGATGAAGGATCTGGAGTCAACATTCTGCCTATCCACACATTAAAGGAACTCGGCATCGCGACTGAAGAACTTAGTGAAAGTTGTTTGTTGATACAAGGATTCAATCAAGGGGGTAGAGGTCCATAGGCTCTATTAAATTAGAAATTCAAATGGAAGATTTGCGATCAAGCGCATGGATGCACGTTATAGATGCAAAGACCTCATACAATATATTGCTTGGAAGGCCTTGGGTACATGAGAATAGGATCGTCTCATCTTCTTACTATCAATGTCTGAAGTATCTTGAAGGCGGAATTGAAAGAAAGATAGTTGCGGATGATAATCCTTTCACCGAAGTTGAGACACACTTTGGTGACGCAAAATTCTATTTGAAGGGTTATGTTGTTAAAGAGGCAAAATCTAATGATGTCAAATCAACTAAGTCTGACAAAATCACGAGCAAAAGAGTTGATGCGGCTATTGGAAAGACAAAAATTGACACTAAAGAACTTTGTCCTAATCTTACTGAAGGGAAGATAATAACTCTAAAGAAAAAACCGATTTCTGGACTTCGCTATGTTCCACAAGTACAGAAAGAAGAAGTCAAATCATCTCACCTTCAAGAAGATACATTAAGAGGACTAACTCTTCTTATCAGACAGATTGATGTAATAACCTTGTCTTCAAAACCGCCAGGGAAGACAATCACTCAAAGTCAGGTGCGAGTTATGGCACTACCTGCAAAACGTACAAGTGAAGGTTTCGATCCTAATGCTTACAAGTTATTTGCAAAAGCCGGATACAATCCCAATGAAGCATCAGTGTTAGGGAAACTCCCATCAGAAGATAAAACCAGGCAAGCACGTGAAGGTTTAGGCTATAACCAACCACCACCAGTTCGCATCTCCATAAGAAGGGCAAGCAATAATCATATAACTCTTGAAGATGATGTCACTACGCCTAATAAAAGGCCTTCCGTCTTTGATCGACTTGGGGAATCGACTGCAATAACTTCTGCGTTTGAGAGGTTAGGTCCATTGAAGAAGAATAACAAAAATCTGAGGAGTTAATTAAAAAAGACAACGCCTACTTCACATTTTATTCGAAAGGATTTTAGAAGTTTGATTCCTTCTAGAATGAGGCGACGAGTGGAACTTGTGGTTTCATGTAAGGAGGAACTCAAGGCAAAGGCTCACACTGTAGTTTACACTAAGGAGCGTGAGGAAGACGAAGAAAGTGTAGGTTCATCAAATCACGTTACAATCCAAAATAAGTATGATTCGTCGTCTCAAATGAAGAATGATGAAGAGTTAGAAGATATTGTCTCAAGTTGTCATATATGAGTCAATGACAATG
The DNA here is from genome assembly GCA_016801875.1 of Solanum sitiens. NCBI lineage: Eukaryota > Viridiplantae > Streptophyta > Magnoliopsida > Solanales > Solanaceae > Solanum > Solanum sitiens. Next base: position 57,816 of record JABWTJ010000452.1, on the reverse strand, counting down.
ATCCTTTGGAAGAGGAAGATGCTAGAGATGCTCCATCGGAACTTGAAGGAGTAAAGATCACATTGCGATAAAAATATTTTTTAGAGTTGTTTGAAAATTAACGCCGAAAGAAATCATTTAAGATTGTTAAAAAAATTTATTTATCTAAATGGATTTTAATTTGTAAAATCCTTTAAAGATTTTTTACTTGATTTGATCGAGTCGTTAAAACCAAAGTGGCGTTTGCAGGGGTTCGGATTCTTCTAACCTTAAGCTAACGACAAACAAAATAGTTAAATAATAAAAAAAAACAAATAAGGAGAGAGAGGGAAAGGGATTTGGGTCCAAATTCGGGTTCTGTTCGCCTTGACCGATTTTTGGACCCACCTGTTTTGGGTTTTTGACCCATTTCCTTTCGTACCTGTCCTAGACTAAGCAAATAATTAATACTAAATAAATACAGTAAAGTAAAAGGCGACAAGGGCTTAGGCCCAACATAGATACAATATGATGAAAATAAATAAATAAAGTGGGTCTCTTTGGCCCAAATTCTTCAATTCTTTAAATCTTGGGACCCGTCCATCGACTTAATAGGTTGACTGGAAAAGATGAACTTTGAGCCTTTACGGCTTTTCTCATGGAATGCAAAGAAGAGGGTGAGAGTTTACGTTGAACTCGGACGAATTTTACATGCAACGAAGAGCAAAAATAAAAATTAGTACTTGAAAATAATATCTCTAAGTCATATCTTAAAGAAGATTAAACGATTCCGAAATAATGAATGCACCTAAGCAGATTACAACTTAACACCTAAAGCCAAAATAAGTAAATAAATAAATAGATTGGATGGGAGAGGGCAATTGATGTCATTAATTTTATCTAAAAGCACACATAATAGATAAACAATAATATCCAAAATATGTAATAATCTTAGGAGTAAATATAACCATGATGCATGAATAACTAAATAAATATTTTAGACCATGATGTGAAACGAATCCAATTTTCTATGGCAAATTAATACACACATAGAAGTATGACAGTAATAGAAATAAACGTTAATACTAATTAAACTCAAGATTCAAATAGTTAACAAATTGGTTAATTGACAAATTATACATATGTATATATATATGCATATATATAAAAAAAACAAATTAAGATCAACCAAAACAGACCAGAACTCATTCGAATTGACTATACTACATCACTTTCTTTGTATATGAACTTAATGCCTAGAAGATTTAATCATAAGAATAGGACTAAACACCACATTATATAAATAATAATTCTGATTATAAAATCAAGTAGAAAACAAAATGGCAGCTAGATCGAAATATCTTAAACAACAAGTTTACACAGATATCGAGCTAAATAAAATAAAGATTAAATAGGCTACTGGAATGCAGATTACAGTAAGAACATGGCCATAACTCTTAAACTACAACTAATACACAAATAAATTCCTAAAGAAACATAAGCAAACTAAAAGGAAAACTGAAAAAAACAAATAAGAAAAACAAAATATTTTTTTTTACAACTAACAGTAAATAAAACAGTAGGAACAAGAGAAACGCTACTAAAATGTCATACCAAAACCTAATACACGAAAGCTAAAACAGAGTTAATTAACATATAACATATAGAAAAGCTGGGAATTAAATAATACAAAGCTAAGAAAGAATTTACCTGGTTCTGGGCAGCGAACCGGAACTACGAGTTTGACGGAGACGATCCCACCACCTCTCCAAACTCGAACAGCCGCAAAAACGTTTTATTAAACTATGGAGCCAAGAATTCCCAAAATTTAGGGTACTCTCTGGCTACCAAAAAATCTCCTCTTTTTTCTCCCTCCCCCTTTGGTGCAATGAAGAGGGATTTATATAGGACAAAATTTAGTTCCAAATAGATGTGGGAAGCGATGTGGGACTAATGCAAAGTCCAAAATTTGTCTATTTGAATGGTTTTAAAGTAATTGATTAGTAGGATGAATTCACATAAATTAATTTAGCGAACTTCTTAATCTTAACAAAAATAAAATAATTAATTTAATGGTAAACTAGTGATTCAAAAATATAACCATGATTTAAACTAAACTAATTTAAAAGACTACTCACTAAATTTAAAATAATTTTGAGATGGTTTTTTGAATCATCATAAAATATACTAATTATATACATAATTATATAAAATATAGATATAATCTAAAAACTTTAAGAAACGGCAAAAATTATTCAAAATAACGCAAACTTTATATTTTTTACTAAATTTATAAAACTAATTATTTTAAATTGTTTGAGAGTTTAAGAAGCTCATGAATTAATTCCTATAGGGGAGGGTCAAAATTGGGTGTCAACAACTGTCCCTCATTTTACTTGGATTGATGCAAGAAATTTGAGGAAAACAAAATTGACCAATCCAATTTTGACCGACCACATATCCATCTTTCAGGCAAGGGATTTGGTACGGACTTTAGGAATTATGACCGAGCCCTGAAAATGGGTTTCCTACATATCTCAGGCTATATGAGAATTCAGGCCACTTGTAGTTCGATACACTAGATTTAACGCACGATTTTGAAAGAAATCAAAAGTCATATCGATACCGAGTTATGAAGGAATCGGGATGCTTGATAATAAGATTTAAGAGGGAATGTTAGAATACAGCCGAGTTTTCAACATCGAGCCCGCCTACATATCCTTAAACCATAGGAATCAGGCTGTTTGTAGTTCGACTCAATTGATTGAAAAGGGAATCTATTATGTTAGATAACCTTTGGTTCTGGACAAGTGACAAAATTAAACGAGTATGAAAAGGAGGCTTGTAACCTCTTAGCCATGAATGTGGTGCACTTCACACCCATAATTAAGAACTAACATGGACATAATTTTCAAAGCTCTCGGCGCATTGTCACTCAGATTGGAAACTTGCTTCCGGTAGACCAAAATTTCCGGATGCGAGACCGAAACTGACAAAAATCAGAGGAATACCCACATGCCTTCTGATAGGGGTGTGGTTTGATTGTGGTGGAAGTCGCTCCTCTGTTCGCGTCCTAAGAGTTTGATAACCCCTTTGGACTATGTCCCAGTTCGCTGCTAAGAAAAAGTTCCACGTTGTGCTGCATCCTTTTTGATGTCGTCCGCACCTGTGGTAAGTTTTTGAGAATTCATCCTTTCGAATGATCTCGACAAAGACTGAGATAAAACTCGTCAGCATAAAAAATGCAATTAAAATGGGAGACAGTGTCTTTTACCATGTCGACACTTAATTATTCTCCTTGACATTTGATGTCAACTCGATCGGTTTGACGTAAAGCAAATAGAGCTTATGTCTTATGTATGTAATGCAATCTTCAATGTATTCTTTATTTGATGTTGAAATAAATAAAAAACAGATGCAGTGCTGATATTTATCTTGATGTCGTCTTTGATGTTTTTCTTGATGTTTACTTTTATCAAAAATAAAATGATGCAGTTGATGCCGATGGGTGAATATTTTCTTCAGATGCACGATTTCTTTTCTGGCAGTGCATGATTCCTTGCGGGGCATGGGTATCTTTCCGCGATGCATAAATTTTCTGCGAGGCATGAATATCTTCTCGCGATGTATGAATGTTAACTCGGGATGCATGATCTACCGCAATGCATGAATATTGACTCGCGATGCATGATCTTCCGCGATGCATGAATATTGACTCTCGATACATGATCTTCTACGGGGCAAGAATATCTTACCGCAATGCATAAATTCCGCAAGGTATGAAATCTTCTTGCGATGCATAAATTTCAGCGAGGTATGAAATCTTCTCGCAATGTATAATTTTCTGCTAGGAATGAATATCTTCTCGCGATTAACTTGTGATGCATAAATATTAACTCGCGATGCATGATCTTCCGCGATGCATGAATATTGACTCGCGATGCATGATCTTCCGCGATGCATGAATATTGACTCTCGATGCATGATCTTCTGCGGGGCATGAATATCTTCCCGCAATGCATAAGTTCTGCAAGGTATGAAATCGTTTTGCGATACATAAATTTCAGCGAGGTATGAAATCTTCTCGCGATGTATAATTTTCTGCGAGGAATGAATATCTTCTCGCGATTAATTTGTGATGCATAAATATTAACTCGCGATGCATGATCTTCCGCGATGCATGAATATTGACTCGTGATGCATGATCTTCCGCGATGCATGAATATTGACTCGCTATGCATGATCTTCCGCGATGCATGAATATTGACTCTCGATGCATGATCTTCTGCGGGGCATGAATATCTTCCCGCAATGCATAAATTCCGCAAGGTATGAAATCTTCTTGCGATGCATAAATTTTAGCGAGGTATGAAATCTTCTCGCGATGTATAAATTTCTTGCGAGGCATGAATATCTTCTCGCGGTTAACTTGTGATGCATAAATATTAACTCGCGATGCATGATCTTCCGCGATGCATGAATATTGACTCGCGATGCATGATCTTCCGCGATGCATGAATATTGACTTTCGATGCATGATCTTCTGCAGGGTATGAATATCTTCCCGCAATGCATAAATTCCGCAAGGTATGAAATCTTCTTGCGATACATAAATTTCAGCGAGGTATGAAATCTTCTCGCGATGTATAAATTTCTGCGAGGAATGAATATCTTCTCGCGATTAACTTGTGATGCATAAATATTAACTCGCGATGCATGATCTTCCGCGATGCATGAATATTGACTCGCGATGTATGATCTTTCGCGATGCATGAATATTGACTTTCGATGCATGATCTTCTGTGGGGCATGAATATCTTCCCGCAATGCATAAATTCCGCAAGGTATGAAATCTTCTAGCGATGCATAATTTTCTGCGAGGCATGAATATCTTCTCGCAATTAACTTGTGATGCATAAATATTAACTCGCGATACATGATCTTTCGTAATGCATGAATATATGACTCTCGATGCATGATTTTCTGGGTGCCCTCTGGATAATCATATCGTCTCGACTGACAATACAGTAAAATGACCCTCTAGGTAGCGTATCGTTCCGCTTGGCAATAAAATAAAATGACCCCTCCGGGTAGTGTATAATATCATATCTGACATTAGATTTTTGCTTGATTCACCCTCGAATCTAGCCGGACGTTCCTTATAAACTTCATGTTATTGGATATTGACTGAAATAAACTATTCATATCCCCACGTCTCCGGTATAAGCAATAATTCTTGCATCATCGCTAAATTCTGGAGAGCTTTTCTCCTCCCTTGACTTCTCCATATTCACCATCGGAGGAATTTGCTGATTTCAGAGTAAAGCTATAAACCTGCGTCCACAGAAAAATTGTTAGTTTTTAAAATGAACTGATCTGTGTCAATTTGTTCAGTTGTCTGCTTCATGTCCTACTATCTCCGGTTAATTTCCTGATCTCCCGACTTTTGATAGATAAGACAAAATATTTTATGCCAAAACAAATGAAACACAAAGGGAAAACTTAAGAGAAAATAAATTTTGAGAAATAGTATTTTTGAGAAGAAACAGTCGATGCCAAGTGTCATGTCACGTCAGGCTTAGCGAACTTCTTTAAGTCTAATGCTCGGAGGTCTATCTGATTGTTCGCTGGGGAGTATTCAAAGTCACTCCAGACCGTCGATAAATCATATTGCAATTTTGAGGCTATTCTCAAAATTTCTATCCCAGTTACAAGTTATGGCTTATCTTCAACTGTCGGTAAGTAAATCATGGAATTTTCGAGATCTTCTCGAAAATTCTTTCCCAGTTGCAAATCTTGAAGTATCTCCACCTTGACTCGCTGGGGATAAATCTCTTTCTCAGGAATTTTTGGGACCCTCTCAAAAATTTTGTCCCAGTTTCTACTGTAAAATAGAAATCTTACGGGAAATATGACCGAACCCTTGTGGTGCCTACGTATCCCGTTGAGGCAGGAATCGGGTCAAAGGTAGTTCCCCCTCAAAGGTTAACAAAATAAAAAATTTACAAAGAAACCGACCGAGGCCGACATAGGCCGCCTACGTATCTCATTCTTGAGAATTCAGGTCGAACTTAGTTCAAATATACAGAAATATTAAAGGGATAAATAGGATCACGAAGCCGACATAAGCCACCTACGTATCTCATTCTTAAGAATTCAGGTCGAACGTAGTTCAAATATACAAAGAAATATTTAAAGGGAATAAGGGGTGACAGGAACAACATTTGCCAACCAAGTCGGGGATTGCGTCACCTCCACTAATCGAGACTTAATCTGATTGGTAATCTCTTATTTAATCTTTAAACTCAACTCAAGTTTGAACTTTTGAACCTTTTGCTTCACCGGATCGAACCCTGGATTAATCGATAGTTTATGAGATACGACATCGGTACTCAACCCTTGCATGTCACCGACTTCCCAGACGAACACATCAATGTATTCGGTGAGTAAGTGTATTAGATCCTTCTTCTGAGTTTCATTCAAGTGAACGCTGATTTTGGCCTCTTTAACGCACTCTTGGTCTCCCAGATTTACAGTTTCAGTTTCCTCTAAATTCGGTTTATGCTGATTTTCAAACTGCAGAAATTCTTCAGCAACATGTTCCGGTACCTCATTTTCCTCTTCGTAATCATCCACCTCGTCGTCACCTGCCTCACTTCAGCTCGTGACATGACATGACATTGGTAGGTTTAAAACTTATATTACTGAAACCATAAATAGACAAAGTTAGACAAGTAAAAATATAACGAATAAGTAAATAAACCAAATTTTAAATAAGAGGCTTTCATTCAAAAGGGAAATAATGCAAACTTTGGCAATGACAAAGGGCCATGTTGCCCTTTTCAAATATTACGATGAAATTTTAAAACTTAAGCAATTAAGCAAAATGCAAAATGGTGGGTCTCGGGCCTCTTCTAGACCGTCACCGATTTAAATATGCATAAATGATGCCCTTCTACCAAGAAGTTCGGGGAATCAGGATCGGCGTGGAGGTCCAATTCTGCAGCGTTAACATTATATCCTATCGGAGGCAAATCCTGCCTTCCCTACATCTCTACCCTCATCTCTGCAATCTGTTGCATCAACTGCAGAATCAACTCATTTTGGTCCGCTATGGTGGGTTGAGCCACCACAACATCAGTGAGACCTACTTCTTCGTTATTGTTTCCCATAATCGTCTTTTCTTTATCAGAATTTGCCCTGGGAAGGAATCTGTGGGACCTTTTGATCTGGTGAAATGAGGATGATCTGCCAGCTTAATCAACACAGATCAGTTCAAGATACCTGACAAAGAAAAACAACTCAAAGGCAAAATGTGTTAGTCTGTGTCGATGATAGTTAAATATCACACACATTATTGTAAACACATAAGAGTGGCTTCATTTGAAGATAAATTAGCCCACGTATATAGAAAGATGACTAAATAGACAGAAATTTGTCTATATTATTTTAGGACTAATGAGTCAGAAATGTCAACTTGAGTCGGGACAAAGCAAATTGTCGTACTTCTGATTTTTTATTGAAATGTAACTCTACTTTCTTTATAAGAGTTGGAAAAGATAAAATTTTCTCAAAATGGGGACCGAACCTTGGAAGGCTGCCTACGTATCTCGTTCTTGAGAATTCAGGTCCTACGTAGTTCGACCCATTCTTGAATCTTTTTTTTTTTTTGATATGAGAGAGTACTTTTTGAAAAATAAAGTTCGAATTTATTGGGAGACTAAAGACTCTAGGAGTATTTGGACGTACTTTTGATAGTGATTTGATATTTATGCTTAAGGAGTTCTAGAAAATATTTTTCGAGAATGAGTAGGCTAGAATATCTCCAAATGAAGCAACATAATCATACAAACAATTATAACACATAAACAGTTATTGCGCGTTCTAAACAGATATGTGACCCTTTTATGCCAAGGGTAGGCCTAACGATTTGAAGGATGTATATGTCATTTGAAATATTCCATTGTCTCAAAACCCAAATTTATATAAATTTATGGATAAAACTTAAATGGGGAAAACGGGATACAAAATAATCAGTCCCACGCAGGGGTACAATTCTGAACTATGCTTCCATAGAAGGTCCTTCCCTCTTCATTTCTTCTCCTCTCCGGGTTCCCGCGTCTTAGACTAGTAACTTGTGAGCTCTATCTTTGACTAGAATAAGCTACAATCTACTCCCAATCCCGAGAACAATGATTTTTTCAGATGATGTATACATCCTTCAAATTTAAACAAATAAATATGATAGCCCGTTCAGGCCGTAAGCCCTTTTGGACTCAAGGTGGTCTATCTAATGGGCCCAACACGCCTTGGGTGTTGGGTCATCTTAGTTCAATGCTTAGATTTGGATTTGGTTTTGCTCTATCTTATGTTGACTAGAATTGGTTTAGAATTGACGGTTACCCGAGTCGGACAAACAACGGGGTGAAGCTACCAAATGACGTCGGATGACCGCATTCCAACTATTCGTTTGATACTTCCAAATGAAATTCTTGTGTATTTCTGAAAGGAGCCGTGGAAAGCCACGTAACTCCCATTTTCCTAATGCAAGCTATTTGCCAATTGGCAGGAAGATGCCATGAAAATGCAACAATTCTAAAATAAGATAAAATAAATAAATAAGCAATTAAACCATATAGCCAAATAAAGTTAGTTTTAAGGTTAGAATCCTCCAAGTCCTCAGCGGAGTCGCCATTTTTGTTTTACATCGAAATTCTTACATTTTTATAAGAGTTTTCGATTTTTTAGAGTCGCCACTTAATTTTGAGAAAATTAAGAAAACTTTTGCTTTCAAAAGACTTTAAACAGAAAAAATCATTTTGAAACATTAAGGGGGTTCGGGGATTCATATTAACGTCTTAGGAAGGTTTTGAGAGCACCTAAGACGTCCGCTAACTTGCGGTTATCCGACAACTAATTTATTGATAAACTTAAAATTGCAATAAAAATATTTTTTAGAGTTGTTTGAAAATTAACGCCGAAAGAAATCATTTAAGATTGTTAAAAAAATTTATTTATCTAAATGGATTTTAATTTGTAAAATCCTTTACAGATTTTTTACTTGATTTGATCGAGTCGTTAAAACCAAAGTGGCATTTGCAGGTGTTCGAAATCTTCTAACCTTAAGCTAACGACAAACAAAACAGTTAAATAATAAATAAAACAAATAAGGAGAGAGAGGGAAAGGGATTTGGGTCCAAATTCGGGTTCTGTTCACCTTGACCGATTTTTGGACCCACATGTTTTGGGTTTTTGACCCATTTCCTTTCGTACCTGTCCTAGACTAAGCAAATAATTAATACTAAATAAATACAGTAAAGTAAAAGGCGACAAGGGCTTAGGCCCAACATAGATACAATATGATGAAAATAAATAAATAAAGTGGGTCTCTTTGGCCCAAATTCTTCAATTCTTTAAATCTTGGGACCCGTCCATCGGCTTAATAGGTTGACTGGAAAAGAGGAACTTTGAGCCTTTACGGCTTTTCTCATGGAATGCAAAGAAGAGGGTGAGAGTTTACGTTGAACTCGGACGAATTTTACATGCAACGAAGAGCAAAAATAAAAATTAGTACTTGAAAATAATATCTCTAAGTCATATCTTAAAGAAGATTAAACGATTCCGAAATAATGAATGCACCTAAGCAGATTACAACTTAACACCTAAAGCCAAAATAAGTAAATAAATAAATAGATTGGATGGGAGAGGGCAATTGATGTCATTAATTTTATCTAAAAGCACACATAATAGATAAACAGTAATATCCAAAATATGTAATAATCTTAGGAGTAAATATAACCATGATGCATGAATAACTAAATAAATATTTTAGACCATGATGTGAAACGAATCCAATTTTCTATGGCAAATTAATACACACATAGAAGTATGACAGTAATAGAAATAAACGTTAATACTAATTAAACTCAAGATTCAAATAGTTAACAAATTGGTTAATTGACAAATTATACATATGTATATATATATGCATATATATAAAAAAAAACAAATTAAGATCAACCAAAACAGACCAGAACTCATTCGAATTGACTATACTACATCACTTTCTTTGTATATGAACTTAATGCCTAGAAGATTTAATCATAAGAATAGGACTAAACACCACATTATATAAATAATAATTCTGATTATAAAATCAAGTAGAAAACAAAATGGCAGCTAGATCAAAATATCTTAAAACAACAAGTTTACACAGATATCGAGCTAAATAAAATAAAGATTAAATAGGCTACTGGAATGCAGATTACACTAAGAACATGGCCATAACTCTTAAACTACAACTAATACACAAATAAATTCCTAAAGAAACATAAGCAAACTAAAAGGAAAACTGAAAAAAATTAAATAAGATTTTTTTTTTTTTTACACTAACAGTAATTAAAACAGTAGGAACAAGAGAAACGCTACTAAAATGTCATACCAAAACCTAATACACGAAAGCTAAAACAGAGCTAATTAACATATAACATATAGAAAAGCTGGGAATTAAATAATACAAAGCTAAGAAAGAATTTACCTGGTTCTGGGCAGCGAACCGGAACTACGAGTTTGACGGAGACGATCCCACCACCTCTCCAAACTCGAACAGCCGCAAAAACGTTTTAAAAATATTAAACTATGGAGCCAAGAATTCCCTAAATTTAGGGTACTCTCTGGCTACCAAAAAATCTCCTCTTTTTTCTCCCTCCCCCTTTGGTGCAATGAAGAGGGATTTATATAGGACAAAATTTAGTTCCAAATAGATGTGGGAAGCGATGTGGGACTAATGCAAAGTCCAAAATTTGTCTATTTGAATGGTTTTAAAGTAATTGATTAGTAGGATGAATTCACATAAATTAATTTAGCGAACTTCTTAATCTTAACAAAAATAAAATAATTAATTTAATGGTAAACTAGTGATTCAAAAATATAACCATGATTTAAACTAAACTAATTTAAAAGACTACTCACTAAATTTAAAATATTTTTGAGATATTTTTTTTTAATAATCATAAAATATACTAATTATATACATAATTATGTAAAATATAGATATAATCTAAAAACTTTAAAAAACGGCAAAAATTATTCAAAGTAACGCAAACTTTATATTTTTTCCTAAATTTATAAAATTAATTATTTTAAATTGTTTGAGAGTTTAAGAAGCTCATGAATTAATTCCTATAGGGGAGGGTCAAAATTGGGTGTCAACAGTGGTAAAGTCGATAAAGAGGGGTGATCATTTGAAAGACTTAAGAATGGTGTTTGAGCTGTTTCGAAGATATCAACTAAGGATGAACCCATTGAAGTGTGCCTTCGGAGTTACTTCTGGGAAGTTTCTTGGCTTCATTGTGAGACATCGAGGAATTGAAATTGATCACGCCAAAGTTGATGAATATCAAAGATGCCTGAGCCTCGAAATATTCATGAGTTAAAAAGTCTGCAAGTAAAGCTAGCTTACCTAAGGAGGTTCATCTCAAATCTAGCAGGACGATGCCAAACATTTGGTCATCTTATGGAGAAAGGTGATTCTTTTCATTGGGACGAAACATGTAGTGATGTCTTTAAAAACATTAAATTGTATCTAGCAAAACCTCCAGTTTTGGCAGCCCCTATACTTGGAAAGCCATTGATACTCTACATTGCGGCACAAGAAAGGTCTGTAGGAGCCCTGTTAGCTTAAGAGAATAGTGAAGGCAAAGAAAACTCCCTTTATTACTTAAGTAGAACGATGACACCAAATGAGCTAAAATATTCGCCAATTGAAAAATTGTGCTTGGCGCTGGTCTTGTCAATTCAAAAAATGAAGCATTATTTTCAAGCTCATGTTGTTCGTCTCATTTCTAGAGCAAATCCCATCAAGTTTGTTATGTCAAAACCTGTCCTTAGTAACCGACTAGCAAGATGGTACCTCCAATTCCAACAGTTTGAGATCGTGTACATCCCTCAAAAAGCTGTTAAAGGACAAGCATTGGCGGATTTCTTAGCAGACCATCCTATACCGGATGATTGGGAGTTAACTCATGAACTTCCTAATGAAGATGCGATGTGAATTTAAGTTCAACCTCCTTGGAAAATATACTTTGATGGGGCTGCACATCGCGGCGGAGCTGGTGCTGGCGTAGTGTTCATCACTTCGCAAGAAGAGATTCTACCATTCTCTTTTACTCTAAAACAATGTTGCTCCAATAATGTCGCTGAATACCAAGCATTGATACTTGGCCTTGAAATGGCCGTTGACATGAAACAATTACATTTACAAGTCTTTGGTGACTCTCAATTGGTGATTAATCAACTCTTGGGAAGTTATGAGGTGAAAAAGCCTGAATTGCGCCCTTATCATGATTACGCTCAAAAGTTGATAGGATGACTTGGAGATGTAACCCTTCAACATGTGCGTAGAACAGAGAATAAGAAAGCTGATGCATTGGCTGCTCTAGCTTCAACGCTAACCCTTTCTGATCAAACGCAAGTAACTGTCTGTAAAAAATGGATAGTACCACCGTCAAATGAGGAAGAATATATTGAAAATGAGCTTGATCATATCGTCGCCACCGCTGAAACCGCGAAGGAAGATTGGAGACAACCCATTATTGACTACATGTGCTATGGGATGCTTCCAGAAAATCCAAGAAGAAGGACTGACATACGTCGTCGTGCACCTCGCTTCCTTTACTACAAGGACACATTATATAGGTGATCATTTGAGGGTGTGCTATTACGATGTTTGGGAGAGGAAGAAGCAATTCAAGCTCTGCAAGAAGCACACTCAGGAGTATGTGGATCACATCAATCTGGACCAAAACTTCACTTTCACATAAAGAGGATGGGGTATTACTGGCCAACCATGGTGAAAGATTGCTTAGATTATGCCCGGAGGTGCGATGCTTGTCAATTTCATGCAAATTTCATTCATCAGCCACCCGAAGTATTGCACCCAACCATCGCATCGTGGCCATTTGACGCTTGGAGACTGGATGTTGTAGGGCCACTACCAAAATCTTTTGGTGGACACTTGTACATCTTGGCTGCAACAAATTACTTCTCAAAGTGGGCTGAAGCCGTCGCCCTTAAGGAAGTGAAGAAAGAGAATGTTGCAAATTTTATCCGAGTGAATATCATCTATCGCTTTGGTATCCCTCGCTACATAATAACTGACAATGGCAAGCCATTTGATAACAAGTTAATGAACAAGATTTGTGATCTTTTTTACTTCAAGCAGCGTAAATCTTCTATGTATCATGCTGCCGCCAATGGTCTTGCTGAAGCATTCAACAAGACTCTATGTAACCTGCTCAAGAAAGTTGTCTCCAAGCCCAAATGAGATTGGCATGAAAGAATGGAAGAAGCTTTGTGGGCATATAGAACGACGTACCGCACTCCAACTCAAGCAATACCATATTCACTTGCTTTTGGAGTTGAAGCAGTCTTGCCACTCGAGCGTCAAATACCTTCATTGAGACTTGCTATCCAAGAAGGGCTCACTAAAGAAGACAATGCTCGACCACGTCTTGCCGAGTTAGAAGTACTTGATGAAAAGAGGTTAGAAGCCCAACAAAACCTTGAATGTTATCAAGCTCGTCTATCTCGTGCTTTCAATAAAAAGGTTTGCTTGAGGTGTTTCCAAGTTGGAGACCAAGTTCTCGCAGTAAGAAGACCCATCATTACTTCGCACAAGTCTGGGGGCAAATTTACCTCAAAGTGGGATGGACCATATGTCGTACAAGAAGCATATTCAAATGGTGCTTACAAGCTTGTTGATATTGATGGCTTAAGGATCGGTCCTATTAACGCCAAATTCCTAAAGAGGTACTACCCTTGAATTAAGATGATGCTCCTTAAGGTACGAGCCTAAACTGCATGTCACTCCTGGCCCGCAAGAGTATAAAATGTGTACGGCACAACCAATTAAAAAAAACACTCAATCCCCCAGAACTACGTTGTGACTTGATCCCCTTCGAGGTACGTAGGTGCTTAGAACCATATTCTAAGTTCAGTTGCATGAGTGTCAAAAAAACACATGTTCCCACTTGATGTCACATGACAATTAAAGAGATAAGTATTTTATTATCTTTTGTCTTATCAAACGTTAGACTTGTACCAAGTATTGATTGGTCAATAGATGGGGGCAAACCCTTGAAAAAATATGAGTTTCGTCATGCTTGAAGTTTCTTCAAAATTAAAGTTTTTAAATCCCTGAAGTATACAAGTTGAAGTCTTCAAATCCTCCAAGAATACAAGTTGAAGTCTTCATTCCAAGAATGCAAGTTAAAGTCTTCAAATTCTTTAAGTCTCTAAGTTAAGGTCTCCAAATTATTTAAGTCAACAAGTTGAAGTCTTCGAATTCTTTTCTGCAAGTTTAAGTCTTCAGATTCTTTAAGTCTGCAAGTTGGAGTTTTCAGATCCTCTAAGTCTGCAAGTTGAAGTCTCCAAATTCTTTACGTCCGCTAGTTGAAATATTTAAATCTACGAGTTGAAGTCCTCAAATTCTTCAAGTCTGCAAGTTGAAGTCCTTATATTCTTCAAGTCTGCAAGTTGAAGTCTTCAAATTCTTTAACTCTCTAAGTTGAAGTCTCCAGATTATTTAAGTCAACATGTTGAAGTCTTCAAATTCTTTTCTGCAAGTTTAAGTCTTCTGATTCTTTAAGTCTACAAATTGGAGTCTTCAGATCCTCTAAGTCTGCAAGTTAAAGTCTTCAAATTCTTTAAGTTCGCTAGTTGAAATCTTTAAATCTACGAGTTGAAGTCCTCAAATTCTTCAAGTCTGCAAGTTGAAGTCCTTAAATTCTACAAGTTTGCAAGTTGAAGTCTTTAAATTCTTGAAGTTTGCAAGTTGAAGTCTTTAAATTCTTGAAGTCTGCAAGTTGAAGTCTTCAAATTCTTCAAATTTGCAAGTTGACGTCTTCAAATTCTTCAAGTCTGCAAGTTGAGGTCTTCAAATATTCGGCAAGTTGAGATCTTTAAATCTTTTAAGTTTGCAAGTTGAAGCCTTTAAATTATTCAAGTGTTAAATTTGAAGTTTTCATGTCTTGACACCTTTAGATTATCTTTCTTAAGGCGGGGATTTACATCTATCCGCTTTCGCCTTAAGAATACCATAAAGTTACCTTTCTTAAGGCGGGGATTTACATCTATCCGCTTTCGCCTTAAGAATACCATAAAGTTACCTTTCTTAAGAATACCATAAAGTTACCTTTCTTAAGGCGGGGATTTACATCTATCCGCTTTCGCCTTAAGAATAGCATAAAGTTACCTTTCTTAAGAATACCATGAAGTTACCTTTCTTAAGGCGGGGATTTACATCTATCCGCTTTCGCCTTAAGAATACCATGAAGTTACCTTTCTTAAGGCGGGGATTTACATCTATCCGCTTTCGCCTTAAGAATACCATAAAGTTACCTTTCTTAAGGCGGGGATTTACATCTATCCGCTTTCGCCTTAAGAATACCATAAAGTTACCTTTCTTAAGGTGGGGATTTACATCTATCCGCTTTCGCCTTAAGAATACCATGAAGTTACCTTTGTCAAGGCGGGGATTTACATCTATCCGCTTTCGCCTTAAGAATACCATAAAGTTACCTTTCTTAAGGTGGGGATTTACATCTATCCGCTTTCGCCTTAAGAATACCATAAAGTTACCTTTCTTAAGGCGGGGATTTACATCTATCCGCTTTTCACCTTAAGAATACCATGAAGTTACCTTTCTTAAGGCGGGGATTTACATCTAACCGCTTTCGCCTTAAGAATACCATGAAGTTACCTTTCTTAAGGCGGGGATTTACACCTATCCGCTTTCGCCTTAATATTACCATGAAGTTACCTTTCTTAAGGCGGGGATTTATATTTATCCGTTTTCGCCTTAAGAATACCATAAAGTTACCTTTCTTAAGGCGGGGATTTACATCTATCCGCTTTCACCTTAAGATTACCATGAAGTTACCTTTCTTAAAGCGGGGATTTACATCTATCCGCTTTCGCCTTAAGAATGCCATGAAGTTACCTTTCTTAAGGCGGGAATGAGTACTCATCCCTTTGAGTCATAAGACTACCTTCTCCATGAATAGTCCTTTGAAGCCTACCTACAAAAATAGGGGATGATAACACACACAAAAAAAAGTAGAAGAGAAATTGTTACCTGTCGAGACGTTTGAGACTTGAAAGTCATGCTAAGCTAACTAGGTTAGACTTAAGGTAATATTGTCTTGGTGATAACTAAGCCTTTGAAGTAAAATTTCAAGCCATCACAATCATTTTTGGCGACGATGTTCTGAGATTGATATATTAAATATTTTGTGAGGCAACAAAAATCTAAAATTTTCAGCATAGCAGAGTTTAAAGTTAACTTCAAAAAATCATCTAGAAAGATTCTAAAGATATTAAATTTTGACTTTTGGACACACTGAAGACCTTTGTGTGTAGATTCGAAATAATCAAGCGGCTTGTGATTTATTCGTTCTACATCAAGAGACAAAAGTTTTAGTGAAGCCACACAAATCTGAAATTTTCAGCATGATAGAATTTAAATTTAACTTTAAAAAAATCATTTAGAATGATTCTTAAGGTATTAAATTTTGAATTTTGGACACTTTGAAAACCTTTGTGTATAGATTCTAAATAATTAAACGGATCGTGATTTCGTCGTTCCTACATCAAGAGACGAGAGTTTTAGTAAAGTCGCACAACTCTGGAATTTTCAGCATGACAGAATCTAGAGCTAACTTCAAAAAATCATCGAAAAAGATTCAGAATGTATTAAATTTTGAATTTTGTATATGTTAGAGATAGAGAAGTCTAGTTTCAGGAAATCAAACCGTTCATGATTTCGATTTTTCTACAATGAGATATGAATTTTCTACGACAGATGCGTCAAGCTGTAGAGAAAGTGACGAAAATCAGAAAAAGGGTGGAAAATTACCTTCAATTATGCCCCTTTCGTCGTTGGCTTGTAACTCACAATCCGTAATTGAAAAAATTGTGGATACAATGCATCTATTTATAGATGTCATGTGCTGGGAATAAAATTCTTTTCCTAGTCCAATTACAAATTCTTTTTTACTAGAACAATAGAAAAGATATATGAATTTGAAATTGAGTAGGAATATAATTTCTAGTTCAACTACAATTTGAATTTAAATGAATTTCAACATAAATTATATAAAACATTCCAAGTTCTAATTGGAGTCAAATTAGAAGTCATGTAACTAAAGGACTCCTAATAGGATTCGACGTGTATGACTACTGGAAATCGTATGTGACTAGAAAAAATTAGTGAATCATTTCATTCCTAGTTGACTTTGGTCAATAAGATTAAAGGACAAAACTCAAACTTTTGAAATTGAAGCCCACTCTTAACATGTATCATGTGACAGTTAATGATGGTTTTCTCTACATGTAGAGATTATTATGATATAATAATAATAATATCATGCTATTGAGTCAATATTTCCTCATAATATCATGATAATGTTAAATCAATACTTCAAGTCTCGTCTTTAAGAATACTTCCGACATGACTTGAAGCAGGGGGCATTTGTAATTATTTAAAATTTATTTAAATATAAATTTACTAAATAATTTGAATTATATTAAATTAATAAATATATTAGTCCAAATAAATATTATGGATTAATATAATTGATTTAATTTTTTAAATTCAGATAAATATGAATTTAATTAAAGCCCGCTCCATAAAGCCCATATGATATTTCACTTAAATCTGATTGATCGAAGGGAGTCCTGTTTCAATCGCAACTCCTCTATTCTAAAACTATAAATAGGGGTCTCATAATTCTGAAAAGGGACCAAGAATTTTAACAAGAAGCTAGAGAAGCTCGTGGATCAAAAGCCGCAGATTTCTCTACAAAGTTTAAAGATTCAAGCATTCAAGTTTCAAGAACGATCAAGATCAAGACCACCAGATTCAAGATCAAGCTCGAAGCCCTTGGATTCAATAAGTCAAGATCAAGATAAAGTTCGAGTTCTAGTTCAAGATCAAGATCAAGATAGAGATCAAGATCGAGATAAATTCCAAGTTCAAGATCAAGCTTTAAAGCCTTTTGAATTATATTTGAAAAGACGAATTCAGAGGAATCATAGAGATTGTAACACTCACACTTGAAATAATAAATCGATTGTTGCTATAATTTTCCATTCTGATTATTGTTTTCTTGACGCGAATTTTATTATCTACACTATTATTATTTCTTTTAAAAAAAAAACTTTTTTGGAGCTTTCACACATTTTTACTCAGAGATAATTCGAACTCACACTATTAATAACTCCCTTTTGTTGGTTGATTGGCAAAATTAATCATTTTTTGTTTTCTTGTTTTGATGTGGTATCAACAAAAATTAATATGTAATGTTTAAACTACATCATTTTTCTTTTTTGTTTTGGAAGTAAATCTTTTTACTTTTTTGTTGATAAACTCAACCTTAAAATTGAAAATTGAGTAATGTTTACCCCTCTTGTAATTGAAAAGTGAAATAATATAGTACAACACTAATAATTCTTACGTGAAGAATCTTCGTATGTCAATATACATAAAAAAAAAATGTTTTTTAGAACAATGATCCAAAATGAAGATTCAAATATTATTAGCACGTAGAAGAGTGCAATAAAGTTGAACCTTTTTTTTGCATCCCCACAAATATAGCAAGAAACAATACGAATATCACTAATTTGAAACTAATTATCTAATCATCACCACCACAACCCTTATTGGTGGTGCCATTTTTTGTTTTTCTATCATTCTACTTCTTTTTCTTACCCTTTTTTTTGCTAGCTCCTTTTTTAAAAAAGATTGAAAATATGACTCAATTTAAATACAGTTATGAAAAAATTTATAATTGTGATGTTTGGTCCAGTTTTTGCGTATCTTGATTAATTTCAAGGAATACATGTTACATTTCACCAGCAACAAATATTAGATAATAATCCATCTTTATAACATTTTATATCTATTAACCATTTTAAATTATTTTTTCTTACTTTATACTCCTTTTATTCCATATTATTTATCATATTTTACTTTTTGAAAAGTCAATACAACTATTGCTTAAACCTAATTAACTAACTTATTAAAATTTTAAATATTTATAAACTTTTCCGTGTTAATTGATGAAAAATATATTTCAAATTGTTGACCAAAAATTAGACAATTTAAATCTAAATAACTGAAATGTAACATTAAATTGAGAGTGCAGAGTAATAATAGATAATCGTAAAATCTATTTTATACTAATTTTAAAAATATATTTAAATGTGTTGTTTAAAATTTAAAATTACTTAATCGTAACAAATGATCTGCAAATTACAGAAGGGAGCATGAGTAGAAAATTAACGTGCGACTCTCTCGGGTTCTTTGTTAACTAAGGTCGACACATATTTTTATGATTAATATGTCACTCCCTTTATTCATTTTTCATTTTTCATTTTCATGTTACCCTTTTAAAAGTTAATTACTAATTTTTAAAATTAAATAGATTATATTAATTTAATATTTTAAATAAAAATTTTAAATATTAAAAAATTATACAAAAAATATTGTAATTTTTTTTTTTTTTTTGGTATCAATATGATGAAAAGAACTTCATAAAATTAATCAAAGCTATTATTATTTAACTCTAAAAAAGAAAACTAAGACAATAAAAATGAACTAAGGTAATAATTTTTATTGAAGAATCTTCCCGTGTGAATATACAAAAAGAGAAAAAAAGAATTAAAACATTGATCCAGAATAATGATTCAAATACCATTAGCATGTGGAATGGTGCAGTATTTATTAATGTACCCTATAAGTTGAATTTGTTTGGTTCCCCACGAATAATATTAAGGGAACAATACGAACATCACTTATCTATTATTTTTCAAATAAATTTTTATTTTCACTTGTTATTTTTAGCATATTAAAAAATAATAATAATATGTTTCCATTATTTTTCCTCATTATCAAATACTTATTTTTAGATCATTTTTCAAAACATCATTTAATAGTTTGATAAAATATTTATATCATTAATTATTTTCTCAATAGTGTGTCAAGTCAAACTGAGTCAAATATAAGTGAATGTAAAAAATAATTAATTATTTATTTTTTCACGAGTTTTTTATATTATAATTTCTATTATATTCTTTTGTCACCGGATATATCTGACTCGTTCTATATAAATATGGAATATAACTGCAACGAGAATTAAGAGCAAATAACGGTTTCTCAAAAACATTTAGAAACATGGATTTTTCCCCATTTTTCGAACATCGTAAATCTTTTTTCATAGATACATATAATTTTTAGAAAAAATTACGCGGTTAAGCAAACTTATACTATTTAATTACTCATTATAGTTCTCATTTATTATAATTATCTCTCGCGACTAACATTAACTATTAATTACATTGGCCGATTCAAGTTGTATAATTAGCTACATTTGTATAAATCGCTACATTTGTATAATTCGCAACTAGCAATTGTTCTTTTGATTTATATTTGTATACGCTGGTTTATATTTGTATATGACGATATTGATTTCCTTTGATTTTTCAGTTTTTTCACCATATACATTCAATTTTTTGTGTATAACCTTTTAATGTTTGTATAAACGTGTAGTTTTCGGATTTTATATAATTAATTTATATAATGTAATTTGTATAATATATTTCGTATAATTATTTTAAGTTCATATGTTTATGTTAGTGTCAATTTTTTATTTCAAGTTTTATCATATTTGTATAAATCCAGACTTTAGATTATTCAATTATAAAAAAACAAGCGAATTATACAAACGTAACCGCGATTATACAAATGAGATGTGAATTATACAAATTATTCCCTCTCTCGCTCGCTTCTCTCCTCTCTCTCCCAATCTTGCTTACCATATATACAAATGCATATGTATAATATACAATTATCTAACCGACATAAATATACAGTTCACCCTCTGCCACTCTCTGCCCTCTCTCGCTCACCTCTCTCCTCTCTTTCTCAATCTCATTCGCCTCTCTCCTCCCTCTCCCAATCTTGCTTGCCATAAATACAAATACATATGTATCATCTCTCTCCTACTCTCTGCCCTCTCTCGCTCTCCTCTCTCCTCCCTATAACATGTAGCTATACGAATTGCAATTATCAAACTATCGTTATGGAGGGTAATTAGACAATTTGTAAGTGGATATATGCGAAAGTTCCTCCAATTTTAATTTAGATATATACATAAACTTTTAATTAGATATACACTTTATTAGATATATACATAAACTTTTAATTAGATATTTATAATTTTTATCAAATACATATTTTAACTATCATCTCTTTTCCTCTCCCCTTCGAGGCTCTCATTACCGACGAAAACTCTTTCAAACGAGCAATAATATATAAGTGCAGTTATTTCTCATCTACCAACTGCTATTGATACTAAAGTTTTCCCTTTCTAAATCTAGGACCACTTGAAGTGTGAATAGAAGAAGAAGAAAAAAGTAATAAAAAAATTTAATTTCTTTTATTATATTGTAATTTAAAAATTATTTTTTATGTCTATATTGTAATTTTGTTTTGCTATTTATATAAAATAAAAATTGTAGCATCTACAGACTACAATATATTTTAGAAGAAAATCAGTGGAAAAATAAATTTAACCATCAAAATAATAAATTTGAATTAGTTGTTGAACAAAAAAAGTCAAAAAAATAATAACACGTGCGAAAAGGATTAAAAATACACCTAAATGAACTATTTTTTTTAATAAGAAATTTTTAAAATAAAAATTTGTCGCACATATGTTAGGTCTCTTTTACCTCTAGGAGGTAGTAGTCTGCATACACTTTATTCTTCCTAAACCCACTAATTAAGTATATTGTTGTTGTTGAAAATTTCAAATAAATACTAAATCGATTTATTATTATATGAGTAAAATATTTTAAATTTTGATATGAGAATTGATGTTGGTAATAATTAATGATGATTAGGTTGGTATTAGCCAGTGATGACAGTTGTGGCTAGTCTTTATTGTATAGTGTTTGGCAGAAGTGTTAACCTTTGTTGTTAATGGTGACAACTGATAATTACGGTTATAATGATACTGATAATTAATGACTGTGATGAATGAAGTTGACAACTAATTGTATACTTATCAATAGTGATTATGGATATAATAGTGAGTGGTTGCTACTGATGACGATGATTGATTTTGGTGATTGATGGTAACAAGGATTGTTGTTGATGGTGGTGCCAGTTGTGGCTAAATTGGTGGTTGTGAGTGGGTGATTGACGTTTGTGATACTTAGCTGAAATAATGATTTAAAGTTTATATTAAATTTTCTTGTTTATTGCTTTTTACTTATAGAATATTAGTCGCTATCGATTATTCCCTCATAATTTTTGTATAAATATGAAACCACATTTCACCAATTCATTCACAAAATCCCTTTCAACTCCCAATGTTTGGCCTTGAAGCATCAACCAGCAACCAAGTACAATGTGGAAAGCAAAATCCAGGCGTAAAATGTCTTGATGGAATGTGTTGTAGTATATGGGGTTGGTGTCGAAACACAGAAGCATATTGTGCTCCTGTACAATGTCAAAATCAATGTTGGTGCGGACGGCAAGCTAATGGTAGATCATGTTCTGCCGGAGAGTGTTTTTAGTTTAGATGGTTGGTGTGGGACTACATCAAAGTTTTGTGCTCCTACAAACTCATAAACCCAATGTTAAACACCATCTCCATCTCCACTGTTGGTGGGTCTATTCATATTTTTAATTGTTGTTGCTATCGTTTTGCAAAATCTCCCATGTTTTCTAGTTAAAGTTAGATTTAATTTTGTTTATAGCATTGTGCTACTGTGTGTTAATTTCATCTTCTATGTTGTATTTTATCTCGGTTTGTTTTATTTAGTCACTTTGTTGCTCTAATTTATTCGGATTGATTATATGCACTTCTCTAGAATTTTGAACTAGTTATGTTGTTACTTTGATTTGTCATAATTGTTGTAAAATGAGAGCAAAATACAATAATACTAAACAAGATAAATGATAATGGAAAGTATAGTGTGGATTTCACATGGGTAAAGAAGACCCTTTTATAGGATTTAGAAAACACCCTTTTACATCCTTTAACCAAGTACGTTAGTATAACTTTAATAAATACAATATCTATCTATCTATCTATCTATCTATCTATCTATCTATCTATCTATCTATATATATATATATATATATTACGTTAGGCATAAACTAAGAGAAACATCCATAATTAAATGAATTTGTAACACTTCCCCTTTGGTGTTTATAAACAATGTGTCTCGCTAAAACTTTACTAGGAAAAATTCAGTGGTAAAAAGAGTACACAAATCTTGTTATACTCCTTGAGTGATGCCTTATTAAAAATCTTATCAGGAAAACTCAATGCAACAAAACCTTGATTAAGGGAAAAAGAGTACAACACGTATTTTACTCTCCTGATGAAAAATTTATTTGATATATTGAAGACGACGCATTCCAACTTATATCTTAGTTTCTCAAATGTTAACGTTGACAATACCTTAGTGAATAAATTTGCAAGATTATCTCTCGAACGAATCTGTTCAACATTTATCTCACCATTTCGTTGACGATCATGCATGAAAAAGAATTTAGGTGAAATATGTTTTGTTCGATCTCCTTGATATATCCTCCCTTTAGTTGAGTTATGCAAGTATCATTATCTTCATACAATATTGTTGGAATCTTTGTTTACACAGAAGACCGTATACTTGTAAAATGTGTTGAGTCATTGATCTCAACCATACACACGCTCGACTGACTTTATGAATGAGCATTATTTCTACATGATTTGAAGAAGTTGCAATTATTGTTTGCTTCATCGAACACCATGATATAGTTGTATCTCCACATGTAAATAAATAGTCTGTCTGATTCGGGCTTTATATGGGCCAGACAAATATCCCACATCTGCATAACCAATCAATTCTAACTTGGATGCATTAGAATACAATAATCTCATATTAATTGTTCCTTGAAGATATCTGAATATATATATTTAACACCTTTTTGGTGTCTTCTTGCTGGACATGAGCTGAATCTCGCCAACAAATTAACTGTGAAACAAACATATGGTAGAGTATTGTTGGCAAGGTACATTAGTGCCCCAATATCACTAAGATATGATATTTCATCACCAAGAAGTTCTTCATCTTTTTTAGAGGTCGGAATGAATCTTTCTTTGTGTCAAGAGATCTCACAATTATCGGAGTACTCAATGGGTGTGATTTATCCATGTAAAATCGCTTCAAAACCTTTTCAGTATATGTTGACTGATAGATAAATATTTCATTTGTCAAATTTTCAATCTGAAGGTCAAGACAAAAGTTTGTCTTATTAAGATCTTTCATTTCAAATTCTTTCTTCAAACACTCAACAACTTTTGAAAGTTCTTTAGGAGTTCTAATGATGTTCAACTTATCAACATAAACAAATATTATTACAAATTCAGATTTTGAGCTTCCTATAAAAATACAAGGACAAATAGGGTCATTCCTATACCCTTTATTTAGCAAGTATTCGCTAAGACGATTATACCACATT
Organism: Solanum sitiens; assembly: GCA_016801875.1. Taxonomy (NCBI): domain Eukaryota; kingdom Viridiplantae; phylum Streptophyta; class Magnoliopsida; order Solanales; family Solanaceae; genus Solanum; species Solanum sitiens. The sequence continues at coordinate 33,281 of JABWTJ010000452.1, read as the reverse complement.
TGCCCCGATTATTTCAGTCCATATAAGAATTTTTGAAGCTTTACAATTTTCTTTTGAATGTTATATGCTTCCGGAACTTTGAGTGCTTCATGAATTTTCTAAAAGTATTGTGGTCTTGTGAGCTATACAAATAGGTTGTGACAACGTCCATTAGATGCATTTCAAGCTTTTCATGAACTGTCATATTTATCAAATACCTGAAGGTAATTGCATCTACCACACGAGAATGTCTCCTCATAATCAACGTCGAGCCTTTGCGAAAATTCTTGTGCCACAAATTGTGCTTTATATCTTACGACTTTACCATTTTCATTGTGTTTTTGCATAAAAATCCATTTGTGCCCCCACTGGCTTGACACCTTCAGGTGTTCGGACTATTGATCGAAAAACTTCACGATTTTCAAGTGAAGCATTGCTTCCTTTCATTTTGGCAAATCATTTCCCTGTCTACATACATGTATCCAAAGAACGAGATATGGTAGATAAAGTAATATTCGAAACTATCATGAATCTTAGTAATTAAGATCTAAATTAGTGAAATTTATGTAATTTGCTCTAAATTTATTAAATGAAAGAAGGATTACTTATCCCTCATGGCTCTCCCAACAAAAACAAATAATCAAATTTAAATGATTAACTTGCAAAATTTTCTTTTCTAATTTTTCTATTCTCCTTTAGGACACTCTAAATTTGAAGCTTTATATTGAATTATTGAATTGATTTAAGAATAAGTAAATCAAATAACCTCATAGATAAAAGTAAAGTTGTAGAAATTTCTATTTTAAGGACTAATTAATTAACAAGGACTAATTCATGTGTAACTTATGTCTATAAGAAATAATTAAGTTCCAACGGATCTTAATTATGTTGATATACAAGATTTGTATTTTTTTCTCAATTCGACCAGGGGTGTCAAGCAAGATTTTTTTTTGCCCTCTGTTGATATCTTTAACTTATGTCTTAAGATATAATGAATTTGTAGAGAACTTTTACCTTTTAAAAGTAAACGTTTTCTTAATTTATGTCGAATAAGATAAAAGTTCTCTAAACTTATGTCACAGTCAAGGGTACTTTAACCCAATTTTTTTTATTAAATTATGAGTAACAAGGGAAAAAAAATTAACGATCACATTTAATGGATTAAAAATAAAGAATGCAAAAACTTGTTTTTTTTCCAGAGTTTTGGGCTAAAAACATCCCTGAAGTATAACCCAAACTTAAGATACATACTTGGGTATCTCCAACCCAAACATCGAATTTGGTGTCATCACTATTTTTAGTGTAATCAACTCCAATCCACTGCACCAAATTTTACACCAAAAGAAATATTTTTCTCTTTGTTCATTATTATTATATTATTTCTTATTTCATTTATATTTTCATATTTCATAAAACAAATTCTTTCTAAAACATTCACCATATATAATTCATAGTAGAATTAATTGTTGTGAATGTGAATTGTAGTTATATTCAATTATAATTTATAGTTGAATTAACATAAATTAATTTTTATAAAAAAGTCATATATAGAAAAGTTGATTTATAAAAAATTAAATTTTATAGCTGAAATTAATATTATAAAAATATTACATAAAAAATAATTAAATATACAAGAGATTTAATTAAAAAATACAACCTATATAATGTTTAATTAAAAATTTGTATAACAAATAATATTAAAAAAATTTAAAAAGTGATTTGGTATGATGAATAGAGTTACACCAAATCAGATGTAAAAATTAGTGTGAGTTGGAGCTCAAAACACCAAATTTTACACCAAATTTAGAATTTATAGTAAAATTTGATGTTGGATCGGAGACGATCTTATGATATAAATATGAACAAAAAATATGCTTTTAACTATCCTAAACTTAGCAATAATCATCTAATGTTAACTTGTGTTTAAAAACTAACAACTGAAATAATAACGTGTCAAGCAGGTGACTTCACCCAAAATCTTCATATTGTATCATCTTCATCCTTATGTTGGGTTTTAAAAGGTGTGAATGGAAAATGAAGAGTTGTGACTTTTATGAATAGTTGCGACTTTTATGAAAGGTTGCGACTTTTATGAAAAGTTGTGACTTTTATGAAAAGTTGAGACTTTTATGAAAAATTGTGACTTTTATGAAAAGTTGCGATTTTTATGAAAAGTTGTGACTTTTATGAAAAGTTGTGACTTTTATGAAAGGTGACGACCTTTTCGAAATATTGTGACTTTCCAAAGGTTTGTGACCTTTCCGGTAAGGCACAATAAGAACCTTTTCGCACTACCCTTTGTTTTCTATAAATTGAGGGATTTTCTTTCATTTTATAAATAAAATTTATGGACTTTTTCTTCTACTACTAAATCTAGTATTCTAAGTGTACTTTACTGTCGTTGAGTGGCTCGCTGACACCAGCTTTTTGGGTATCAATACACTGGTGATTGAGATCATTCTACCCTGGGAGGACATATTCCAACTCAAACCTCGGATACTAGAGGGAAATAATTTCCTTAAGGGGACACGGTGCATTCAGTGGGCTTGATCTTCTTTCTGTTTTTTTCCAGATTCTGGTATGTGTTACAAATTTTAGATTTTTGAATTAGTTTCAGTTCTTCTATTCTTTTGTTCTTCACTGGTTCATTAAACTTTGGTTACTTCGTATTTCTGCAAAGTTTGTTGGAATCAGTAAGATTCTTTAGACACATATTAACACAATTCTTCTTTAAGAAAAATATTTTGTATATTTTTTCTAATCTGTTTCTGATTCTAGTTTCACTACTAGTTTAATTTTCTAGTTGTGAAAATGTTCTTAAACTTTGTTGTCTTACAAAGTTCTTCAAAGTTTTGTTCTAAGTTTGTTTAGGAATACAAGATGAACAACAATCTTAAGAAAATTATTATACTGTTAGTATTTCTTGTATTCTACTAATTGAGAGAATTTGATCATGGAAATAGAAGATAAATGCATTACTTCTCAATAATTTGTTGCTTTGTTTAGCAAGTTCGAAGTGAGAATGTACCAGAAAAAATAGGTGGTATTCCTATTAAAGATTACACCCGGTAACCTTCTAATTGCCTATCTAAGGAGGAAAATAGTTTTTTTAAAGGTTAACAATATTGATATTTATCATGTGTGTATTCGGAAAAAGTTCTGCAAATCGTATATTTTTTGAATGAATTTTTTTCCAAATAGTGTTGCCTTTAAAATTTACTAGTTTGCAGAATGAGATATGAATATTTTTGTTTGATAAATAGTATGTTAAAATGTTATAGTAGGAAGACTATTTGAAAAGAAAAATATTTCTATGTGATGGTCTAAGAATATGTGTTATTCTGTTTGAAGAAAAAAAAAACCTTTTGTAATTTTTTTTTACTTCATGTGAAATGTTAGTGTGTCTGATTTTTGTAGAATAAAAACTTTTGTGATTTTCTACTCTGGATAAATTAGACTATGCAATTGGTTTGAAGAATATGAAAACTTCACATAATAAGTCAGTGTTGTACTTTTAATTTTCTATAAACTTCGATGTTGTATAGAAATGAATTGTAATTTTTTTTGTTCTTATTGTTAGTATTTAGAATACTAAGTGGTATGTCTATTTGTGATGGAGAAAAAATATCTGTGACTTCGAATTTGTGATTTTGTGCCTCTATGGAATAAACTTTGACATTGTGTAAACATTGTCAAAGAGAATTGAAGGAATATAATTCTTTTGTAGAATAATATTTCAAAAAGAGGTTTCATATTGTCAATGACATTTTGAAAGTCTAGGAAAGTATGTGGAAAAACTATTTTCAAATACTTGAAAAATATTTTTGAGATCACATTTAAAATGTGATGGTTCTTTGCTTATGATTAGACTTGGTGTCTAATTTAACTTTGGAGCAAAATATATGAAATTCAATGATACTTTTGTATTATGTTAGACGCACAAAATTCTTGGAGTATATTTGGTATTGTGGTTGTTGAGTTTCTCTATTTCTAGTATATAGTGTGACTAGTATGAAACTACCAAATTATGTATATACTTGTCACTTAAAATGTTAGGATTTTTCATGAAAAGATATGTCTATTATAATAAAAGTATTAGCATAGACATGAATATTGGTGAATAGTCATTTGTTATGTTTTTGTAAAAGAAACATTTGGACTATATTGCCTAGATTGGACCTGATGAAACTTGGTTCATCGATAGTTCTATAACAATCAAATGGAAAATTATGGAAATGTCCTTCTGAAAAGGACATTTGACACTCTAAACAATGTTTGTATCACACAAAATTGTAAGAAATAGGAACAAAATATTAGTGAGGAAAAAGTTACCCCGCGAAGAGCTTTTCAAACTCAATATTTTTATTTGTTCTTACTTGCTTGAGTCAATGTTTGTGACATGAACACTTGTGCATGTCAATTATAAAATCTTGTAAGGAAAATTAATCAACTTAAAAGTTTTGTCTAACTTTGAGTGCAATAAATAAAAGTGTCAAGTTTGTGTGAAATCTAAGTATACGGAGCATTCTTATAAATCTGTTGAAAGGAATCATAATCCCTTAGAATCGATTTACACTAACATTTGTGATATGAAGTCAACACCATCTCATGGTGGGAAAAAGTATTTGGTTACTTTTATTGACAATTGCATTAAAAATGATTATGTCTATTTGCTGAATGGTAAGGATGAAGCAATAGAAATGTCTAAACAATGTAATATCGAAGTTAAGAATCAGTTTGGAAAAAGATAAGAAGTGATAAGAATGGAGATTATAAATCTCCTTGTGCAGAAATATGTTTGGAAAGTGGAATTATCCGTCAAACTACTGCCCTATTCACCTCAATCTAGTGAAAAACTGAACGTTGAAAGAAATGATGGATGCATTATTTATAAGTTTGGATTTATCGCAAAACTTGTGTGGAGGAACTTTCTTACTGCAAAAGGAAACAACAAAAAGTTTTGTCTTTTTAGAAAGAAAGCGCTTTTGTTTGTTCATGATACAATCTTTTCCGTATGAAAAATAGAAAGGAAGGAAATTCAACTTGAAATATTTCAAAGTGTAGGGGTGTATAGCCAAAGTCCAAGTTCCTATTACTAAAAGAATTAAAATAGGAACTATGCTGTGGACTGTAAAATTAGACTTGAGTAGTCTAGAGAAGGGTCTAAAAGGCCTAGGAAAGGAAAAAGGATAATGTACTTAATAAAGAGATTCAGAGACGTATTAAATGTCAAAGGATATTTACTTCCTTCGAATATAATTTTGTAACATTTCTTGTGTCTTCTGTAGACTCATCATTTGGAAAGATGGTGTCAATAATGAGATTGATGCAATCTTGAGCAACCATATTGGAATTTAATTAATCTTCTTCCAGAAAATAAACCTTTGGGTTCAAAGTGAATCTTTAGAAGGAAAATAACAGTTGATGGAACTATTGAAAAATATAAAGCACGACTTTGTGTCGAAGACTTTAGACAAAAACAAGGTTTTGATCTTGTCGATATATGTACTAGTTAGTAACTAGAATTACATTCGTTCGGATGCTAAAATTATTAGTTGTGGTATATGACCTCTCAATTCATCAAATGAATGTGAAAAGAACTTTCTTAAATGTAGAATTGGAGGAAGAAATTTATATGAAACAACCCGAGGGTTTTGTGGAGGAAGAAATTTATAAGAACAAAAAATATGCTTTTAACTATCCTAAACTTAGCAATAATCATCTAATGTTAACTTGCGTTTAAAAACTAACAACTGAAATAATAACGTGTCAAGCAGGTGACTTCCCCCAAAATCTCCATATTCTATCATCTTTATCCTTATGTTGGGTTTTAAAAGGTGTGAATGAAAAATGAAGAGTTGTGACTTTTATAAATAGTTGCGACTTTTATGAAAGGTTGCGACTTTTATGAAAAGTTGTGATTTTTATGAAAAGATGCGACTTTTATGAAAAGTTGTGACTTTTATGGAAAGTTATGACTTTTATGAAAGGTGACGACCTTTCCGAAAGATTGTTACTTTCCAAAGGTTTGTGACCTTTCCGGTAAGGCACAATAAGAACCTTTTCGCACTACCCTTTGTTTTCTATAAATTGAGGGATTTCCTTTCATTTTATAAATAGAATTTATGGACTTTTTCTTCTACTACTAAATCTAGTATTCTAAGTGTACTTTACTGCCGTTGAGTGGCTCGCTGACACCAGCGTTTTGGGTATCAATACACTGGTAATTGAGATCATTCTACCTTGGGAGGACATATTTCAACTCAAACCTCGGATACTAGAGGGGAATAATTTCCTTGAGGGGACAATGTGCATTCAGTGGGCTTGATCTTCTTTCTATTTTTTTTCCAGATTCTGGTATGTGTTACAAATTTTAGATTTGTGAATTAGTTTCAGTTCTTCTATTCTTTTGTTCTTCACTGGTTCATTAAACTTTGGTAACTTCGTGTTTCTGCAAAGTTTGTTGGAATCAGTAAGATTCTTTAGACACATATTAACAACAATTCTTCTTTAAGAAAAATATTTTGTATATTTTTTCTAATCTGTTTCTGATTCTAGTTTCGCTACTAGTTTTAATTTTCTAGTTGTGAAAATATTCTTAAACTTTGTTGTCTTACAAAGTTCTTCAAAGTTTTGTTCTAAGTATGTTTATGAATACAAGATGAACAACACCTTATAGCTGGACTTTCTTTTATGCTTTCAAGCAGAAAAGTAATCTGCTCCAATTGAAAGAGATGGACTTTATGAAATGTTAGGATGCTGGATTTTTTTCCCGTTGTTTTTATTGTCTCAAAAAAACTATTATATTTGGTAAGCACAAGTAGCAATAACCACGGGTGAGATTTCCTATGGCAATGCTAAATGCACCTTACTTATTTGATAAAATGTCTGAAAGGAATTGAAGGCATATTGCATATGAATTTTCAGGTGTCATGGCCTTCTAAAGTAAATTTAACTACTTCAAAGTTGCGACGAGTTATTTTCAATAGACTATTTCTAAAAATTGAACATTGATTGATGCATTGCATATTGTGATGCACCAAATCCAATGAAATGATGTAATTTTGAGTTTGTCAATAAAATTGGTGGTTTAAATATATGGTCAACATGATAGGATACTTGAGAGATAGCAGAATTAATGGGGATATAAGCCTTCAGCTACTTTATATTTATAGCAAATATCGAGTGACCTATTTGTATTCTTTTCTTTATGAGTTTTATAACGTCTAACTAAGAATATCTTCTCTCTTTTTAATTGTAAGAATCAAGATTATGACTATTTCAATCAGAAAGAAAAAAGAGCCTAACGTCAATCCAATTTATGAGATCCACTTCCATGAAAACAAATTGGTCTCAAAGCACAAAATTGATGATCGTTACAAAAAAGAAAAGAATGTATCTTAAGTTCGGATTATACTTTAGGAATGATTTTAGTCCAAAACTTTTTTTTTCACCCAAAAAACTTGTTGTTCAGTTGAAGAAGATAAATGACAAACTAGACCCTAGTAGTAACACATTTGCCATATTCATTTCAATTCCAAATCTGATTTAGTCCTTCCCATATCAGTAGCATCAATTTAGGCGAGAATCTTGCTGCTCCATTTGGTTTTATTTGTCATCTCTATATCTTGTTGCTTCTATAAAGTTTAAACCCATTTTTATGATTTTAAAACTTTGATTTTTCATGTATCCAGTATTCTTCCAGTAACTCTTACTGTAGAGTTTGCTCTGTGCTAATCCCTCTAACATTACACATAGACTAATTTTCAATATCAACCTTAAAAGAAATTACTTACGAAAAATCACAGGTATAGGCTGCAACTGCCAAATGCTTCCGTTAACAGAAGAAATAAAAACAAATGCATTCATCTTCTGTTATATTGATAATTGTTGCGTTTCTCCATTATTTTTGCAGTAATAAATATTTTTTTAGCCAAAAATTTTTGAGCAATGTTTTCGATTATATTAGTTCTGTATGTATGCAAATAAATGATGATTGTATATTTAAGTGTAATAACTAAGGTTGGTTGAATTTTAGTAGTTAAATTAATTGACTATAGTGCGATTTATATTTTAGTTTCACTGTCATTAATTTCTTTGGCTCATCAAAAAAAAAATTTGAACTTAAATTTTACATATTTTAATTTATTTTTCGCCATTTATTTTTAAATCCAAAATTTCTCAATGAATTAAAATTAAAATTAAGTTAAAAGAGTTAAAGAAGTTGAAAAAAAAGACTGTGTGATGAGAAATAAAAGTAAGAAAAAAGATTAAAACTGAAGGAGGAAAAAAAGTAAGAAATTGAAATGAATAAATAGTAGTAGGTGGGTCCCAGAATAAACAAGAGGTTTAACCATGATTGAAGGGGCTGATTTATTTAATAAATGCTGACCGTCAGATTTTAAAATGGACAAATGTCACAAAATTAAATATGCACTAGATTAACTGGAAGGTTTATCTACCGGAGAGGAGCCTCTTCCCAAGAAAATCTAGCTAAAAATCAAGATTTATTTTTTCCCCACTTTTTCTTGTTACTTACCAAATTGAAGCTTAAGAATATTGCATAGTATAATTAAACATTTGAAAAAGCAAGCTGGAAATTGTGCTTGGTAAAAGAAAAGGTAACTTAATATATATAAAACGGAAAAGGCTCAAAATATCCCTAAATTATTCGAAATAGCTCATATATACCCTTAAACTTTATTTCGGCTCAAAACTACCCTTTCCGTCATACTATTGGGTCAAAAGTACCCTTCTTATTAACGAAAGTTGTTAAATGCCATGTGGATGCCATATGGATGCCACATTGCATGCCAATAGGATTCCACTGTCACGTAGACTAAATAAAAAGGGTCAAAAATACCCTTAAACTATCCAAAATAGCTCATACCCTTAAACTATATTTCGGCTCAAAACTACCCTTCCCGTCAAACTATTGGGTCAAAAATACCCTTCTTATTAACAGAAGATGTTAAATGTCATGTGGATGCCACACTGCATAACAATAAGGTTCCACTGCCACATAGACTAAATCCCTAAATCCTAATTGCTCCTCCCCCCATTTCATTATTTCCAGAAATGATATATTCACCCGTTCTCCCTCATTTCGCGGCTAGGGTTTCATACCTTTTTTCGTGGCTGGGTTTCAAAGTGGATTTTAATGCTTGTAAGTTAGTAAATATTTTTTCTTATTTTATAATGTTTATGATTTCAAAGCATAATAGTTAGGATTTCACAACTTTTCCCTGTCAGCTAAGGCTTCGTAGCTTTCTTCGGGGCTGAGTTTCAAAGTGGATATTCATGCTACTGGACTTGAGCAAACCCTAGGTCTGGCTTACTTAACTCAGCGGAAAACTATACTCATCTCAGATAAATAACTAAAAGCATTCTCATCAAATAACTTAAAATAATTGTACTGGCCAAAATGGCAATAAGTCTTAACACTTGAACATATAAAATATAAGATAATCTAGACTCCAAAAATCAAATACTAACTTTCTATGAAGCCTCTAAACCGACTGAGAAGGATGTTGGGATAGACCCCACAACATCCTAATGAACTAAGCTAGAAAAACAATAAAAAGATGTCCTCTGGAATGCACCATTGCATAAAATTTTACGCGTCTAACCACCTTTAAACAACTCAAATAAGGAGGCTCACTACTGACTCTAGATCTCAATCTGGATCAACGAAGCGTTACATGCTGATCCTTATTAACTATGTTTGCATCATAAAACGATGCATGCCAACTGGCATCAGTACATTGAATGTACGAGTGTGTGAGTTGGAATTCTGAACAACCACTTAAGCTTGAGGGGAATAAGATGAACTTATCTTGGCTCTGCTCAACTCAAGAATATACTTAACTCAAAGTATGTATATAAAGAAATTTAAAACACATGCAATATACATAAAGCTTGAATAACAATCAAACAACTTAGTTCGTTAAATAAATGCAATACAACTCAACTTTACTTATATATGAAAGTAATATAACTTTTGTGGGAGATTCTCTAACTGACAACCATCACTTTGTGTAACACCCCCAAAATTAGTTAGGGTGTCTAGAGCCTCGCATGTTCCTGTGAGCTTGTTAACATGTTAATTAAATGTTTTAAAGCATGTATGATTCATTTGAAGTCATTTTGGAAGTCAAACTTCTAGGAACGTCTAAGATATTCGAAAGTTAGCCCTTGAGACGTGCATGTGTGACTTGAGTGTGCCTAGCATGTTTGGATGTGTTGCGAGTGTTTTTTTTTGGGTGAAACTGGTATGGAAGGTCCTTGTCATTTTAAGGTGTATATTTACGTTGGAAACGTCCGGGTACGAAACCCCAAGGGCCCCGCAAAAGGCCCTCAAGAAGGACCAAAAATCTGCCGAGACATTGCCTTGGTAGTGTCTACCTACGAACCTCAATCGACGGCCAGTAGGTTCACCTACGCCCCGTCGATGGTGAGGCATCGATTGGAACTTACACTGGAGAAGTCTCAGCCAAATTACAGCCTCAGACCCAAACACGATGGCCACTAATGGCCCGTCGATAGGCTTAAGGAGCGTCGTTTGGTGGCCGTAAATACAGGTTGTGTCAACTGCCATGCACGCTATTTCATTTATGGGGTAAATGGGAAATTCACCCCATGTCCTAAACTGACCCTATACGGCGTGTTTACCTATTTGTGGGTATATTAAGTTAGTTAAAAACATTAAAACCCCATTCCCAATTCATTCTTCAAATTAGACTCTTCCCTCTCAAAAAGAAACCTCTCTAGAAACCTCCATTGGAGATGAATCTCAAGAAAAACTTGGAGCTTGTATTCCCATGGGTTATTCATCAAGTTTTCGTGGTTCTCTACTAAAATAAGGTATGGTGATCCTTCATCTCTAGATAACCTTTCACCTAGAGAGTTCCTTTCAATGTTTTCAAAGGGAATTCATGATCAAACTTCTTCTTCTTCAATCTAGACATGGGTTCTTTCTCAAATTGATTTCAAAAGCATAATGTTAATGAATTGATGATTAGCTACTGATTTGAATGTGATTTTCAATCAAATTCCTTGTTGAACCCATGATCTCTCTCAACTCGATTTAGCCTAGGTATGGGCTTTGTGATCTTGATCTTATGTTAATCGAATTATGATTCAGTTATGTTAAAATGCTTATATATACTGCCTATTATGTGTATTTATGGTGAATTATTGATGAGTGATCCATGTGGATCAAGGTTTGAAGGTTTGAATAAGATTAGCTATAATGTAGTATCTTGTGATCTTGATGCTAGAATGATTGTTATGAGATTCAATTTTGATGAATTGTCTTAGCTACTGCCTACAATGTAATGTGATGATAAATTAGGTTTAATTTATCCAATGGTTAATAGATACAATCGAATTGGTAAGGATTGATCTAGGTTCTGCTAGCCTATAGATTGATAATGTAATGTACATGATGTGAATCTCAATTCTAGGGTAGATGAAGCATGATTTAGTTTAGGTTATTATCTCTTTAGCTACTTCACTACATGTATATTGTTGATGAATTATGACTGATGATCAAGGCAAGGGAAATTGGTGAGTGATCTATGTCTCTCTTCTTTCTAGTGAATTGGTGATGTAGTGTACTTGTTAGTAGCATGATCTTGTAGTGGCTTATGCATGATTTCATTTATGTTAAAGTAAATTTAGCTACTTCCCTATACTTGGATTGTTGATGAAAAAGGAGTATTAATAAATGATGATCAAAGGTTGAGGAATTGGTAAGATTGCCTACTTTCTTTACTTTTCTATAGTATTATGGATAGAATTGGCCTTGGATGGCATTATGTGGTATGGTCCACTTATTGTGGCGGTTTTTACTTCTTGTCAATATATATATATATATATATATATATATATATATATATATATATATATATATATATATATATATATATATTTATATATATATACATATATATACATATATATATATATATATATGTGTGTGTGTGTGCGTGTGTGTGTGTGTGTGTGTGTGTGTGTGTGTGTGTTGATTATGGCCTTGAAGGCAACTTGATGTTATATGAGTGTGTGGTTATGATTATCACACTATGTGAAGCATATGCCTAGTTCCTATTCTAGCTATGATCTAGGTTGTATTGTTAATGTTATGAGCATGTGAATGGTTATGTTAGGGTTATGTATAGGTGCTGCATGTGATAAAGTAATAATGATTGGTGACCCTTACCTATGTACCCCCATATGAATGTGTGAATAGCTAAGGTTAGGAGTCTTAAGTGAAATGTGAAATTAGCGTGTCTCCTATGCTATTATGTGTTGTGTGGCCTATTCTTGGTTGTGCATTGTGGTCCTAAGAGGGTGGCTGCCTCAATGTGTTGTTGATAGCCATTATGTGATCATGTTGACCAATGTACACACACTCACACTTTATGCATGCTTACAAGTAGTATAGGTTCATGGTGTCTGACGAAAGGGTATTCTCAAATGTACTTGTGTCTACTATTATGCATGTAATGTATATGTCCATGAAGTATGATTATGTATCCCTTAACTAAGATGACTTGATAGGTGTACTAGTATGGGCAAGGGTATGGGACCTTGTCTATGCATTGTACATGTGTACCTTGATAGGATAGTTCCTAGGTTTGGTTTTCTATGTAAATGAATGTGAATGCATGATTATGTTAATGTATGAACATGTGTGGTCTAAATGTGTTGTGTGAAAGGATTTCTCACATATATATATGCACAAACACATGTATGATGATCTAGTCAATAGAGGGGCGCTTGGAAGGTGTTCCCAAGAGTACCCTAAACTAGATGGTGCTTGAATATGCTATGTCCATGTGAAAGGATTTCTCACATGATTTACATTGATGAACTCTCTTTTATGACCTATGAACTAAACATATGAGGGGTTAACTCTCCTAAGGCTAATTTTATAAAATAATGTTAATAAAGGTTTTTCAATAAAGGGAACTTAGCTTAGTACCAAGTGAACTTAGATGACGTGAAGGCTTGTTCACCATAGTCCTCACGAGGTGGATAACTACAATGCCTCAATAGGCGTAAAGAGGGTTTCAATAAGTGGATAACTACAATTCCCCATTTGGCATAAAGAGGGTTTCCACATATACCTCCAAGTTCCATAAACTATATTTGCCACATAGGATCTAGCAAGTGATATCACTTAGTATGCAAGCATGTGTTAATGTTCTACCTTGGCTAGGTAGAGCACATTCCATTGGTGTAAGGCTCTACGACACCAAATTCCATGTTTAGCACCCATGGTCTTAGTGTCGGTTAAGGCTATAGTTTCCCTAAAGTAAAATGGACAATGGAAGTAAAGTAAGGACCCTAACTAGGATAACCTAAGGGTAGTTGCTTATTGTAGGTTGGGGTATGGGACTTCACCTATGCATTGTACAAGTAGCTCTTGAGGGAAGTTCTAGGAAGGTGTTCTAATGCATGCGACTATGTTTATGTTCCTTATGCATGGCATTGTAGTGTTGTCTACTTGTTGTGATGATATGCATGTAATGAGTCCTAATGGGTCCATATGATGACGTCTCTCCTTATGTGCATAACGTTGGTCTTATTGACTATATGATTGTATGTCCTACTTTATATGCATGTAGTTGACTATAGTATTATGGTTGCGTATGAAGTACATGTTATGATGCTTGTTGTCTCATGATAGGTTTACTAAGTATGTGTGAGGTTATGGGGCTTCACATGTACATTGCACTAGTAGACTTAGATTGGGATTGTTAGTAAGGTGTTATAATGTCCTATGTGAAGTGAAGTTAGCATATGTGCAAGTAGGTTATGGTTCACTGTAATGATGTTGCAAGCCTTGACTAAAATGTGTCTTGTGATATGTTACACTTCTATGAATATATGTATTGGATTAGTAAGGTTAATGTATGAGTACTTTGTGGCCTTAAGATGATGCATTGCACTAAGTATCACTAGAGGGTTACTTGGGAAGTCAAGGAAATAAAGTAAGAGGGGCTTACTGTAAAATGAATGTGCTTACTGTAATTGTGTTAAGTTCACTGTAGATGGATTATGCTTACTGTAAAGTGGTGACTAAAATGACTTAAATGCAATGTATGGTTTTATGTAATGTTGTGACCATTGAATATGTCTAAATTAAGTGTGTAAATGGTATAATGCTTAATGTATCAAGTTTTATGAAGTTTTCACAAAAGGGTATAATGTATGGTTTCAAAGCAAAATGTCCCTTTTAAATGCATGTTTTTGCATGGTTGTCATACTTAGTGCATTCTTGTACTAAATCCATTCTTCTCTACCTTTTTACACAAAGTGCAGGCTATGGATGCTTAAAGAAGAACTCTATGGTGAAGGGCTTGATGTATGTTTCCCCAAGCTCAAGTAAAGGAATCCTTAAGATTCAAGGATGTCCTATGTCAAGTTTATGTTTAGAGTCTTGTAATAGTTTAGTTTATGTTTTATGTTGAAAGGGTTGTGTCCATATTATACTCTAAAGATATTGAGTCTAGGACGGCAAAAAGAGATTAGAGTCTTTAACTATGTATTATGATATTATATATATATATATTGGAAGTGATGTTATAGCATATGATGTGCTATGGAAGTTTTAAATTTTCCGCTAAATTTACCTATGAAAATGTGATGAATGATAGCTATGGGCTTGTACAAGACCTCCAAGAGGTCAAGTAAGCCATGTTACTTCTAGGGGGTTCTCCCCGGTCGTGATACTTTGAGCCCAAGTGATGATACAACATTTTACCTCACGTTTCCCAAGGACTAACTATACCTTGTCATCGGTATAGGACCTTACTTAACTTAGTGGATCCACTAGCTCAACTTACATGATCATCTAAAAAGTATGACCCTCAATTCCCATGATGGCTTCATAGTTTACATGGAGACTTGAGTTAATATGAACTCTCATACCCACATCGGTGCTCAATACTACTCCCAAAATATACTTTAGCTCATACTTTTAATAAAACTTCCTTCCTTTGGGTTGATATAATTACTGAACCTTTTAGCTTTTAAAAAGCTCCTTTTTGGAATCAATGTTCCCCTCTTTGTTCAAAACTCTTTCGGAACTCTCATTTCCCTTTTAACTTAAATGTGAATACATATATAATCCTTTAGGGAATACTTAGATCCGTTATAGCTTTTGAGAAATGAACTCAGCTCTTACTCTTTGCTTAACTCGAAACTTAACTCTTTAGGGAATACTTAGTTCCCTTATAACTTTTGAGAATTTAACTCAACTCTTTACTCTTTGCTCAACTTGTAACTTCAGCCTTAAAACAAAGTTAAAATGTTTGTTTAAGACTATTTGAAACCTTTAAGAACTTACTTTGACTTGCTTCTTAACTT
Source organism: Solanum sitiens (assembly GCA_016801875.1). Taxonomy (NCBI): domain Eukaryota; kingdom Viridiplantae; phylum Streptophyta; class Magnoliopsida; order Solanales; family Solanaceae; genus Solanum; species Solanum sitiens. Next base: position 17,924 of record JABWTJ010000452.1, on the reverse strand, counting down.
TTAAACTTGACTCTTAACTTCTTTGACTTTGATCTTAACTTTCTTGAATTGGATTATGGATTCAAGGATCGTGATTTCATGTTTATGGATGATTTTATGATGTTTAGATGTATTTTAGAGTGTTGGAATAAACTAGCATTTATAAGTACCTCACTTAGGAACTTGTATGAAAGAGATAGGGGAGAAATGGGAACTCCAGGTGACCATGGTGCTCTGAGAGGTGCGGGGATGCCATAGCCTGACGGACGGAGTCTGTCCTAAGGGCTCTGGTAGGCGCGGCGTCCCGGGGCCTATCAGATGGGTTTTCCAACTTTTCTTCTCCGATTTTCAATTTTAAGCATCCCAAACTTCCATGGATATTCCCCCAAAGACTTAGATTAATTTATATACTCAATAACCAATAGTTTAGACTCGTAAAACAGCCCGAAAACACAAACCAAACCACTAAAGGTATTCTACAACCCAACCAATGGGGATTTAACAATTTGTTCATCAAGAACTTAAAGATTTATCATTCAATCTATATGAAACTTTCTGAATTAAACATATTGCGGTGTGGGTGAAAGGACACAACACAGAATGATCTCACATACCTCAATAAAGAACACCCCCGACGAAATCCACGCAACGATCAAGGCATTCTTGGACAATTCTTGCTCTTCCTCTTCTTTTCTCTTTTCTCCCAAGCCCTAAGCGTTCTTAATTTTGTTAAACTGAATTGGGACTTGGTTTTAACCCCTAAATAACCCTCAAAACGAATTAGGAAATACTAGGGTGAAAAGACAACTTTACCCTTACTAAAATCCGAATTGAACTTTCCTCAGTCCAACAACCCAACTTCCGAATGGCATATCTCCCTCATACAACATCGGATTTGCGCAAACTCGGCGGCGTTGGAAAGATATTCCCAAGGGATTCCCAACCATCTAAAGAACTCATCCAAACTTCTCTTGAGCTGGAAGTTATGACCATTTGAAAATGACCAAAACTCACTTTTTAAAGCTGGAAATTTTCCAGATGTCCCTACTTATTCCCAAAATTGATTATTCTTGGTTCCTTAGCTTATTCCTAGTTAATTCCTGTTACGAGATGTTACAAATAGCAATTGGTTTTAGTGGTCATTCATAACTTGCGTCCCTCTCTTAATTATATAAACCTTAATTCTACGATTATTTAGAAATTTTATGCCTTTTCCCAATATTGTTTAGGACTGTCCACTAATTTGGAAACATTTTCCCCTTTCCAAATTTTTTTTGGAATGCCACCTTTTCCAATATTATTTAAAACTGTCCACAAATATTCTTTTTCTTATATGATTTAGAAGTATGCTGCCTTGCAAACTTGAGGTAACAACAGTTTCAAAACACTAGATTTGGATAAGAATCTTCTAGGGCTTGTTTGGTATGAGATAACAAATAATTAATTACATGATTAATATAAGAATGAATTTATCCTGTGTTTGTTTGGCTTATAAACACAGGATAAGTTGTCCATAATTGTAGTGTTACTTTTTTCCACATTGAGGATATAATAACAATCTTGTCTAATGATAATTGATCTCAGATTAACTTGTTCTCGAAACAAATAGAGCCCTTAAACTCATGCATAACTAAGTTGTTTGGATGAAGTTTCCAGCTATTGTTTGTATCCTTAATTGGAACAAGTTCATTATTCTATATTCATAACAAATTAATTATAATCTAATTGTTGTGTTGATTGGACGATTGTCCTCATTTGCACAATTAGGTATGAATATCATACCATGTGAAAGGTTTGTCACATGTAGTGATTCTATGAGTTCAAGACTAGTCTCCCCTAATGAATCTAGGAGTTTTAGCATGAGTTCGTTGGATTGAGTGTCAAGACATTCTTCCATAATAATCAATTTAAGTCAATACTTAATATAAACTCAATGGAAATGATGTTTAGCACCAAGTGGATAGTGATATGAGATGGAAGTTCTCACGATAGTAGATGTCGGGTTTCTAGGAACAATCTCTTGGGGTGGAATCCCTTACGTTATTATAGGTTGGGTATTCTAGTAGAAATCCTCTTATCCCATAAACTATGTGCCCTCATAGGTCTTTTAGCTAGTGGTCGACCTAATCTAATAGTTGAGTTTTATGTTAGGCAAGTAGAACACCCCTTTTCGGTGTGGGGTAGACACCGGATTCCATGATTACGCTCTCATGGTCTATGTAAGTTAAAACTAATCAAATTATGATAGTATTAACTAGAATTGGAGTTATGAACTATAATTACTTAATCAGCTTTCTTTAGTGTGGGTAGGAGTATGGAATCTTATTCATACATTGCACAAGGATGTTTTGTGGGTACTTATGGTTTGTTCCCATGATCATTATGTTGAATATGCTTGTATGTTATGCTATTACACTAATTTTCATGATAAACTGTAAACTTGTTAAAGTACATACATTTCAACTAAAATGTTTTTTTTTAGCATGATTTCAAGGACTTTTATGCATGGCTATCATACTGAGTGCATTTTTGTACTAACCCATATTTCTTCTACATTATTCTACAAAGTGTAGGTTCTGGCGTTTGAGGTGATCTTCCTTTTTCTTCAACGCATGGATTGACTATTCTCCAAAGCTTGTGGTGAGTCTTCATGGATCCGAGGACGAATGATTTCTTGTTGTTTTTTCATTCTTTCATTTTACTAGACTTTCAGATTTTCAATTTAAGGGTTGTGACCGTATTTTGAGACTTCGATTGTAATAGATGGCTAAATAAGACAATGTCTAGACTTCTACTTTGATTTTATTAACACTTCTTAAGACTTGATAAAAATGTGTTTTTACTCTTTATTATTCTTTACTTGTGTGATGAGATGATAAGTGGCTTACATAGTGCCTTTAGGGGTGTTATGTGCCATGTTACATTTAAGGGGTACCCTTGTGTCGTGACAAGCACATTGACATAGACAAGTAGAGCCACAAAGATTTGAAGAAGATGAAGAGTTATCATCACGCAGAAAATAAGAATAAAGAAGGAGCACAACAGACCGCTACCCAATGCATGAGAAAAGAGTGTGCCACCGGTTCAACAAAGAGCATGTTGTTGCCATTAATGAAGATGAATGTAGAAGTTTCTCCTCATCCTTCTCTTCCTCATAAAAAACAAAGCAAACTGCAATTCAAGTACAAGACCAATGTAGAAAGCATCACAAAAGCTCTGCAGTTTCAAAACTAATGGAGAATGAAACACAAAGTGACAATGATACGAAGAAGATTTGAATCAAGTAAGTGGATATTTATGGAAAAGTAGAATAATGGGAAAAAAGAGACAAATTTTAATGGTGGACTTCCATCAAATGCCTAAACCTGATTACATACCTATAGATGTTTATGTCAAGATCATTTTTAAGATGTGTAGCAAGTATATGACTGTAACACTTATAGATCAAGTTGACTAGTTCCGCCATTTTTTTCTAATACAGACCAGAATTCTCAACACAAACATTCAAATATTATATAATCATTGATAGCCAAATTGTAAAAACAACATTAGAATTACAAATAGAAAAATGAATGTCACGCCTCGAACCTACACCCTGGGCGTGGCCGGCACTCGAAGACCATTGTTGGCCTCGAGCGGACCCTTGGTCTGACTTACTTAACTCAGCGGAAGAAAATATCAAGAATATAATGATCAAAGAACTGAACTAAAATGAATAATAAGATAATTGGAACCTTTTAAAAATGTAAACACTAAACTTGGCCAAAATGGCAACCCAAGTCTTTAACATAAGAATGAAAATGCAAAGACCACTGAACTACTAAAATTTGACTATCTATCTATGTAGACTTATAAAACTGAGATGGATGTTAGTACAGACCCCACAACATCCTAATAAAGAAAATACTGAAAAAAGATAATAAAAGGAGTCCTCCAGAAAGCAAGGAGGCTCACCAACTGTCTCTGGAGTGCTCTACTCGATCCACAGTACGCCGAATGCCGATCCTCGTTACCTATGTCTGCATCATGATATGATGCATATCAACTAGCATCATGGTATTGAATGTACGAGTATGCCTGTTGGAATGCTAAAACAACTTAAGCTTGAAATGAGTACAAAGAACACTTACCTTGGTTATGCTCAACTCATGAATAACATAACTCAATAATACTTACTCATTTCAATATAAAGCAATTTAAAAGCAAGCGTAATATATAGAAAAGCTTTTTGAAAACATGCTGTAAATTCTGAATGTGTACAATGATACAAATAACTCTAAGATGTATGTAAAAATACAAATAAGCTTATGTATGTATATAAATACATTTAACTTCTGTGGGAGTTTCTCTAAGCCACAACCATCACTAAAGAGTTGCACATATGATACAACGATCTACCTGACGCTGCCAGCGCATCCTATACCCAGCCAAAGGTATAAGACCTGAAATTCCTAATGCATCCACTAGTTTGCTGTGAAAAGGGTTCATCAAAAAAGTATTACCCATTTCTACCTATGGTGGCTACATGGTTTTTGGGGTTGTGAGTTATAGAAACTCTTCCACGTATCAGTGCCCAATAGTACTCCAAAAATATATGGCTATTATGTTTTAAAAACATACTGATTCTGTGATTTGAGATTAGTGCTAAAAAATTAAGCTCAAAGGTTATCTTGGAAGTATCAATTTCCCTTCTTACTTCATTTAGAAATCTATTCTTCTTTAAGTGAAAAGTAGCCCAAAGGCTCTTTGGAAATCTCAGTTTCCATTCTTTTTAAGTGTGAAAATATTTTAAGTTCTTTGGGAATACTTATATTGCTTTGAAGGAATAATTCACTTTACTCTGAACTGAACTCGAGCTTAAGTCTTAAAATGACACTTAAACTTTTTGAAAGACTTATGAAACTTGAAATGATCTTCTTCTTCTTATCTTTACACCTTACTCAATATGATCTTTAAGTCTTAAAACAAGTTTAAAATATTTGTAAAGGACTTCTTGAAAGGGCTCTAGGAATTCTCTAGACTTTGCTCTAACTTTCCTTGATTTGAAGTTATGGATTCAAGGTTGTAAATTCGTGTTTTTGGATGATTACTATATGATTAGAAGTCTTTTAGAGTAGTTAGAATCATTAAGAAATGTTAAAACATTTTAGAAAGTCTTAATCGGACTGAATTACAAAGATTGGGCGAAAAATGCCAATTCGGGCGCGTTTGGAGCACGCCACGCCAGCCCCAGCTGACTGAGGCACCAAAATGGCGAAGTGCAAGCATGCCGCCCCAGTCCCTCTGGCGCAGATGGTGCGCACCGCGCCTGGTGCTTCCCAGGTGCGTAAGAATGATTTTCTCCTCTCGTTTTTCTATGCTAAATCCCCTAAACCTCCATAATTCTTTTCCCAATCCCTTAGGATCATTATTACATTCAATACCCAATAGATCTAACTTGAAAAAAAATCTACAATTACGAATCAAAGCAACAATAGGCATTCAATAACTCAATCAACGAAATACAATAATGTACTTCAAGAACTTTACAGTTCTCATTCAACCAATTCAAAAATAAAGGAATTAAAACAAGCTTGGTGTGTGGGTAAACTTACCTAACACTAAAAGATCTCACATACTTTGATAGGGATAACCCCCGATGAAATTCACTCGCTCATCTTGACGTCTTAGCATATTTTTGACTTCTCTCCCTTTCCTTCTTCTTGTTTCTCTTCTCCAAGACGTAAGCGTAAAGTGTAATCTTCCAAACTGAAGTAAACTTAGTTTTTACCCCCCAATAAACCCCTAAAATAAAATAGGAAATTAATTGGTGAAGATACTACTTTGACTTTCCTTAAATCTGGATTTGGACTTTCCTCTATTGAACAACCCAACTTCTAATAGACACATCTCACTCATACGATAACAAAAATGTGTAAACTCGGCGGTGCTGGAAAGATCAAACTCCAAGGGCCTCCTCCTAACATCTTTATTGCATTTTTGAAGACATTGTGTCATTCCCAATCTCTCTTGAATCACCTTCACCTTCTCCATAGCTTGGTGAAGTAAATTTGGTCCTAGCAACCCTGCTTCCCCGACTTTGAACCATCCAGTAGGAGATCTGCATCTTCTCCCATAAAGAGCTTCGAATGAAGCCATTTGGATGCTTAAATGATAACTGTTGTTGTAAGTGAACTCAATGAGAGGTAGGTGATCATCCCAATTCCCCTTGAAATCAATCACGCAAGCCCTCAACATATCTTCTAAGGTCTGGATAGTACGCTCCGCTTGCCCATCCGTCTAAGGACGAAAAGCATAGCTTAAGTTCACCTTTGAGCTCAAACCTTTCTAGAAAGATTTCCAGAACTGTGAAGTGAATTGTGCACCTCTATCTGAAATGATCTAAACTGGGACTCTATGAAGTCTCACCACTTCCTGAATATATAACTTTGCATAATCCTTTGCCGAATGAGTGGTCTTTACCGGCAAGAAGTGGGTTGATTTTTCATTCTACCGACAATCACTCGAATAGAATCATGCTTTCTGTGAGACCTTAGTAACCCTGTGATGAAGTCCATATTAATCATCTCCCACTTCCATTCTGGAAGTTCTATATTCTGATCCAAACCTCCAGGTCTTTGGTGCTTAACTTTAACTTGTTGGCAATTCGAGCACTTTAAATAAACTCGGTAATGCCCTTCTTCATACGATTCCACCAATATATTTCTCTCAAATCGGGTACATCTTTATGGAACCCGGATGAATGGAATACGTAGAGCTATGAGCTTCCTTCATAATCCTCTCTTGAAGTCCACTCACAATAGGTACACACAATCTACCTTGATATCTTAACACGCCATCTCCGCCTTGTTCAAAATCTAATACTCTTTGCTTATGCATATTTTCCTTCAATTCAAGCAAAATGGGATCTTGGTTTTGCTTCTCTTTCACTTCTGACACTAATGATGATTCAGCCCCATTTGTCACCACTATTCCTCCTTCTGTGGAATCTATGAGTCGGACTCCTAAGCGTGAAAGTATATGCACTTATTTTGCTAGTTCCTTCTTCTCCTCCTCAAGATGGGTGGTACTACCCATAGACAACTTGCTTAAGGCATCAACAACAACATTATCCTTACCTGGGTGGTTAGAATTGCTCAAAGATTAAGCTATCTCTAAGTGAACACATATTGTAGGCTCTTGTGATCAGTAAAGACATCCACATGAATGCCATACAAATAGTGACACCATATCTTCAACTCGAATACTATAGCAGGCCACTTTAAGTCATTGGTTGGATAATTCTTCTCATGGACCTCCAAATTGTCTGGAGGCATAAGATATAACTTTGCCATTCTGTATTAACACGCAACCCAAACCAACTCTAGATGTATAACAATATACCATAAAACCATAAGTACCTTCTGGTAAGGTCAAAACTAGGGTAGTAGTCAACCTCCTCTTCATCTCCTGAAAGTTTTTATCACAAGCTTTAGGCCATTGAGACTTAATGTCTTCTGAGTCAGCTTTGTCAAAAAAGATGAAATACACGAAAACCCCTCAACAAACCTTCTATAGTAGCCAACCAAACCCAAGAAACTCCTAATATCAGTTGAAGATATGTGTCTAGGCCAACTCTGAACTACTTCTATCTTTTGGGTATCAACTATAATTCCACCACCGGAAACTATGTGGCACAAGAATGCCACAGACTTAAGCCAAAACTCACACTTCGAGAACTTGGCATATAACTCTTAATCTTTCAAAATCTGAAGGACTATTCTGAGGTGACTAACATGATCTTCCTCATTCCGTGAATATATTAGTATGTAATCAATGAAGACGATAAAAAACATATCCAAATAAGTTTGAAGACTTTGTTCAGAAGGTCCATAAACGCTGATGGTGCATTGGTCAAACATAGGACATGTCCAAAAACTCATAATTCCCATATCTGGTTTTAAATGTTGTCTTTGAAATATCAAATTCCCTATCTTTCAACTGGTAGTAGCTTGATTTGAGGTCAATCTTGGAAAACCAAGAAGTACCCTGAAGCTGATCGAAAAATCATCTATCGTGGGAAGAGGATACTTGTTATTGATGGTAACCTTGTTCAATTAACGGTAATATATACACATCCTAAGGGAACCATCCTTCTTTCTTACAAACAAGATCGGAGCGCCCCAAGGTGAGATACTTGGTCGAATGAAACTCTTATCTAACAAATCTTTGAACTGTTGTTTATACTCTTTCAACTTTGTTGGTGCAATTCTATATGGCATAATAGAGATAGGACGAGTATCTGGAAGAAGTTCTATACAAAAGTCTATCTCTCTCTCAAGAGGGACTCCGGGAAGATCATCTGGAAAGACTTCTCAGAATTCTTTTACTACTAGAACTAACTGAATAGGAAGTATCTCAAAACTAGATTCAAAGACTTGAATCATACCAGTGACTACATCTGGCAAATTTTTATGCTCATGGCGATTGTTGAGAGCATACAAGCGATTTGTTCCCCCACAAGTACCGGAAGTACCTACCCTTGGTGCAGACCTATCTCGTGGAGAAATTGATGAAGACTGAGCTCTATTGCCCCCATTACCACTCCCTTTCTTATTCTTTGGACACTCTCTCATGAGATACTCGGTCTGACCGAACATGAAACAACTAGTTGAGCCCTCACGATAAACACCGGAGTGGTTTTTTCCATACTTGGCGTAGGCAGGAGGCTTACTAGCCTCCTTGTGCCACGCTACCCTGTGAGTATGATGGTTTAGCTCTTGAACACCCTTGTTCTTAGGTGTAGGTGCACTAGCATATGATGGGGCAGGACCCTTCTATTTCTGTTGGAAGGATGGCCGGTTGGCATTACTCTTCTACTGCTCGGACTCATTCCATCTCTTAGCTCTATTGCTTCTATACTCTTATCTATCCCTCAACTTCTTCCTTCAACCTGCTGCACATAAATCATCAACCTGGATATGTCCATAACACCTATCAGCATCACACCTCTACCGACTTTGCTCGATGAATGACCCAAGCCAGCGGCAAACAAGCCCATCCTACTCCTCATGTCCTTAATTATTTCAAGAGCATAGCGAGACAGCTGGGTGAACTTCAACCCATACTCATGCACACTCAAAGAGTCCATTTTCAGTGTATGAAACTCTCGTACCTTAGCTTATTTCAATTCTGGGGGAATGAAACGCCCCAAGAAAGCTTCTTCAAAACAGTCCCAACTCGGATGTGGTGCATCTTCATCTCTGCCCTCCTTCCACTGATCTAACCAAGTCCTAGCTACATTTTTTCGTTGGTATGCAGCTAGCTCAACTCTTTCAGCATCAGCAACATGCATTTCATCAAAAACCTTTTTTAGTTCCTCAACGAAATTCTCTAGATCCTCAGTAGTGCTTGAACCGATGAAATTGGAAAGACTCATTCTCAAGAATTCACGAATCCTTGAAGTGTCAGCCTCTTCTTGTATATATCATCTTTGCTTCCCAACTTGTTTAGTCATAACTTGGCTCAACAACCGGATAGCCTCACAAAACTCAACATTTGTGACTTCTCCTTAAGGTTGCACTTCAGGTGCGTTGGGCAACTCTGGTTCATCTACATTTCTCCTAGATGGATGACCTCTTGCTTCTTTTCGTTGAGAAATGGTTATCTGAAAACACACGCAATCATGAATCAGAGAGAAACATTTTAAAGATAAACTCTAACGCACGAAAACGAATATGAAAGAAGTGGTATTTCATAAATATTGCAGCCTCCTAATTAGATGTAGCACTCTTTACATGGATAATTAGGACTCTACTTACACGGCTTCATAGACTCCGTAGGACTCTTGGATTCTGTGCTCTGATATCGAGTTTGTCATGCTCCGAGCCTACACCCTGGGTGTGGCGGCACTCGAAGACCATTGCTAGCCTCGAGCGGACTCTTGTCCTGACTCACTTACCTTAGAGGAAGACAACAATCAATATTATAATGATCAAATAACTGAACTAAACTGAATAATAAGATAACTAGAATGTTTTAAAGATTTAAACATTCAAGTTGGCCAAAATGGCAACCACAATCTTTAACATAAGAATGAAAATGCAAAGACCACTGAACTACTAACATCTGACTGTCTATCTATGTAGACTTCTAAAACTTACATGAATGTTGGGACAGACCCCACAACATCCTAATAAAGAAAATACTAAAGAAAAAAACAAAAAAAGGAGTCCTCCGAAATGCATGATACGATACAGGCCAATTTACATTGAATGTACAGGATGCTAGTTGGAATGCTAAAACAACTTAAGCTTGAAAGGAGTAGAAAGAACACTTACCTTGGCTCTCCTCAACTCATGGATTACATATCTCAATAATACTAACTCATTTCAATATAAAGCAATTTGAAAGCAAGTGTTATACATAGAAAAGGTGTTTAAAAACATGCTATAAATTCTGAATGTATACAAGGATACAAACAACTCTGAGATGTATATATATAAATAGATTTAACTTATGTGGGAGTTTCTCTAACCGACAACCATCACTTAAGAGATGCATGATGATACAACGATCTACCTCACGCTACCAGCACATCCTATACCCAGCCAAAGTATAACACCTGAACTTCCTAATGGATCCACTAGTCTACTGTGAAAAGGGTTCATCTAAAAAGTATGACCTTTTGCTACCCATGATGGCAATATGGTTTATGAGGGGCTGTGAGTTGTCTGAACTCTTCCTTATATTAGTGATCAATACTACACCCAAAGTATACTAGCTATTATGTCTTTAAAAATATATTGATTTTGTGATTTGAGATTAGTGCTCAAAAATTTAGATCAAAGGTTATTGTAGAAGTATCAATTTCCTTTAGAAATTTATTTCTCTTTAACTGAAAACTAGACCGAAGGCTCTTTAGAAATCTCAATTTCCCTTTTTTTTAAATGTGAAAACATTTTAGGTTTCTTTGGGAATACTTAGTTCCCATATATTATTTTAAAGGAATACTTCACATTACTCTGAACCTAACTCGAGCTTTAGTCTTAAAACGACACTTCAACATTTTTGAAAGACTTATGAAATTTGAAATTATCTTCGTCTTCTTATTTTTACTCTTTACTCAATCTGATCTTTAATTCTTAAAACAAGTTTAAAGTATTTGTAAAAGACTTCTTAAAAGGACTCTAGGATTTCTCAAGACTTGGTTCTAACTTTCATTGAATTTGAAGTTATGGATTCAATGTTGTAAATTCATATTTTGGATGATTTATATATGATTAGAAGTCATTTAGAGTAGTTAGAATCATTAGGAAATGTTGAAACACTTTAGAAAGGCTTAATCAGAATGAATTACGAAGACTGGGCAAAATTTGTCGATTTGGGCTCGTTTGGGGTGCGCTGCGCCAGCCCCAGCTGACTGAGGCACCAAAATGGCGCATTGTAGGTGCGCCAACCCAATCCCTTTGGAGCTGATGGGAGCGTGATGCCTGGTGCTGCCCAGGTGTATTTGAATGATTTTCTCCAATTGATTTTCAACGCTAAATCCCCTAAACTTGAATACTTCTTTTCCCAAACCCTTAGGATCATTAGAACCTTCAATACCCGATAGATCTAACTTGAAAAACAATTCGGATATACAAATCAAAGCAACAATAGGAATTCAACAAGTCAATCAAAAAATTCAATAATGTCCTTCAAGAACTTCACTATTCTCATTCAAACAATTCGAAAATCATGGAATTGAAACAAGCTTGGTGTGTGGGTGAATTCACCCAACACTAAAAGATCTCACATACCTTGATAGGGATCACCCCCGACGAAATTCGCTCTCTAATCTTGACGTTCTTGGCAAATTCTTCACTTTTTCCCGTTTCCTTCTTCTTTTCTCTCTTCTGCAAGCCCTAAGCGTAAAGTATAATCTTCCAAACTGAAGTAAACTTAGTTTTTACCCCTATAAACTCCCAAAATGAAATAGGAAATTAATTGGTGAAAAGACTAGTTTGCTCTTTCTTAAATACGGATTTGGAGTTTTCTTAATTCAACTCGGGGGTGTTAGAAAGATCTCTCTAAGGGATTTCCAACAATATCAACAACTATCTCTAACTCATCTCGAGCAAAACTCACTTTTTGATCTTAGGTATATTTTCAAGATTTTTCCTTTTCTTTCCAATGATGAATATTTTTAGTTTACTAGCTTATTCTTAGTCATTTCAAATTGTGAGATGTTACACTGAAATAACTAGTAACTAAACATAGAGATTAGAATGATGATAATAAGTTAAGACTCTAAAAAGAAAATGAGAGAAAAGGACAATTTCTTTACTATACGCCTAACTCTTTTGTCTAACCCCTATTCTTATTTAACTTATTGATAATTGGTCCTAATCTCAATTAAAACTCTATAATATTTTACTCAGACCAATAATCACATATAAATCAACACCATTCACAACTTCTAACACATAAGTTAGTACAAAGTCGACTTGATTCACAACATTTTCTTTTGGCGTAATATCAATATCATTCAACAAAGTCAAACAATTTCACTTTATCTGTCTGCATACAATTGACAATGTTCTTCACAAGTGTCTCTTTCACAAGCATCTAGGCTCATTTTGTTTTTGTAAGGAGAACGAGAACAACCCCATCTTCCTGGCAATTCTTTTGAAGAGGCAAAAAAAAGTCTAGCTAGGAACATTCTATATTGTGTCCCCCTTGATTTAGCACCTTATTAGTTACTAGATCTAGACTCCATTATGCTTTAAGGGGACCTTGGACAAACTAGACTAGGAAATTTAAAACGATTACTCTTAAACATAAATGTGTTCAATAGTTTGGCCTTAAGTGATATCTATGTCTTTGAACATTAGGTCTTTACCGGTAAAAATTCAACAAAATATTTTTTTATTTTTTATTTATTTCCACGTGGTCTACATTACCTGCATTGGAGCCGATCAAATCCTGATTAGCACCACGATGTCTCGCATTTGATGGTAAAGGGCTTCCCAAAAAGGTGACTTCATACCTAGGGGACTCAACCTTGAGATCTATGATTAAGAAAAAAGTACTTACAATGACCATTGTTTGTATCAAAAGGACATAGTCATTAGTCAAAAATAAAGATATAAAGCTTAAGGGGAAAACTTAATATGATGGAGCAGATCTTTACCAAAAAACCGCCACAGAGCGAAAAGAGAAGAAGCTAAATGGAAATATGTCTATACAAATTAAATAATATAACTTCATTTGGAATTTTTATAATTGGATTCGTGTTAGAAAATTCATTATGAAAATACATTTAGAATTTGAAATATTATTTAAAAACATAGGATTTATATCCCCTCATTTTTAGGAAATGGCCCAAAATATTTATTTATGAAAGCAAAAATGGAAAAAATAGGAGTGTTCTGAACAAAACAATTTCGATCATGTTTGTTTTTTTGTTCTCCTTCCCCACTTATCATTCAATTTTATTTTTTTATATATGCTTAACAATTAAGCTAAACTGAATAAAAATTGATAACCAAATAGATAAATATACATTATATTTTATTTGATTTTTTAAAAATAATTTTAAAATAGACTAATTTGATTTTAGTTTTGGGTAAATAACTGACACATGTTTATTTTCTTGCCAATAATGTTCTAGTTGTTCTTCATCATTAAAAAATCTCAGGAAGATGCATGGCACGACATATCAAAGAAAGATATTAATGATCCAAAGCAAGAGGAAAAAGAAGGTAGAGTTGAAGGGAGTTCCTAATGGAGATATGAAGGAAATGGGGGGTGGGGGTGGGGGGATCAATTTGGAAACCCTAAGAATTAGGGTCTAGATAGAAGGGCATGTGGGTTAACTCTTTTGACTGGGCCTGATTTTCTCCAAAATTTTGTTTTTTGTTTGTGGATATTTGGTCTATTTTGTATGGACATATTTATTTTCGAATAAAAGGAGCTCCTAGCTCCACTATTAAACCAAAAAATACTCAAATTGCCAGTGATATCTTCTATATTACGAGTATACCTAAAATGACTAGTAAGTAAAGTAGTTTGTGCCTATTCAGTATTAGCATATGGTGAGACTCGAGATATAAATACCATTTTGATTGTAAATAAAACAAAACTTTAACGCAAGCATACATCTTCATTTAGTAAATTGCAACTGTTTTATTTAATGATTGAGATAATTTTCATAGTGGAAAGTTAGAATAAAATTCAAAATAGTAATCATTTGAATGCTACTGATGTCCACAATTTACTAGACAACTGGAAAAGATTTTGGTGTAAACTTTTCAACAGATTGAATCATGATACAATCAAAATCTCTTTCTATTCCACCAGTGTCTTCTGGGAGAACTAGAGTCTTCAGCAGGTTTAGGCATATCATGAAAGTCCACCATTACAGTCTTTCTCTTGGCTTTCCTTTGTTCTACCAATCATTCTCAAATTTTCTCCTTCTTAATTCAAACTTTATCTCCATGTTTTTTATGTTTTGTGTTTCTTTTAGCGTTAGTCTCACAAGTACAGAGTTTTAGGTTGTTCTCTCAACTGGCATGTAATTATACTATAGTTGTTTTGTTTTTGTGGTGAGTAATCTAAAAAAAGTTGTGTTTGATGAGGAGCAACTTGTACAGCTTTCATGATACACAATTTAATCTTCATTGTTGATTTCTTATGTGTAGATGAAGTAATCTAATGTGTTCCTCTATTACTCTGTTCGTCTTTCTCGGACTTGTTTTTCCTGATTAATGACATTCATCATTAGCATTGTCATGTGCATCATCAAGAAGAATCAAGTCATCATGGTCTTTGGAGTTCATTTTCTTCTTGAATATTTTAATTTTGCGCTTTCTCAAAGTACACAGGATACATAATGATTTTTTTCTGAATTATGACGGTTTTATTTATCATTGTAGGCTGGAAGAGTTGGTATAAGGACAAATATTTTTGACCAACTATATTGAATTAACATGTGACATGATAATATTGGCTCCTTCAATAGAATTCACGTGTCACGCCATTTCACACGTGACGTCAAACAAGTGACCTCATCAATCCAACAACATTTGATCATTAATAAAAGGATAACTACGAACAAATATTATTGTTAGTCTTGTTATAACAAGGATATTTTTCTGTAGTTTTCCCTTTTATTAATGGTCAAATTTTGTTGGAATGTTTATTCAATTGAGCTACAATTGACGACGTGAAGTGACGTCATGTGTGAAATGGCGTGACACGTGAATTCTATTGAAGTAGTCAACGTTATCATGTCACATGTTAATTCAATATAGTTGGCCAAAAATATTTTTCCTTATACCAACTCTTTCATCCTACAACTATAAATTAGACCCTCATAATTCAAAAACAATTGTGATATATCTTTTGCACTTTCAGAAAGCGTTGATGTAAGATATTCAAGAAGATAATGCACTTGAAAGACCACGATGACTTCATTCTTATTTCATAGGGACCCACATAATGAGGACTCAAATTCCCTTTCTTGCCAAATCTAACCACCCCTTTCATAGGCGAAATTTTTAAGTACACCTTATCACCTTCTTCAAACTCTAATTCCCTTCTCCTATGGTCGGCATTAGACTTTTGCCAGCTATAGGTTGTTTGCCAGTGATTTCTTATAATGTGAACCTTCTCCAAAGTCTTATAATAAAATTCGGACCCAAAAGTGAAGACTCACCCACTTCAAACCATCCAATTGGAGATCTACATCTCCTACCATATAAGGCTTCATAAGGAGCCATAGATATAGATGAATGGTAACTATTTTTGTAAGCAAACTCCCAAAGGCAAATGTTTATCCCAATTTCCCTTGAAATCAATGATACAAGCTCTAAGCATATCCTCAAGGGTTTGAATAGTATGCTCCGCTTCACCATCCGTTTGGGGATGAAAAGCGGTACTTAACTTCACCTTGGTACCCAACCCTTGTTGGAATGACCTCCAAAACCTAGATGTGAATTGTGCACCCCTATCCGATATGATGGATAACAGAATACCATGGCGACACACAATCTCATCTATGAAAATCCTTGCATAATCCTCCGCTGAATAAGTAGACTTGACGGCAATAAAATGAGCGGATTTGGTCAACCTATCCACAACCACCCATATAGTCATATTGCTTTTGTGTACGAGGCAAACCTACCACAAAATCCATATTTATGTCTTCCCATTTCCAAGTAGGAACTTGGATTTCTTGAAGTAAACCACCCGGCTTTAGATATTCGGCTTTCATTTGTTGACGATTTGGACACTTTGCTACAAATTCCGCTATGTTCGTCTTCAAACCTTCCCACCAAAGCACTTCCCTAAGGTCATGACACATCTTTGTCGAACTCAGATGAATGGAGTAACGGGACCCATGAGCTTCCTCAAAAATCCGGTTCCTCAAACCATTTACATTGGGAACACACAACCTTCTTTGATACCTCAAGACACCATCCCCCCTAAGGAGAATGACTCATTAAGCTTACCAAGAACCGATTCCTTCAACTCCATCAATGGTTGGTCAAGGTGTTGTTTGGACTTCACCTCAACCACCAATGATGACTCGGAGTTATGATGAACCATAAAACCACCATTTGGAGAATCTTCCAATCTAACACCCAACCTAGCCAACCTATGAACATCCTTAACTAGTCTCTCTTGGCTTCATCTACATGAGACACACTACCCATGGTCATATGACTTAGAGCATCCACAACCACATTGGCCGTGCCGGGGTGATAAAGAACACTCGTGTCGTAATCTTTCAACAATTCCAACCACCTTATTTGTCGGAGATTCAACTCCTTTTGAGTAAACACATATTGGAGACTCTTGTGGTCAGTATACACATCAACATGAACACCATAAAAGTAATGCCTCCATATTTCAAAGTAAATACCACGGCCGCTAACTCAAGATCATGAGTTGGATAGTTTGTTTTATGCACCTTAAGCTGTCTAGAGGCATAGGCTACTACTTTCCCATGTTGCATAAGCACACACCCTAAACCCACTCGGGATGCATCACAATACACAACGAATCCCTTGGTACCCTCCGGTAAAGTCAACACCAGAGCGGAAGTAAGCCTATCTTTCAAAATTTGGAAGCTTCTCTCACATGCCTCCGACCATTCAAATTTCTTACTCTTTTGGGCCAAAGTAGTCAAGGGAGATGGAATGTACGCAAAACCATCCACAAACCTCCGATAATAAGCGCTAGACCCAAGAAACTTCTAATGTCGGTTGGAGTCAATGGTCTAGGACAATTCTTGATTGCCTCGGTCTTTCTTGGATCAACCTCAACTCCCTCACTAGAGATGATATGACCAAGAAACGCCACCGAACTCAACCAAAACTCACATTTTCTATACTTGGCAAATAATTAGTTCTCCTTAAGCACTTGTAACACCACCCTCAAATGATCCATATGATCACCCTCATTTTTCGAATATACCAAGATGTCGTCAATGAAGACAATGACAAATGAATCTATGTAACTTTGAAACACCCTATTCATGAGATCCATAAATGTCGCCGGAGCATTAGTGAGACCAAAAGACATTACTAAGAACTCATAATGACCATATCTAGTCTGAAATACCGTATTTGGTATACCTCACCTCTCACCCTAAGTTGGTGATACCCCGATCTCAAGTCAATCTTAGATTAGTAGCTTGCCCCTTGGAGTTGATTAAACAAGTCGTCAATCCAAGAGAGAGGATACTTGTTCTTAATAGTGAATTTATTGAGTTGGCGATAATTAATGCACATTCTAAGGGAACCATCCTTCTTCTTCACAAATAAAATTGGAGCACCCCATGGAGAAATACTAGGTCTAATGAAGCCTTTGTCTAGTAAATCTTTGAGTTGAGCCTTCAACTCTTTCAATTCGGCCGGAGCCATTCGATAAGGAAGAATTGAAATGGGATTTGTATTCGGTAATAAGTTGATACCAAA
>JABWTJ010000450.1:508349-689119 GCA_016801875.1 Solanum sitiens | reverse complement strand
GACGGAAGTGCAAAGGACGGACCGTCGTAAGGCACGACGGACCGTCACAGGTGCGAAATCCCAGTCTGGGTCAAAGTTCTGGGTAAGTTTTAAAGGGGATTTTGGACTATTCCTTGCTATAAGGAAAAATTTTTAGGGGTCAATTTAAAAACTCAAATCCTTGGGGGTGTAAAGGAGATGACCTTGAGTTATTTAGTGGGTGGTTTCCTCATCTTTTATACCTAATTAGATGCTAAATGAGGGAAAAGAGAGAGAGTTTGGGAGAAGAAAAAATAGAGAGAACAAGGAGAAGAGAGGAACGATCTATAGAGAGAGACAACCAAGAGGAACCAAGAAGCTTGAGAGATTGCTTGTTTGATCAAGGATCCTTGGTGAAGGTAGGTTATGGTTGATACTATTTGTAGTAAACTCTTAATAGTGAATGATATGTATTGGTAGTATTGTAAACCCTTCTATATGCTTAATCTTATGCTTTCATGAATGTGATTATGTGTTTGTGATAAAATAAGCTTAATGAAGCTTTGAATCCAAAATCTTGAAGAAACCCTATTTCACCTTGTTATTGATGATGCCTTGGTATAAAAGAAGGCTTGATGAACTAAAGTAATGAGATTGGTGATGCCTTGGAATAAAAGAAGGCTTGATGAATTGATAGAATTAGGGGATCGGAGTGTCACGTTCCGATACATAGTATTAGTGGATCGGGTGTCACGAACCGACACGTAGAATTAGGGGATCGGAGTGTCACGTTCCGACACATAGTATTAGTGGGTCGGGTGTCACGAACCGACACATAAAATTAGGGGATCGGAGTGTCACGTTCCGACACATAGAATTAGGGGATCGGAGTGTCACGTTCCGACACATAGTAAATAGTGGATAGGGGTGTCACGACCGACACGTTAGAATTAGGGGGGATTTCGGAGGGGGGTTTTTGTACACGGTCCCGACACAAGAATAATTAGGGGATCGAGTGTCACGTTCCGACACATAGAATTAGGGGATCGGAGTGTCACGTTCCGACACATAGTATTAAGGGATCGGGTGTCACGAACCGACACGTAGAATTAAGGGATCGGAGTGTCACGTTCCGACACATAGTAGTAGGGGATCGGAGTGTCACGTACCGACACAAGAGGAAGAAAGATAATAAATCTTGAGAGATGTTTATATACTCAATGTAATGAACCTAATTCCCAAATGAGTGTGGTATTGAGGCTTGAGTCCTCATGGATGAACTTGGTAGTACTTATTGATGATTATAGTACTTGTTACTACATGTTGAGTATTGTAGTTGATTTATGATATGAACTGATATATACTGTTTTCTATTTTGAGTTGGCCGATGATACCTACTCAGTACTTGTGTTTGTACTGACGCCCTACTTGTTGTTTCTTTCTTTGCTATTTGGGGAATGCAGCAAACATACCGTCGTCTTCAACTCAGCAGCACTTCTAGCCAGTCTTCACTACACCGGATTTCAGGGTGAGCTAATGCTTCTAGCTTGGACTGGATCTTCTCTTCAATGTCTTGATGCCTTGAACTTCCGGCATGGACTAGCCTTTTATTTATTTTAGCTTCTTAGATACTTCTAGATTTGTAACTTGAGGATAGATGTTCTTGTGATGATGACTTCCAGATTTGGGGATAATGAGTTTTAAGTCTTCCGCTTTGTATTTTTGTTCAATATGTTGGAGTTTTAGATTGGTTGGTTCGCTCACATAGTAGGATAAGTGTGGGTGCCACTCGCGGCTAGATTTTGGGTCGTGACAGTTTTAACTTAATTCAAACACTACATTCACCAACTAAATCACTTTGACTTATTTGAAGAACTTAACTACTTTTTAAGTCTAATTAGTTAAGTTTTAACTTACTTCCAAACACTATATTCACCAACGAAATCACATTACTTATTTGGAAAACTCAACAACTTTCTAAGTCTGATTATTTAAGTTTTAACTTACTTCTAACACTATATTCACCAACTAAATCACATTAAGTATTTGGAGAACTTAAAGACTTTCTAAGTCTAATTAGTTAAGTTTTAACTTAATTCAAACACTATATTAATCAACTAAATCACATTAACTTATTTGAAGAACTTAACTACTTTCTAAGTCTAATTAGTTAAGTTTTAACTTACTTCCAAACACTATATATTCACCAACGAAATCACATTACTTATTTGGAAAACTTAACAACTTTCTAAGTCTAATTAGTTAAGTTTTAACTTACTTCTAACACTATATTCACCAACTAAATCACATTAAGTATTTGGAGAACTTAAAGACTTTCTAAGTCTAATTAGTTAAGTTTTAACTTAATTCAAACACTATATTCACCAACTAAATCACATTAACTTATTTGAAAAACTTAACTACTTTCTAAGTCTAATTAGTTAAGTTTTAACTTACTTCCAAACACTATATTCACCAAAGAAATCACATTACTATTTGGAAAACTTAACAACTTTCTAAGTCTAATTACTTAAGTTTTAACTTACTTCTAACACTATATTCACCAACGAAATCACATTAAGTATTTGGAGAACTTAAGACTTTCTAAGTCTAATTAGTTAAGTTTTAACTTAACTCAAACACTATATTCATCAACCAAATCACATTAACTTATTTGAAGAACTTAACTACTTTCTAAGTCTAATTAGTTAAGTTTTAACTTACTTCCAAACACTATATTCACCAACTAAATCACATTACTTATTTGGAAAACTTAACAACTTTCTAAGTCTAATTAGTTAAGTTTTAACTTACTTCCAAACACTATATATTCACCAACGAAATCACATTACTTATTTGGAAAACTTAACAACTTTCTAAGTCTAATTAGTTAAGTTTTAACTTACTTCCAAACACTATATTCCCAACGAAATCACATTACTTATTTGGAAAACTTACAACTTTCTAAGTCTAATTAGTTAAGTTTTAACTTACTTCTAACACTATATTCACAAACTAAATCACATTAAGTCTTTGGAGAACTTAAAGACTTTCTAAGTCTAATTAGTTAAATTTTAACTTAATTCAAACACTACATTCACCAACTAAATCACTTTGACTTATTTGAAGAACTTAACTACTTTTTAAGTCTAATTAGTTAAGTTTTAACTTACTTCCAAACACTATATTCACCAACGAAATTACATTACTTATTTGGAAAACTTAACTTTCTAAGTCTAATAAGTTAAGTTTTAACTTACTTCTAACACTATATTCACCAATTAAATCACATTAAGTATTTGGAGAACTTAAAGACTTTCTAAGTCTAATTAGTTAAGTTTTAACTTAATTCAAACACTATATTCACCAACTAAATCACTTTAACTTATTTGAAGAACTTAACTACTTTTTAAGTCTAATTAGTTAAGTTTTAACTTACTTCCAAACACTATATTCACCAACGAAATCACATTAGTTATTTGGAAAACTCAACAACTTTCTAAGTCTAATTAGTTAAGTTTTAACTTACTTCTAACACTATATTCATCAACTAAATCACATTAAGTATTTGGAGAACTTAAAGATTTTCTAAGTCTAATTAGTTAAGTTTTAATTTACTTCCAAACACTATATATTCACCAACGAAATCACATTACTTATTTGGAAAACTTAACAACTTTCTAAGTCTAATTAGTTAAGTTTTAACTTACTTCCAAACACTATATTCACCAACGAAATCACATTACTTATTTGGAAAACTTACAACTTTCTAAGTCTAATTAGTTAAGTTTTAACTAACTTCTAACACTATATTCACAAACTAAATCACATTAAGTATTTGGAGAACTTAAAGACTTTCTAAGTCTAATTAGTTAAATTTTAACTTAATTCAAACACTACATTCACCAACTAAATCACTTTGACTTATTTGAAGAACTTAACTACTTTTTAAGTCTAATTAGTTAAGTTTTAACTTACTTCCAAACACTATATTCACCAACGAAATCACATTACTTATTTGGAAAACTTAACAACTTTCTAAGTCTAATTAGTTAAGTTTTAACTTACTTCTAACACTATATTCACCAACTAAATCACATTAAGTATTTGGAGAACTTAAAGACTTTCTAAGTCTAATTAGTTAAGTTTTAACTTAATTCAAACACTATATTAATCAACTAAATCACATTAACTTAGTTGAAGAACTTAACTACTTTCTAAGTCTAATTAGATAAGTTTTAACTTACTTCCAAACACTATATATTCACCAACGAAATCACATTACTTATTTGGAAAACTTAACAACTTTCTAAGTCTAATTAGTTAAGTTTTAACTTACTTCTAACACTATATTCACCAACTAAATCACATTTAGTATTTGGAGAACTTAAAGACTTTCTAAGTCTAATTAGTTAAGTTTTAACTTAATTCAAACACTATATTCACCAACTAAATCACATTAACTTATTTGAAGAACTTAACTACTTTCTAGGTCTAATTAGTTAAGTTTTAACTTACTTCCAAACACTATATTCACCAACGAAATCACATTACTATTTGGAAAACTTAACAACTTTCTAAGTCTAATTACTTAAGTTTTAACTTACTTCTAACACTATATTCACCAACGAAATCACATTAAGTATTTGGAGAACTTGAGACTTTCTAAGTCTAATTAGTTAAGTTTTAACTTAACTCAAACACTATATTCATCAAATAAAATCACATTAACTTATTTGAAGAAATTAACTACTTTCTAAGTCTAATTAGTGAAGTTTTAACTTACTTCCAGACACTATATTCACCAACGAAATCACATTACTTATTTGGAAAACTTAACAACTTTCTAAGTCTAATTTGTTAAGTTTTAACTTACTTCCAAACACTATATTCACCAACGAAATCCACATTACTATTGGAAAACTTAACAACTTTCTAAGTCTAATTAGTTAAGTTTTAACTTACTTCTAACACTATATTCACCAACTAAATCACATTTAGTATTTGGAGAACTTAAAGACTTTCTAAGTCTAATTAGTTAAGTTTTAACTTAATTCAAACACTATATTCACCAACTAAATCACATTAACTTATTTGAAGAACTTAACTACTTTCTAAGTCTAATTAGTTAAGTTTTAACTTACTTCCAAACACTATATTCACCAACGAAATCACATTACTATTTGGAAAACTTAACAACTTTCTAAGTCTAATTACTTAAGTTTTAACTTACTTCTAACACTATATTCACCAACGAAATCACATTAAGTATTTGGAGAACTTGAGACTTTCTAAGTCTAATTAGTTAAGTTTTAACTTAACTCAAACACTATATTCATCAAATAAAATCACATTAACTTATTTGAAGAAATTAACTACTTTCTAAGTCTAATTAGTGAAGTTTTAACTTACTTCCAGACACTATATTCACCAACGAAATCACATTACTTATTTGGAAAACTTAACAACTTTCTAAGTCTAATTTGTTAAGTTTTAACTTACTTCCAAACACTATATTCACCAACGAAATCACATTACTTATTTGGAAAACTTAACAACTTTCTAAGTCTAATTAGTTAAGTTTTAACTTACTTCTAACACTATATTCACCAACTAGATCACATTAAGTATTTGGAGAACTTAAAGACTTTCTAAGTCTAATTAGTTAAGTTTTAACTTAATTCAAACACTATATTCTCCAACGAAATCACATTACTTATTTGGAAAACTTAACAACTTTCTAAGTCTAATTAATTAAGTTTTAACTTACTTCTAACACTATATTCACCAACTAAATCACATTAAGTATTTGGAGAACTTAAAGACTTTCTAAGTCTAATTAGTTAAGTTTTAACTTAATTCAAACACAATATTAATCAACTAAATCACATTAACTTATTTGAAGAACTTAACTACTTTCTAAGTCTAATTAGTTTAGTTTTAACTTACTTCCAAACACTATATATTCACCAACGAAATCACATTACTTATTTGGAAAACTTAACACCTTTCTAAGTCTAATTAGTTAAGTTTTAACTTACTTCTAAAACACTATATTCACCAACTAAATCACATTAAGTATTTGGAGAACTTAAGACTTTCTAAGTCTAATTAGTTAAGTTTTAACTTAATTCAAACACTATATTCACCAACTAAATTACATTAACTTATTTGAAGAACTTAACTACTTTCTAAGTGTAATTAGTTAAGTTTTAACTTACTTCCAAACACTATATTCACCAACGAAATCACATTACTATTTGGAAAACTTAACAACTTTCTAAGTCTAATTACTTAAGTTTTAACTTACTTCTAACACTATATTCACCAACGAAATCACATTAAGTATTTGGAGAACTTAAGACTTTAAGTCTAATTAGTTAAGTTTTAACTTAACTCAAACACTATATTCATCAACTAAATCACATTAACTTATTTGAAGAACTTAACTACTTTCTAAGTCTAATTAGTTAAGTTTTAACTTACTTCCAAACACTATATTCACCAACTAAATCACATTACTTATTTGGAAAACTTAACAACTTTCTAAGTCTAATTAGTTAAGTTTTAACTTACTTCCAAACACTATATTCACCAACGAAATCACATTACTTATTTGGAAAACTTAACAACTTTCTAAGTCTAATTAGTTAAGTTTTAACTTACTTCTAACACTATATTCACCAACTAAATCACATTAAGTATTTGGAGAACTTAAAGACTTTCTAAGTCTAATTAGTTAAGTTTTAACTTAATTCAAACACTATATTCACCAACGAAATCACATTACTTATTTGGAAAACTTAACAACTTTCTAAGTCTAATTAGTTAAGTTTTAACTTACTTCTAACACTATATTCACCAACTAAATCACATTAAGTATTTGGAGAACTTAAAGACTTTCTAAGTCTATTTAGTTAAGTTTTAACTTAATTCAAACACTATATTCACCAATTAAATCACATTAACTTATTTGAAGAACTTAACTACTTTTTAAGTCTAATTAGTTAAGTTTTAACTTACTTCCAAACACTATATTCACCAACGAAATCACATTACTTATTTGGAAAACTTAACAACTTTCTAAGTCTAATTAGTTAAGTTTTAACTTACTTCTAACACTATATTCACCAACTAAATCACATTAAGTATTTGGAGAACTTAAAGACTTTCTAAGTCTAATTAGTTAAGTTTTAACTTAACTCAAACACTATATTCACCAACTAAATCACTTTAACTTATTTGAAGAACTTAACTACTTTTTAAGTCTAATTAGTTAAGTTTTAACTTACTTCCAAACACTATATTCACCAACGAAATCACATTACTTATTTGGAAAACTTATAAACTTTCTAATGCTAATTAGTTAAGTTTTAACTTAACTAAAACACTATATTCATCAACTAAATCACATTTACTTATTTGAAGAACTAAGTGTCAACACTAGATGGACACAAATCAATCTTGCAAGAAAATCAATTTTGTCATCAATAGGATCAACTTGTGTTGGTACTTATGCTTAACAAAATATATAATTTCTAATTTTAAAGCTAAGTGTCAACACTAGATGGACACAAATCAATCTTGCAAGAAAATCGATTTTGTCATCAATAGGGTCAACTAGTGTTGGTACTTATGCTTAACAAATAAATTATATCTAAATTTAAAGCTAAGTGTCAACACTAGATGGACACAAATCGATCTTGCAAGAAAATCGATTTAGTCATCAATAGGATCAACTAGTGTTGATTCTTATCCTTAACAAATATATTATTTCTAAATTTAAAGCTAAGTGTCAACACTAGATGGATACAAATCAATCTTGCAAGGAAATCGATTTTGTCATCAATAGGATCAACTAGTGTTGGTACTTATGCTTAACAAATATATTATATCTAAATTTAAAGCTAAGTGTCAATACTAGATGGACACAAACCGATCTTGCAAGAAAATCGATTTAGTCATCAATAGGATCAACTAGTGTTGATACTTATCCTTAACAAATATATTATTTCTAAATTTAAAGCTAAGTGTCTATACAAGATGGACACAAATCAAGTAGGTGGATACAAACACATTATATAAAATAATTGTACTTGAACTTTAGAGATTTAGAATCACCAAACCTTATCTCCAACTTTGATGAAAGAAGCAATATAATGTTGTATCAACTTTTTTATATGTTGAGCTTCCTGAGTTGCCTAGCACGAAAAGAGGTAAAAAAGTTAACACTAGAAAAATAGAGTTTGAACTTACTTACACGCACATGTTACATACAAGAAGATCAAGTATTTTTAAGTCATTTGTATTTTTATTTCAAAATAGTTCGATTTGATTCACTAATTTCTGAAATCATGTTCCCCTAAGAATTTCTCAGCAGCAGTTTGCATGGCCTGTTGAGCATTCAAAAGTGTTTAACTGAAAATTGGAGTAAATCAGCATAACCAGGTCAACTGATTTCAGAAGGAAAGGTGCACACTGTTATGTTCAAGTTTCCCTGCCAAAAGAAGTACTAAAGCTTCCCCTTCCTCTAATGTCCACAAATGCTTAACTAATTGAACTTAGCTATCACATTAAATTGTAAAACCACCTACCTACATTCTATTATTTTTCTTCATTAATGCTTTCGAATATTTTCCTAGTAATAGTGTTACATCTTCCATCTACTTTATTTTCTCAAAAACTATAGAAATAATAACACCTCAGCGTGATTTTAATTGCATAGTATGGAGTTTTTACTCTTTAGTAAAGGCTGCTGCAATTATATTTATTAAGTGATACCTAACCATTAGTGCAACCAAAATTAATGCATCACTTTCCTTCTTTACTGAGGGATTATTGGTATTGCAGAAAGTAGCAACTCCCAAAGTCAGAAAACTAGTTCCTTTAGGTGGTCCTAAAGACTGATGAACATCAATACAAAAAATTATGAGGTAATAATAAAAAAGGGGTAACAAACTGTTGATAACTTATGAACATCATTAAGAAAACGGAAAAGGCTCAAAAATACCCTTAAACTATCTGAAATAGCTCATATATACCCTTAAACTATATTTTGGCTCAAAACTACCCTTCCCGTCAAACTATTGGATCAAAAATGCCCTTCTAATTAATGGAAAGTGTTAAATGCCATGTGGATGCCACATGAATGCCACATGGCATGCCAATAGGATTTTACTACCACGTAGACTAAATAAAAAGGGTCAAAAATACCCTTAAACTATCCGAAATAGCTCATATTTACCCTTAAACTATATTTTGGCTCAAAACTACCCTTCATGTTAAACTATTGGGTCAAAAATACCCTTCTTATTAACAGAAGATGTTAAATGTCATGTGGATGCCACATCGCATAACAATAAGGTTCCACTTCCACATAGACTAAATCCCTAAATCCTAATTACTCCCCCCCCCTCATTTTATTATTTCCAGAAACGATATATTCACCCGTTCTCCCTCATTTAGCGGCTAGGGTTTCACAGTTCTCTTCATCGCTGGGTTTCAAAGTGGATATTCTTGGTTGTAGGTTAGTAAAACTTTTTTCTTATTTTATTGTGTTTACAACCACTAAAATCAACTTTGAAACTTAGCTCCGATGAAAGTTAAGAAACCTTGGCCACGAAATGACGGGAAAGTTGTGAAATTCTAGCTATCATACTTATAAATCGTAAATATAATAAAATAAGAAAAAATATTTACTAACCTACAAGCATGAATATCCACTCTGAAACTCAGCCCCGAAGAAAGCTACGAAGCCTTAGCTGATAGGGAAAAGTTGTGAAATCCTAACTATTATGCTTTGAAATCATAAACATTATGAAATAAGAAAAAAGTTTTACTAACCTACAACCAAGAATATCCACTTTAAAACCCAGCGATGAAGAGAACTGTGAAACCCTAGCCGCTAAATGAGGGAGAACGGGTGAATATATCGTTTCTGGAAATAATAAAATGAGGGGGGGGGAGTAATTAGGATTTAGGGATTTAGTCTATGTGGAAGTGGAACCTTATTGTTATGCGATGTGGCATCCACATGACATTTAACATCTTCTGTTAATAAGAAGGGTATTTTTGACCCAATAGTTTAACATGAAGGGTAGTTTTGAGCCAAAATATAGTTTAAGGGTAAATATGAGCTATTTCGGATAGTTTAAGGGTATTTTTGTCCCTTTTTATTTAGTCTACGTGGCAGTGGAATCCTATTGGCATGCCATGTGGCATTCATGTGGCATCCACATGGCATTTAACACTTTCCATTAATTAGAAGGGCATTTTTGATCCAATAGTTTGACGGGAAGGGTAGTTTTGAGCCAAAATATAGTTTAAGGGTATATATGAGCTATTTCAGATAGTTTAAGGGTATTTTTGAGCCTTTTCCGTTAAGAAAATTATGAGGTAATGATAAAAAGGGAAAACAAACCTGGACAGATCCGTTTGGTACGAAATCACAGGCATTTTAGCCTCAGCTTGAGCAGTTGGTGTTGTTGCTATCGCCCTTTAGCCGAGCTGCTGGCTTGCTGTCGTTGGTTGGAGCTGCTGGCCGCCTGGGGTTCTGCCGGAGTTGTGGCTGCTGCTGCTGCTGCCGGATGCTCGCCGATGGCTGGCTGTTGATCATCGCCGGAGTTCGCTGTGGAGAAGAGACGGGAGGGGGATAGAGGAAGAAAGAAGAGAGGAGGGGGAAAGAGAGAGGGGTCGAGGGAAGAGGAGAAGAGGAAGACGAGAGGGAGAGAGAGGAGTCGCCGGGGCTGCTGCTCGCCGGTGATCCGTTCGGAGGAGGAGAAGAGGAAAGCGGGGCGAGGGGAGAAGAGATGAGGGAAAGAGAGAGGCGGGTGAAGGGGGTGGGTATGAGAGAGATATACATTTCACTTAGGATTTTGATATTATCCTTCTTTTTTAAGAGAAGTATTTAATTTACGATCATGGGATGTCAGTACTTTTTAGAATAATTAATTTATCGATCACGAAATGTCGATATTTATTAAAACAATTATCTATATTTAATAAATATCAATATCGTGAAGTCAATATTATTTAAATAAAATAATAATTTAAATAGGTAGGTATATATATATATATATATATATATATATATATATATATATATATATATATATATATATATATATATATATATATATATATATATATATATATATATATATATATATATATATATATATATAAAATCAATAGAATTTTAATTTAATAAATTTGTCGATCAAGTTAATTTTATAAATTTAGATTATATTTCTCCTAATTATATAAATTCAAATATAATATATAAATCTCGCCTTAAATTGATCATCGATATTTCTTTCATTGATGATGTATTTCATACATAATTACTCAATGTATTTCATACTCAGATGAAGTATCCTTTACATGTCATCATAATTAGGAAGTGATCACTACACTTGACATACGCTCAAGATCGAAAGTATATAATAATACTATGTCGCATTTCATATTTGAAGTTCACGATTAGACGACGGACTAATAGATTTGTACATTACTCTAGAAATATAAGTATAATTATATTATATCCCAATTCATAACAACGTAGTTTCATACTCTAAATATAAATTATAGATATTTTTTTATTTATTCCATAGAGTCTAACTTGTTATTTATAAAAGTATACAAAATTGTTACACTTTTTGAACAATTAATTGTAAGTTTCAAATAAAATTTTAATATTATGCTAAATAGCAAAAATTATGATTAATAAAAATACTTTAAACAAACCAACCTCTGTATGTCGCTTTTATTAAAAGTAATTAGATATAATAAAAAAATATCGACCTCATGAGATCGGTACACATTAAACTTTAAGAGAAATAACAAGTAATCGTGTTAATTATATATATATATATATATATATATATATATATAAGTTTAATTTTATAATTTTAATTTATCCATCAAGTTAATTTTATAAATCTAAATTATACAACTCCTAATTATATAAATTTAATTTTATCGATCAACGAAAGTTTATCAATATCAATTCTAATATATAAATCTCTTTAAATTGATCATCGATATTTATTTAATTGATAATGTATTTCATATATAATTAATTAACGTCTTTCATACTCAGATGAAGTATCCTTTACATGTCATCATAATTTGGAAGTGATCACTACACTTGACATACATTAAAGATCGAAAGTATATAATTAATAATACTATCTCGCATTTCATACTCGAATAGATTATATGTTAGCTCTTCACCTCTACATCATAACATGAGATATTAAGTTCGCGATTAGACGACGGACTAATAGATTTTTGTACATTACTCTAGAAATATAAGTATAATTATATCTTAATTCATATCAACGTATTTCATACTCTAAATATGGATTATATATATATATATATATATATATATATATATATATATATATATATATATATATATATATATATATTTTAATTTTTTCACGAAGTCTAACTTTTTATTGATAAAGCATACAAAATTATTACACTTTTTGAACAATTAATTGTAAGTTTCAAATGAAATAAAAATACTGACTTCATGATGTCAGTATTTGGATGAAATAAAAATATCGATCTCATGATGTCGGTATTTGGATATGGACAAAATAAAAATACTGACTTCATGATGTCAGTATTTGGATGAAATAAAAATACCGACCTCATGATGTCGGTATTTGGATATGGATGAAATAAAAATACTGACCTCATTAGGTCGGTATTTAGATGAAAGATAAATACCGATCTCATGAAGTCAGTATTTAGATGAAGTAAAAATACCGACCTCATGAGGTCGATATTTGAATGAAGAAAAAATATCGACTTCACGAGGTCGGTATTTGGATGAAATAAAAATACCGACTTCATGATGTCAGTATTTGGATGAAATAAAAATATTGACCTCATGATGTCGGTATTTATACCGACCTCATTAGATCGGTATTTAGATGAAAGATAAATACCGATCTCATGAGGTCAGTATTTAGATAAAGTAAAAATACCGACCTCATGAGGTCGATATTTGGATGAAGAAAAAATACCGACTTCATGAGGTCGGTATTTGAATGAAATAAAAATATCAACTTCATGATGTCAGTATTTGGATGAAATAAAAATACCGACCTCATGATGTCGGTATTTGGATAGGATGAAATAAAAATACCGACCTTATTAGGTCGGTATTTAGATGAATGATAAATACCGATCTCATGAGGTCGGTATTTAAATGAAGTAAAAATACCGACCTCATTAGGTCGATATTTGGATGAAGAAAAAATACCAACTTCATGAGGTCGGTATTTGGATGAAATAAAAATACCGACTTCATGATGTCAGTATTTGGATGAAATAAAAATATCGACCTCATGATGTCGGTATTTGGATATTGATGAAATAAATATACCGAAAATAAAATATGTTTATTCATTTATTTTATTTAATACCGATGTGAAGAAGTCGATTTTTATTGTAATTAATTTTTTCCGCGAAAAATACCGACTGTTTGAGGTCGGAATTGTTTTTCCCTCCTTATTTTGCCTAAAAACCAACTAGTTTTATTATTTTTAACAATACTGACCTCCGGAAGTCGGAAATTACCGACATCATTTGAGGTCGGTAATTATTAGGTCGGTATTCACTATTTTTTTAGTAGTGAAACGACCATAATTTTTAGCACATAATGATATAGGTGGCCCATGGGGTATCAAAT
The DNA here is from genome assembly GCA_016801875.1 of Solanum sitiens. NCBI lineage: Eukaryota > Viridiplantae > Streptophyta > Magnoliopsida > Solanales > Solanaceae > Solanum > Solanum sitiens. The sequence continues at coordinate 675,453 of JABWTJ010000450.1, read as the reverse complement.
CGAATATCTTTGAGTTTTTTTTAAAACTACACCGAGTTTACTAAAATTCAAGTCCGGATGAAGGAGATATGAACGTTTGAGTGCAACCTCTCTAGATAGGGAATTTTCACCCGAACTAACGAGGAGTATTTTAGTCTTTTCCTTACCCCTATTTAGTAACGTGTAAACTTATTAGAATCAGTTTCATTCCCCAAAACGTTTAGGGATTTATAAAGAAGATTCAAGAGGAGAAAAAAGTCCAAGGTTCCAAGCGTTCATACAATATTTCTCTAAAGAACCTAGTTCTTTGCATTATGTAAGCTCTCACAGTGTTGGGTTTGTTCTCCCACATGCCAATCATGAGTTTCTTTTAAAAAATTCATCCATGAGATTGAGTATATTGAGAATCTTGTTGAGTTCTTGAGATTTTTTGCTTCATTTTTTAATAATGGAGTTCTTGTTGTGTTCTTGAGACGAGAGTTGCGAATGAGTGTTGTTCATTGTTCGTTGTAGGTCTTGGTTTGGATTTCATTGTGATTGTGTTCGGTTTATGTTTCCAATGGAGTTCGAAGGAAGTGATTCGATTCTAGATGAGTTAAGGTATGAGATTGAGAAAGCAAATTCATTGAAATTATGGGCAAGGGCTTGGGGCGGCGCACCACCATAGTGCTTGAACTACTGCCCAGTAGTTTGGAGCCTGGCATAGTGCGCCACTCACTGCACGCCAAACACTTGTCAGTAGTTTTAGAGTTGTCACCCCACACCACTCATTACGCCAAGTTCGTCAAGTATCCTACCCTTCCGTCCTTCTTTCCGCGTGTGTTCCCTCAAATCGTACCTATGTTCTCTAATTGATATTCACACTTAAAATCTTCATTAATCCTTGAGATATCATATCTATCCAGTCATATTGAAGTCATAATTCAAATTCAAGATAGAGTTAAGAGTAAAGTTTGAGAAAGTCCCTTTAAGTCTTTTCGAGGTGTCTTCTAAAATTAATTATAATTTGTTTCAAGACTTGAGTGAGTGATTATGAGAATTATAAGAGTATATTCATGAGTCTACATTATTATTGAGATCCTTGATTTGAGTCGTTCATGCTCATAATTCTGCATGAAGTTCATAAATTTAATATATTTGAGATGAGTAATATCTTTGTATTCTATGTTCTTGAGTATTTAGTTCCTAATCATTTTGAGATTATATTCCTAAATATGGTACCAAATGTTATACATTAAGGTCCTTTAGTTAAGTTGTTCATCGCCTGATTTTTTTCATGTGCTTCATTTCCGAGCGTGTTCCTTTTAATCGTGATTGCATTCTCTTTTTTGTATTAGCTTCTAAAGTCTCCATTAATTCTTGAGTTATCATACATGTCATAATAACATGTATTAATTTACATTTCAAATTAAAGTAAGTTTAAGAGGAAAGTTCAAGAATTCTTTTTGGTTCATTTTGAAGATTCTTTTGTAATCAACAATGGTTTTGAACTAAGTCTTTAAAAGTTAAGTATGAGAATAAGAAGAGTTGTATTCATGATTGAAAAAGAGTAAAACGGAACTAAATATTCCCTAAATGTAACACTTCTACATTTAAAAAGAGAGAAACATTGATTCCTAAACGAGTTTATGAGTTGAGATATATCTCACAATATTACCTTTTTTAAGAGGATATTTTGAGTAATTACCTCAAATTGAGATAGAGTTATTTTTTATACATTTGAGAATGAGTTTATATTTTATTGAGAGTAGTATTGAAAACTGATATGTGAACGAGTTTAGACAATTCATATTCCTCATAAATCATGTAGCCAACATGGGGTAAAGGATCGTACTTTTTAGACGAATCCTTATTGCTTTTAAGCATAGCTTAGTGGATCTACTTAGTTGAGTATTCTATACCCTGACAAGGTATACGACAGTTCTAGCAGTGTGGGTGGTACGTTGTATCATCACGTAGATGATAGTACTGGTTGTCGGTTAGAGAATTTCCCAAAAAAAGAAAAGAGTATTTTATTGTATTTTTATACATCATTGAGTTGATGACTCTTATTTATAATGTTTTAAATATTGCATTTATCATTGTTGCTTTTTTATTGGATTATTGTTCTTATTGTTGTTGTTGTTGTTCTTGTTCTTATTATCGTTGTTGTCGTTGTTGTTGTCGTTGTCGTCATCATCATCGTCGTCGTCGTCGTCGTCATTATTGTTGTCGTTGTCGTTGTCATTTTTGTTGTTGTTGTTGTTGTTTTCGTCATCGTGGTTGTTTTTGTTGTTGTTTTTGTTGTTGTCGTTGTTATCATTGTTGATGTTGTTCTTGTTCTTGTTATTATTATTGTTATTATTATTGTTCTTGTTGTCGTTGTTGTCATTGTAGTCATTGTTGTCATTATTGTCATCGTCGTCGTTGTCATTGTTGTTGTAGTTGTTCTTGTTTTTGTTGTTATTGTTGTTGCTGTTATTGTTGTTGTTCTTGTTCTTGTTGTTGTTCTTATTGTCGTTGTTGTTGTTGTTGTCGTTGTTATTGTTGTTGTCGTCGTCGTTGTTGTTATTGTTGTTGTTATTTTTGTCATTGTTGTTATCGTCGTTGTTGTTATTGTGGTTGTTGTCGTTGTCGTTGTCGTTGTCGTTGTTGTTGTCGTTGTCGTTGTTGTTGTCGTCGTCGTTGTTGTTGTCGTTGTCGTTGTTGTTCTTGTTGTTCTTGTTCTTGTTTTTCTTCTTCTTCTTGTTCTTGTTGTTGTTCTTGTTGTTATTGTTGTCGTTGTTGTTGTTGTTGTTGTTGTTGTCGTCGTCGTTGTTGTCGTTATTGTCGTTGTTGTCGTTGTTGTCGTCATTGTCATTGTCATTGTCGTTGTCCTTGTTGTTGTTGTTGTCATTGTTGTTGTCTTCGTCGTTATCGTTGTTCTTCTTGTGGTTATTCTTGTTGTTGTTGTTGTTCTTGTTCTTGTTGTTGTTGTTGTTGTTGTCGTTGTTGTCGTTGTTGTCGTTGTTGTTGGTATTGTCGTTGTTGTTGATGTTGTCGTTGTTTTCATTGTTGTTGTTGTTGTTGTCGTCGTATCTTTTTTTAATATTTAAATCAAATGTGAATAACTCTAATTTAAATTTATGAAATAGTAAGAGTTCATTTAGAAATATGTATTTTTAAAGTTATTATTGAATATAAATACTTGTATTATTATTTTTAAATTATCCATACTTCTAAATTTAAATATATATTTCAATTAAATATATTTTTTAATAACTGAAAATAATATATTAAAGTAAGAGTTCATTTAGTATTCTACTGTGGATTTTGTTTTTAAACTAATGATTTATTTATTTTTTGTAAAAAAATTAATTTATTTTCACATTTAAATACTCTTATCTTTTGATTCAATTTTTTATTATAATATCCACTTGTCTTAATCATGTTACAAACTACCCTCTAATGTATAAATTTATGAAATAGTAAGAATTCTAAAAGTAAGAGTTCATTTACAACTCGTCATTTAAAAACTCTAATGTATTTTTTAAATTTAACTCCTAATCGTTTAGTTCAAATTTTTTTATTATAATATTTATGAGCTCTTAACCACATCACAAACTAATATATATATATATATATATATCCAAGCATTTAAGAGTCTGCTTGATCGCACTTGTCACACTGTGGCCGATATGATCAAAGAGAAGACACCAGAGGAGATCCGCAAAAATTCAACATCAAGAATGACTTCAAGCCTAAGGAAAGGAGGTTAGAAAGGAGAATGTCTAGGCATTTTAGTAAAGTTGATGTTTTTCATATGACGGGCCAAAATTAATGTTTATATATGATTGGCCCAAATATAAAAATGTTAGCTTCACTTAAATTCTTAGGCGTTCGCCCTTTCTAAACTCCTTCCCTTCCTCAGGGGTTAAGTTATTCTTAATGTAAAAGGTTTCGCGAATTTTCTTTGTATTCTTTTCTTTGATCATATATGTCACAGTTTGACAAGTAAGATCAAGTAGGCACTTAATGCTCATGTAGTTAGCAGACATAATCAAATCAAATAATTAAATAAGAGAAAATGTTTTAATGAGTTTGGAGTTTCACCTCATAAATTGTTGTAAGTTATTTCATTCCTTCACGTGATTTTTTTTTTCTTCCTTTACATCTTTATTATATAATTTAAAGCAATTATAAATAATATAAAATTCATTATCTAATTAGTTATTATATCATTTTTTGCTTAATTAGCTTGAAAACTTCTTAGAGAAAATAACTGTTTAAAGTACAAAGTATCACATTTAAAATAATCTTCCATATTTTATAACCTTGCTAGAGTTTAATTGATATATTTCCTTTTTTCAAAGAGAAGATGATACCAACGTTGATCAATATCATAATAATGTAAATGTTGAAATTAGTGATGAATATTCATAGAAAATTAAACTTTTAGAAAAAAATGTAAGCATGCTAAGATGGCTGGAAAACCAAACATCAACAACATATATATAATTGTCACAATACAAAGGGGGCAGAAGGAACATACTTAGCAAGAGGAACCACAGAAAACGGATGGATGGACTCAAACATGAACTTGATAAATATAAATCAAAATTATTTTGAGAGAAATTGTATATCAAATCAACGCAAGAACAAGGAAACAAGAAAATTAACACGTAGAAGAACAAGTAACAACAAATCGACGCACCATCCACGGAGAGATGGAGAGAAGATAGACCTAGAATGGAAGAGGAAAATCTAGGAAGTTACAAAGCTACCAGCCTGGGTATACACAAAGAAACAACAAATCTTCCTCAGTTCAACAAAGCAACTTATTATAAATGTATAATTTTGTATTACAATAAATGCAAAGTTAGGGTTTGTAACTTTGGGACCCAGTCAATTTTTTGTATGTGTTTGTGTTTGTATGTGTGCGCGCGTGCTTTATACTGTGTAATAACAATGTAGAGAAAGATTAAAAAATTATTCAAGTAAATCAAAATAACTTATGGCATATATGTTCAAAGAGAAGACTCTAGAGGGGATCCACAAAATATTTAACATCAAGAACGACTTCAAGCCTAAGGAAGAAAAGGAGGTTAGAAAGGAGAATGCCTAAGCATTTGAGTGAAGCTAATGTTTTTCATATGATGGGCCAAAATTATTTGTTTATATATGATTGGTCAGCATATGAAAATGTTAGCTTTAAATTCTCAGGTATTCTCCCTTTCTAAACTCCTCCCCTTCCTCAGGGGTTAAGTTATTCTTAATGTTAAAGATCTCGCGGATTTCCTTTGGATTCTTTTCTTTGATATTATATGTCACAGTTTGAAATGTAAGATCAAGTAGACTCTTAATGCTAATGTAGTTAGCAGACATAATCAAATCAAACAATTAAATAGGAGAAAAAGTTTTATAAAGCTTGGACTTTCACCCAATAAATTATCGTTAGTTAATTCATTCCTTCACGTGATTTTTTTCTTCCATTACAACTTTATTGTATAATTTAAAGCAATTATAAATACATTAAAATTGATTGTCTAATTAGTTATTATATCATTTTTTGCTTAATTAGCTTGAAAACTTCTTAGAGAAAATAACCTTTGAAAGTACAAACTATCACTTTTAAAATAATCTTCCATACTTTATAAACTTGCTAGAATTTACTAGTATGTTTCCTTTTTTTCAAAGATAAGATGATATCAACGTTGATCTATATAATAATAATGTAAATGTTGAAATTAGTGATGAATATTCAAAGAAAACTAAACCTTTAGAAAAAAATGCAAGCACGCTAAGATGGCTGGAAAATAAAACATCAACAACATATATATGTATATATATATATATGTGTATATATATATAATTGTCACAATACAAAGAGGGCAGAAGGAACATACCTAGCAAGAGGAACCACATAAAACGAATGGACGGACCCAAACATGAACTTGATAAATATAAATCAAAAAAATTTGAGATATTGTATATCAAATCAGTGCAAGATCAAGGAAATAAGGAAACTAACACGTAGAAGAACAAGTAACAACAAATCGACTTACCTTCCACGGAGAGCTTGGAGAGAAGATAGACCTAGAATGGAAGAGGAAAATCTACTAAGTTACAAAGCTACCAACCCGGATATACACAAACAAACAACATATCTTCCTAGATTTAACTAAGCAACTTATTATAAATGTATATTTTTGTATTACAATAAATGCAAAGTTAGGGTTAGTAACTTTGGGACCAAGTCAATTTTTTTCATATAAATAAAAGGATTTTCTTTTATTGTATTTTATTGTTCAAGAGAAATATTTGTCTTCTCTCTTGTTAACTCTTTAAAGGTACAATTGAAGTGGATTCATGAACTTATTAATTTCCTTTTGAAAATTAGTACTCAAATTCAATGCAAATTAGTTTTAAAAAATGGGCATGCCATGCACAGTTACGGAAGAAACTATTCATAGTAAAATTTCAATTCCAGATTTATTTATTTTTTACCATTCTCACCATCAAAATATCAATCATGATTAAAATGAGAGTATTCGATGTCCAATAAAGTAATCTAAAGTAAATAAATTTGACTTGTTTATATAAATGAATGCAACAAAAAGGTACTGAAACAAAAATTGAAAAAAAAATGAATCTACGTTCTTTAAAAAATTGAAAAAAAATGATGATTGATGAATCTTTAATACAACACAAGTATTTTTTGTTGATTCACCTTTTAGACAAGAAAAAAGTGAGAACAAATTATTCAATAATAATAATAATAATAATAATAATAATAATAATAATAATAATAATAATAATAATTATAATAATAATAATTGGGATTTAGAAAGTGAAATTGATATAAAAATTATTTTTTTAAAAGAAATGGACCTTTAATTTAATGGAAGAAAAGTTCTCAATTTTGGATCTGTTAGAGTGCAACACCAATATCAAGTCCTTTAGAGGATCAGATCGAAATCCTCAACGAAAAATTTTACTGAATAAAATCATTGTTATTTAGATCGGAATCCTCAACGAGAAACCTTACTGAATAAATTATTTTTGTTCAGATCGAAACTACCAAACCTCAAACTCGATGACTGGCTAGTGATAATAATGGTCGATTTTGGGGTTTTCAATAGCTAAGAAAATAAACTATTGAGCGTTGTACAAGGAGATCACAATGATCGAGTTGCGGCTGATTTTATAGCACTATGCTCTTAGGTTTTAGGGAAAGAAAATGAGAGTATTTGATGTCCAATAAAGTAAATAAATTTGACTCGTTTATATAAATGAATGCAACAAAAAGGTACTGAAACAAAAATTGAAAAAAAAATGAATCTACGTTCTTTAAAAAATTGAAAAAAAATGATGATTGATTAATCTTTAATACAACACAAGTATTTTTTGTTGATTCACCTTTTAGACAAGAAAAAAGTGAGAACAAATTATTCAATAATAATAATAATAATAATAATAATAATAATAATTATAATAATAATAATTGGGATTTAGAAAGTGAAATTGATATAAAAATTATTTTTTAAAAAGAAATGGACCTTTAATTTAATGGAAAAAAAGTTCTCGATTTTGGATCTGTTAGAGTGCAACACCAATATCAAGTCCTTTAGAGGCTCAGATCGAAATCCTCAACGAAAAATTTTACTGAATAAAATCATTGTTATTTAGATCGGAATCCTCAACGAGAAACCTTACTGAATAAATTATTTTTGTTCAGATCGAAACTACCAAACCTCAAACTCGATGACTGGCTAGTGATAATAATGGTCGATTTTGGGGTTTTCAATAGCTAAGAAAATAAACTATTGAGCGTTGTACAAGGAGATCACAATGATCGAGTTGCGGCTGATTTTATAGCACTATGCTCTTAGGTTTTAGGGAAAGAGAATGGTTTTGGCGGCTGTCTTTCTCTTTTTTTCTTCAATTTCTTTTTTCATAGGATTGAATTTTTCCTGTCTTAATTTATAGGCTAGGTTTTTCAATCTTTTTTTATGATTGTTTTCAACAATAGTCCCTATGTCCAATTTTAGTTGTCATGGTTTTATTTTTTAGTCAAACTAGTATACGTGTCAACACGATGCACATTTATTTTACGTAAAATTTATTTAAAAAACAACTTATTTAAAGAAGATAATGATAGAAGATTAATATGATTTATTTGAAGTGGTTTTAGTACAAAAAATATTTATGTTCTACTATCTTTATTGTGAAAATTATTAATAATTTTTTTTATGTATTTTCATTATGTTACTTAGTTTTAAGCGAATTCATTGTACAATTTTCATGTTATCCATAATACTCTTTTCGTAAATATTGTTTGTTCTATGGTTTAATTAGTTTTCCTCGTATGGAATTTTACATGTAATAGAAATAAGCTTATATTGATTTGAATTCAAAATATAAAAAGAGATATTCTTTTTTTATTCAATATTTTGCTTAATAAAAATCTATCAAAGTGTTTTTTTTATATAATATGTGATTAGATGCTAAAATTTCGTTTCACTTTGTTTTCAATATAGAATATGAGATTATATTCAGATAATTTTAATTTAGTTAATTTTTTTGTATTTTATTATATTGCTAAAAATTCTTTCATTATATAATTCGGTTTATTCTTGATTTTATCTATTAAGATTAAGTTACATGATATTTTATATTGCATGATTTCTTTATACATTATAATTATTTTTTATTCTTTTTCTTAAATGATATTCTTACTAACTTTTTCCTTTTTTATTTCTTTTATAGTTCAAATAATGTCATTAGTAAAATACGATTGTGAAATAGTTTTCTTGCATATAAAATTTTGAGTTTTACCTTGAAAATTGAAATATTCACGTGATAATTTTGAATTTTATTTTTATTTCAAATATATTTTTTCGAGAGTTTTTTATTGATTAAATTTTTTTATTTTTGTTGTTATATTGTATGATTTTTTCTATATTTCAAAATACTTTCTCATCTCAAATTTAAATGTTTATACTTTACATTGAAATTGTGTATTTATATGTTTTTCATTCTCTTGTTCATATCTATTGTTATTGTGCTAACCATTTGTCATGTGTTCATTTTTCAAATAAAAAAAAAGCATTGTCCTTCTCTATCACTCATCTTCTAATATTATGTAGATAAATATATAACTTTTTACTTTCAAACTTATACGAAACTCTTAATATACTTTTATTACATAATCAAAGTTCTTTCATTATTTAAATTTAACAAATGTAATTTCAATTACTATGTGAAATAAAATCTCATCCAAATTAGAGAGTGTGTGTAGCATGTTAGCTTTTATAATTAAAATTTAATAACATTTTAGCATAATTATTATATCAACGAAGGATGAAGAATGAGAAAAGTGTATTTTTTTTAAAAAATAAAAATTAAAAATTGATATATGTTATGAAACTATATAAACAAGAAGACGAATAAAGTAGGAAGAAGAGGAAAGACTTCTTATTGCTCTTGAAGTATATTCAGGATTCACATATCTTATTTACAATGAATGAAAACCCCTTTATTTATAGGGAAAACCTAACTTTGTCTCCAAGTAGGATTCCTAACCATATCCTAAAAGGACTCCACATAATTAGACATTCACTATAATACAAATATGTTTATAACACTCCCCCTTGAATGTCGGTAGATTATGTGCCTCATTAAATCTTTACTAGATAAAATCCAGTGGGAAAACAATCTAGTGAAGGAAAAATAGTACACATATTTAATAATACGCATTATGGATGTATCATTAAAAACCTTACAAGGAAAATCCAATGGGGACAACCTTGTGAGGGAAAAGAGTACATCACGTATTAACGCCCCTAATGAGAACATCAATCCACATATTTGAATCTTTGTTTTCCAAGTTTGTGCACCATCTTCTTGAAAGTTGTAGTTGGTAGAGACTTGGTGAATAAATCAACTATAGTATTAATTGAACATACATGTTGCATGTTGATATCACCATTTGTGGGAGCTCATGTGTGTAGAAAGGTTTTAACGAAATATGCTTTCTTATATCTCCTTTTAAGAATATTTTCTTCATGATCAAAAATTTCTGCAAGTTCCTTACTTCAAATTCTTTAAGCAAATAATCTTTTGTCATTTGAAAACTCTTGAAGAGTTTCTATTCAAGTCATCAACTTGCATACCAATACAAAAGATTCTTGATTGCTTTAATCTATATATGAGGATAATAAACAAGTTCTCCAAAAACTTGTACATGCTTTACATATTGAACCCATTGTATATTTTTCTATCAATTTTTTCAAGTGAAAACATTCAATATTAGATGTATGACATCTTCTAGTGCTGCAAGTCAAATAAGCTTTACGCTTACCAAGATGCACCATTCCACTTTTCACTTGATAATTATTTCTACACCAGCATGTTTTAATAGATGTAGAATTCATATCCTCATAATCTTTTACAATATTGCGCGCTATTGTATCAAAGATATCGTCAATGAAATATCATTTTGCATTGATTCACAATACGACATAACTTATTGAGATCTCATCACTTCATTATTTTAGGTACGTACCCCTCTCATGAGGTTCCATGAAGTGTTATGTCATAAGCTCCTCAAGAGCACATTATCTCCTTATTATGATCATTTTGAATCTTTGATCCTCCCCTTTTTTAAGGATTATTTTATTTAGAATTGATTAGTCTATCATGATTTATGCATGTCGTATACTCTATCCTTAAGGGACATTCAATAGGAGTATTTACAACTCTTGTGTTACTTCTAATCTCCCCCTTATGTTGGACAAACTAACATATATCTCAATATTTTGGAGAATCTATCTTTGTGCATCATTGTATATTCATTGATTATATACTACATATCAAAATAATCATATGAAAAATATTTTGTCCCTGACCATAAATCAACTGAAAGAAAATTTGATCATAATTTATTGGTTCAAATCAACACATGGAGATTTATTTTCATAGGCAATGATTTCACTATCTATCTAAGACATTAAGTCACATCAGCAAGAATATTTATCAATATTATCATAAATTGTCTTGATTACGTATTCTGAAAGTTGTGCTCTTAACTCAATTATCTTGCACAAACAATTATGTGAATGTCTAACTAAATATTGACAACAAACACACATGTCATTATCTTATAGATGCATCACTTTTATCGTATCACATTATAGGTGAACGGGCCCATATTTACCTTTTATACTTTTCAATAATTAGGGATATAGTCCCAACTTTAGTTGATCCAATCAACTTATTACGAGAACAAGCAACATAAAGTATTCTTAAATAATCTTATAGTTCTTCAATGTATGTCTATTACTCAGTATGCACATCTTTGAGATGATAAAATTATTCATGCCAACTAATAAAATTATTAGTACTTGTAAACTCCAAGTTTGTTATGTCATATGCCTTTTGCTTTCGTAATTTTCTAATTTACTAATATATGAGTAAATTTCAATTTTATTACTCTGATAGTAATTTATAGATTTATTTATTTTCAATTACTCTACTCCGTCTAGAGGTGAGTCGTGATCCCATCATTATGAACTGCTCTGATTATTAGAAAATTGTGCCTGTAATCGTATTATTCGTGTCTATGTTTTTGAAACATCAAGTTGCAAGATAACAATAGGCACACATGAGACCATCTAGAAGAAGCATCCATTAGGACCATTAAGTATCTAAACAATCCACTAGGTGGATGAATAAGTCCACTAATATATGTATCCGTTCCTAGAATGCAGGAGGTTCAATCTTAACTTTCGTTTATGATGGTCTCGCAGTTAACTTGCCTTGCTAATAAGCAGTATAAGAAAATTCACTATTTAAAATTTTTTTTAGGTTCTTCTGAATGTCCATTTTAGTTTTTCATAATTCGTCTAAACCTTATAGATTAATGATGTCTCAGACAATCATTCCAAATTAAGAAAGTATTGGAATGAGTAAACTTCTTATTTACTATAGAATGTGTCTTGATTACACTAATTATTATCCAATAAAAGTCAAAAGATAAAGTATGAAACTTTTCTATAATACATGTCTTCTTAATTATAGACATTCTTGGTGATACCACATCATTGACCAAATGTGGCAATCTTTCTACGCTTAGCATGGTGTCTTACACTTCATTCCCTTTAGAGAATGGATCTATATTTTTAGCACTTATCAAAAGTTCTCATTCTTCATGAATGGAACACAAACATGTGAGCATATTAAATTATGATAGCTTTTAGTACATAATTCCATATTTATATGCATTATTCAATTACTTGTCTTCTTTCAAACATATTATGCACTACTACCACATCCACTTTAAGTAATGGAGCAAATTCAGTAAATTGCATGACTTCTCATGAAAAACACATTAGTTTTCTTTAGTCATTATTATATTATCAATATGGTGCATTAAGACTCAAGTTCAATGTCTTATCCATATAAAAATTGTTGGGTATGTTGCAAGAATTGATGGTAAATAGAGGGAAAGAGAGGAACTTGAAAAGTTGAGAACTTGAATAGTTGAGAACTTGAAAAGTCTTCTTATGCTTTAATGAAAAAGGCATTTGTCCCTCATCGGTGGTGAAAATAAAAATAGGAGAGTTTAAATATAGAAACACTCCTATTAATTGTTAAAAGGGTTGGAAAGAGGAACCCCCTTGCTCCGTCGTCGTCGTCGCTTGCTCGGCTTCGACTTCGGCTATGGCTACGGCTACGGTTACGACATTATTTTTAAGACAAAGTTTATTTTAATTATTTAATTATTTATTTAGTTAATTAATTTAAATAGCCAAAAATGTTTTCAATTAATTAGTTGATAACAGAAACGTTTTCAGTTATTTAGTTGAATTAATCAAAATGTTTCAACTTTTTAGTTGATTAACCCGACCCGACTCGAATCCGCGCGTGACCCGTTTTATTTAAAAAACTTTTCCGTTTTATTTAAAATTCCTTCCATGACTGTTCTTAAAGGTTGCAACTTTCAGGAACAGTCAGTACCATTTGAAAGGTTGCAAACTTTCATTAATGGTCGTGTGGATTCTGAAAGGGTTGCAACCTTTCGGAACCTGTTCTTGTTGCCTATAAATACCATTCTTTCTTCAGAATATTCCCTTACGAATTTTCTCATTTTCTTCTTCTTCTTCTGCATAAAAATTTTCTTCGTGTACTTTCCTGTTGTTGACTGGTTCGCTGACACCAGAGTTTTTTGGTATCTATACTCTGTGATTGAAATCATTTTACCCTGGGAGGTCATATTCCAAATCAAACCTCGGATACCAGAGGGGAATAATTTCCTTAAGGGGACACTGTGAGTTCAGCGGACTTGATCTATTTTGTTAAAAGTTTTTTCAGATTCTGGTACGTTACATATTCTTAATTTTTCCTTAATTAATTTATGTTCATGTCTTGTACTGATTCAGTAAACTTTGGTAACTTCGTATTTCTGCAAAGTTTTATCAGAATCAGTAATTCTGTTTTTTCTAACACAGATTGGCAACAATCTTAAGGAAATTATTTTTATTATATATTAATTTGTGTTTCTGGTGGAGACAAAAATCTTCGTGATTTTATACTCCTTGAAGTTTGCAATTATAATTTATTGCTGACTAAGACTGTATCGATTTTTGTTTATTAGAGATGGCAAACAACATTGTTACAGTGGTTGTTGCTGCACTAACACGAACTGTTGTACCACAAGCAGAGAAACCAGATAAATTCACTTGTGTGAATTTCAAAGAATGGCACCAACGAGTGTTTTTCTGGCTTACCACTCTTGGTCTACATAAATTTATCAGCGTAGAAACTCCAGTGCATGCTGATGATATGCAAGATAGAGAAAAATTCATGATTATCGAAGCATGGAAACAGGCAGACTTCCTATGCAAGGGCTACATTTTGAGTGCTTTAGAGGATGACTTATATAATGTCTATAGTGCAATGTCAACTTCGAAAGAGTTGTGGGATGCACTTGAGAAGAAATATAAGACAGAAGATGCATGCTTGAAAAAGTTTGTGGTCGCTAAGTTTTTAGACTATAAAATGGTAGATAGTAAACTATTGGATCAATAGTTCAGGAACTCCAACTTATCCTCCATGATCTGATTGTTGAATATATGGTGGCAAATGAAGCTTTTCAAGTGGCTGCAATAATCGAGAAGTTGCCTCCGTCGTGGAACGACTTCAAGAATTATCTAAAGCACAAGCATAAGGAAATGAAGCTTGAAGTTGTTGTGATTCGGCTCAAGATTGAGAAAGATAACAAAACCGCTGAAAAGAAGTCTCGTAAGAGTTCAACAATCATTGGAGTTAATATTGTTGAAGAAGCTCCTACCAAAGACAAAAAGAGAAAGAAGTCTAACAGGCAGAAGTAAGAACAAGCCAAGAAGAAATTCAAAGGCAACTATGGTAAGGATGGTCATAGGTCTTCTGATTGTCGTGCTCCAAGAAAGGACAAAGGCAAATGCAAAGTCAAAAGTCAAGCAAACATTGTGGAAAAGATGGAAGATGTAGATGACTTGTGTGCAATGATTTCAGAGTGTAACTTAGTTGGAAATCCCAAGGAGTGGTTTGTCGACTCAGGTGCCACTCGACATATTTGCTCTGAGAAAAAAGCTTTTATAATGTACACTCTTGCTGAGTACGATGATGATTTGTTCATGGGAAACACAGCAACAACAAGGATTGCAGGAACTGGGAAAGTAATGTTGAAAATGACATCCGGCAAAGTGTTGACTTTGAACAATGTTCTTCATGTTGCCCTACTCGTTAATAACGGATTTAAGTGTGTCCTAGTTAGTGATAAAGTTGTAATAAGTAAGAATGAAATGTTCATAGGAAAGGGCTACCTCAATGAGGGTCTTTTCAAACTGAATGTAATGGTTGTTGACAGTATTAATAAGAATTTTGTTTCTTTTTACTTATTGGAGTCAAATGATTTATGGCATGCCCGTTTGAGACATGTAAATTACAAAGCCTTGCGAAAATTGGTTACTTTAGAAGTATTGCCTGATTTTAAATGCGATAAATCGAAATGCGAATTTAGTGTGGAAATTAAGTTTGTTAAACATCCTTATAAGTTAGTTAAAAGAAATTTCAAAGACTTAATTCACACAGATATATGCGATATGAAGTCGACACCATCTTATGGTGAAAAAAAGTATTTTATAACTTTTATTGACGACTGCACTCGATTTTGTTATATATATTTGCTTAATAGTAAGGATGAAGCAATTGATGCATTTAAGCAATACAAAACTGAAGTGGAGAACCAATTGAGTCTAAAGATAAAAATGATTCAGAGTGATAGGGGTGGAGAATATGAATCTCCTTTTGCAGAGATATGTTTGTAATATGGTATTATTCATCAAACTAGTGCACCCTATACACCACAGTCAAATGGTTTGGCGGAACGGAAGATAAGAACATTAAACAAAATGATGAATGCCATGATGATTAATTCTGGTTCACCGCGAAACCTTTGGGGGAAAGCCATCCTTACGGCTAATAAGATACTCAATAGAGTACCCCATCGAAAAACAAAATCAATTCCATATGAGTTGTGAAAGGAAGGAAATCCAACTTGGAATATTTCAAAGTGTGGGGTGTTTAGCCAAGGTAGAGGTTCATTTACCGAAGAGGGTTAAAATTGGACCCAAAATAGTAGACTGTGTATTTATTGGGTATGTTGTGAACCATAAGGCCTGTCGGTTTTTAGTTCACAAATCTGATAATTTTGAGATTCATGTTAATACGATAATTGAGTCAGATAATGCAGAATTTTTTGAAAATATTTATTTATATAAAACTGAGTGTGAGTCGACAAGTGAAAGACCTAAACGACCACGAGAAGAATCAACGGAAAATATTCTAACTAGTGGGGATCCTAGGCGTAGTACTCGCCAAAGGAAACCTGCTTCTTTCGGACCAGATTTTGTAGCACTATTGCTTGAAAATGAGCCTCAAACATTTAAAGCAGCTATGTCTTCGTTTGAGTCAACTTATTGGAAAGAAGCAGTCAATAGTGAGATCGAATCAATTTTAAGTAATCACACTTGGGAATTAGATGATCTTCCTCCAGGAAATAAACCTTTAGGATCAAAATGGATCTATTAAGGGAAAATGAAACCTTATGGGACTATTGACAAATATACGGCTAGACAGGTAGTCAAAGGGTACAAACAAAAAGAAAGGTCTAGACTACTTTGACACATACTCTCCAGTAACAAGGATAACATCAATTAGGATGTTAATAGCACTAGCAGCAGTGCATGATCTTAAAATCCACCAAATGGATGTAAAGACAGTCTTCTTAATGGAGAGTTTGATGAAGAAATTTACATGGAACAACCCGAAGGGTTTGTAGTTCCTGGTAAAGAAAAGAAAGTGTGCAGACTTGTAAAGTCACTTTATGGACTCAAGCAAGCACCCAAACAATGGCATGCTAAATTTGACCAAACAATGTTGGCAAATGAATTCAAGATTAACGAATGTGATAAATGTGTTTACATTAAAAACATTATGAATCATGAAGTCATTGTTGTTTGTATGTTGATGACATGTTAACAATGAGTAAAGACATTGACGATATAAATGCTACTAAGTGCATATTGTCCAGCAAGTTCGATATGAAGGACTTAGGAGTTGCTGATTTGATCTTAGGGGTCAGGATTATCAAAACTCACTAGGGACTAGCATTGTCTCAATCTCATTATATTTAAAGACTATTGGATAAGTTCAATTACTTGAATTTCAATATTGTCAAAACTCTAATTGATTTAAGTTGTACATTTAAAAAGAATGAAGGTCAAAGTGACTCTCAATTGAAATATGCCATAGTATTGGGAAGTTTGATGTATATTATGAATTGTATGCGACCAGATATAGCATATGCTATTAACAAACTGAGTCGGTTCACTAGTAATACGAGTCAAACTCACTGCATGGAAATGAAACGTGTGTTGGGTTATCTGAAATATACACAACACTATGCTTTGAATTATAATGAATATCCAGTTGTGGTTGAAGGATATAGTGATGAAAATTGGATCACCGGGTCAAATGATGTAAAATCCACTAGTGGTTATGTGTTTATACTTGGTGGAGGAGCAGTCTCTTGGAAATCGTCCAAACAGACATGTATTGCTCGCTCCACAATGGAATCTGAATTCATTGCTTTGGATAAGGCTGGTGAAGAAGCTGAATGGATCCGGAATTTCCTAGAGGATATTCAGTTCTGGCCCAAACCTGTTGGACCTATTTGCATACATTGCGATAGTCAAGCAGCAATAGGTAGGGCAAGGAGTGTCATGTACAACGGGAAGTCTCGTCATATACGACGGAGACATAACACCGTAAGACAACTGCTCTCTAGTGGAATTATCACAATTGACTATATAAAGACAAGCGATAATGTGTCAAATCCACTAATGAAAGATTTAGTGAGAGAGGCAGTTTAAAGATCATCTAAGGGAATGGGTTTACGGCTTAGGACAATTCAGCATGACGGTAACTCTATCTAGCAGACTGGAGATCCCAAGAGCTAGATTCAAAGAGAAAAACAAAGTTGTGGATGACGGTTCGACATTGTCAATTAACTCAATCTATTCTCATCATGAAGACAATGTTCAAGAACAAGGTTAAGACTTTAAGCACCCAAACAATGACATGCTAAATTTGACCAAACAATGTTGGCAAATGGATTCAAGATTAACGAATGTGATAAATGTGCTTACATTAAAAACGTTATGAATCATGAAGTCATTGTTTGTTTTTATGTTGATGACATGTTAACAATGAGTAAATATATTGACGATATAATGCTACTAAGTGCATGTTGTCCAGCAAGTTCGATATGAAGGACTTAGGAGTTGTTGATTTGATCTTAGGGATCAGGATTATCAAAACTCCCCAGGGACTAGTATTATCTCAATCTCATTATATTGAAAGAGTATTGGATAAGTTCAATTACTTGAATTTCAATATTGTCAAAACTCCAATTGATTTAAGCCGTACATTTAAAAAGAATGAAGGCCAAAGTGACTCTCAATTGGAATATGCCAGAGTATTGGAAAGTTTGATGTATATTATGAATTGTACGCGATCAAATATAGCATGTGCTATTAGAAAACAGAGTCGGTTCACTAGTAATCCGAGTCAAACTCACTGTATGGAAATGAAACGTGTGTTGGGTTATCTAAAATATACACAACACTATGATTTGAATTATATTAAATATCCTACTGTGATTGATGGTTATAGTGATGCAAATTGGATCACCGGGTCAAATGATGTAAAATTCACGAGTGGTTATGTGTTCATACTTGGTGGATGAGCAGTCTCTTGGAAATTGTCCAAACAGACATGTATTGCTCGCTCCACAATGGAATCTGAATTTATTGCTTTGGATAAGGCTGGTAAAGAAGCTGAATGGCTTTGGAATTTCCTAGAGGATATTCAGTTCTGGCCCAAACCTGTTGGACCTATTTGCATACATTGCGATAGTCAAGCAGCAATAGGTAGGGCAGGGAGCGTTATGTACAATGAGAAGTCTCGTCATATACGACGGAGACATAACACCGTAAGACAACTGCTCTCTAGTGGAATTATCACAATTGACTATATAAAGACAAGCGATAATGTGTCAGATTCACTAATGAAAGATCTAGTGAGAGAGGCAGTTTAAAGATCATCTAAGGGAATGGGTTTACGGCTTAGGACAATTCAGCATGACGGTAACTCTATCTAGCAGACTGGAGATCCCAAGAGCTAGATTCAAAGAGAAAAACAAAGTTGTGGATGACGGTTCGACATTGTCAATTAACTCAATCAATTCTCATCATGAAGACAATGTTCAAGAACAAGGTTAAGACTTTAAGGCTTGTTAATGAGGTAATAAAGCTTAAAGTTTTTAATGATTTGCTAAGTTCGGTAGATTTGACCAAATAGTGTATCTACGAGATGATACGGTTAGAAATCACCTATATGAGTGTGAAGTGTAAGCCGCTTCAAAGAGAATTTTATGTCAAAAGCCTATTCTCTATGCACTCATGAAACCAGGAGGTGTTCATGGCTGAAATGAACACAACCGTAAGAACCATAAAAAGTAAAGAATTAATTGTGTGACATATGGTTGTCTAGGTATACACCAAAGCTCGACGGTTCAAAGATATCACTTCTACCGATTGACCAAGTATATCCGACATATGTTCACTACGGAAAGTCCAAGAAGAAACCTACTTATCCAGATGCAATTAATCCTTGCCTGTAAAGTACACAACTATCCGTGCATTCTTATGTTATAACCATTCCTCATCAATGTGGGGGATTGTTGGGTATGTTGCAAGAATTGATGGGAAATAGAGGGAAAGAGAGGAACTTGAAAAGTTGGGAACTTGAAAAGTCTTCTTATGCTTTAATGAGAAAGGCATTTGTCCCTCATCGGTGGTGGAAAGAAAAATAGGAAGTTTAAATATAGAAACACTCCTATTAATTGTTAAAAGGGTTGGAAAGAGGGACCCCCCTCGCGCCGTCATCGTCACTCGCTCGGCTTCGGCATTAATTTTTGGATAAAGTTTGTTTTAATTATTTAATTATTTATTTAATTAATTAAATTAAATGGCCAAAAATATTTTCAATTAATTAGTTGATAACAGAAATATTTTCAGTTATTTAGTTGAAATTAACCGAAACGTTTAAAATTTTTAGTTGATTAACCCGACCCGACTCGGATCCGTGCGTGATCTGTTATATTTAAAAACCTTTTTCGTTTTATTTAAAATTCCCGCAATGACTGTTCTGAAAGGTTGCAACTTTCAGGAACAGTCATTACCATTTGAAAGGTTGCAAACTTTCATTAATGGTCGTGTGGATTCTGAAAGGGTTGCAACCTTTCAGGACCTGTTCTTCTTGCCTATAAATACCATTATTTCTTCAGAATATTTCCTTACGAATTTTCTGATTTTCTTCTTCTTCTTCTGCACAAAAATTTTCTTCGTGTACTTTCCTTCTATTAACTTGTTCGCTAACACCAGAGTTTTTTGGTATCTATATGCTGTGATTGGGATCATTTTACCCTGGGAGGTCATATTCCAAATCAAACATCGGATACTAGAGGGGAATAATTTCCTTTAGGGGACACTATGAGTTCAGTGGATTTGTTCTTTTCTGTTAAAAGTTTTTTCAGATTCTGGTACGTTACAGATTCTTAATTTTTCCTTAATTAATTTATGTTCATCTCTTGTACTGATTCAGTAAACTTTGGTTACTTCGTGTTTCTGTAAAGTTTTATCAGAATCAGTAATTCTGTTTTTTCTAACACAGATTTGCAACAATCTTAAGGAAATTATTTTTATTATATATTAATCTGTGTTTCTGGTGGAGACAAAAATCTTCGTGATTTTATACTCCTTGAAGTTTGCAATTATAATTTATTGCTTACTATGACTGTATCGATTTTTGTTTATTAGAGATGGCAAACAACTGTGTTACAGTGACTGTTGCTGCACCAACCCGAATTGTTGTACCACAAGCAGAGAAACCGGGTAAATTCACTGGTGTGAATTTCAAAGAATGGCAGCAACAACTATTTTTCTGGCTTACCACTCTTGGTCTGCAGAAAGTTACCAGCGAAAAAACTTCAGTGTCTGCTAATGATATGTCAGACAGAGAAAAATTCATAATTATCGAAGCATGGAAACAGGCAGACTTCATATACAAGGTCTACATTTTGTGTGCTTTAGAGGATGACTTATATAATGTCTATAGTGCAATGTCAACTTCGAAAGAGTTGTGGGATGCACTTGAGAAGAAATATAAGACAGAAGATGCATGCTTGAAAAAGTTTTTGGTCGCAAAGTATTTAGACTATAAAATGGTAGATAGTAAAACTGTTGGATCACAAGTAGTAAAACTGTTGGATCGCACGTGCAGGAACTCCAACTTATTCTCCATGATCTGATTGCTGAAGATATGTTGGTACATGAAGCTTTTCAAGTGGTTGCAATGATCTAGAAGTTGCCTCTTTCGTTGAACGACTTCAAGAATTATCTAAAGCACAAGCGTAAGAAAATGAAGCTTGAAGATCTTGTGATTTGGCTCAAGATTGAGGAAGTTAACAAAACCGCTGAAAATAAGTCTCGTAAGAGTTCAACAATCATTGGAGTTAATATTGTTGAAGAAGCTCCTACCAAAGATAGAAAGAGAAAGAAGTCCAACGGGCAGAAGTCAGAACAGGCCAAGAAGATATTCAAAGGCAACTGTTACAACTGTAGTAAGGCTGGTCATAGGTCTTCTGATTGTCGTGCTCCAAGAAAGGACAAAGACAAAGGCAAAGGCAAAAGTCAAGCAAACATCGTGAAAAATATGGAAGATGAAGATTACTTGTGTGCAATGATTTCGGTGTGTAACTTATTTGGAAATTTCAAGGAGTGGTTTCTCGACTCAGGTGTCACTCAACATATTTGCTCTGCGAAAGAAGTTTTTGCAACGTACACTCCTGCTGAGTACGATGAAAATTTGTTCATGGAAAACACAGCAACAACAAGGATTGCAGGAATTGGGAAAGTAATGTTGAAAATGACATCCGGCAAAGTGTTGACTTTGAACAATGTTCTGCATGTCCCTACTATTAGTAAGAATTTAGATTCTGATGCACTACTCGTTAAGAAAGGGTTTAAGTGTGTCCTAGTTAGTGATAAAGTTGTAATAAGTAAGAATGAAATGTTCATAGGAAAGGGCAACCTCAGTGAGGGTCTTTTCAAACTGAATGTAATAGTTGTTGACAGTATTAATAAGAATTTTATTTCTGTTTACTTATTGGAGTCAAATGATTTATGGCATGTCTGTTTGGGACATGTAAATTACAAAGCCTTGCGAAAATTGGTTACTGTAGAAGTATTGTCTGATTTTAAATGCGATAAATCGAAATGTGAAATTCGTGTGGAAACTAATTTTGTTAAACATCCTTATAAGGCTGTTGAAAGAAATTCCAAAACTTTAGACTTAATTCACACAGATATATGTGATATGAAGTCGACACCATCTCGTAGTGGAAAAAAGTATTTTATAACTTTTATTGACGATTGCACTCGATTTTATTATGTATATTTGCTTAATAGTAAGGATGAAGCAATTGATGCATTTAAGTACTACAAAAATGAAGTGGAGAACCAATTGAATCTAAAGATAAAAATGATTCGGAGTGATAGGGATGGAGGATATGAATCTTCTTTTGCAGAGATATGTTTGGAATATGGTATTATTCATCAAACTAGTGCACCCTATACACCACAGTCAAATGGTTTGGCGGAACAGAAGAATAGAACATTAAAGGAAATGATGAATGCCTTGATGATTAATTCTTGTTCACCGCGAAACCTTTGGGGGAAGCCATCCTTACGGCTAATAAGATACTCAATAGAGTACCCCATCAAAAAACAAAATCAATTCCATATGAGTTGTGAAAGGAAGGAAATCCAACTTGGAATATTTTAAAGTGTGGGGGTGTTTAGCCAAGGTAGAGGTTCATTTACTTAAGAGGGTTAAAATTGGACCCAAAATAGTAGACTGTGTATTTATTGGGTATGTTGTGAACCATAAGGCCTGTCGGTTTTTAGTTCACAAATCTGATAATTTTGAGATTCATATTAATGCGATAATTAAGTCAGATAATGCAGAGTTTTTTGAAAACATTTATCTGTATAAAACTGAATGTGAGTCAAAAAGTGAAAGACCTAAACGACCACGAGAAGAATCAACGGAAAATATTCTAACTAGTGGGGATCCTAGGCGTAGTACTCGCCAACGGAAACCTGCTTCTTTCGGACCAGATTTTGTAGCACTATTGCTTGAAAATGATCCTCATACATTTAAAGCATCTATGTCTTCGTCTGAGTCAACTTATTGGAAAGAAGCAGTCAATAGTGAGATCGAATCAATTTTAAGTAATCACACTTGGAAATTGGCTGATCTTCCTCCAGGAAATAAATATTTAGGATCAAAATGGATCTTTAAAAGGAGAATGAAACCTAATGGGACTATTGAAAAATATAAGGCTAGACTGGTAGTCAAAGGGTACAGACAAAAGGAAGGTCTGGACTACTTTGACACATACTCTCCAGTAACAAGGATAACATCAATTAGGATGTTAATATCACTAGCAACATGCATGATCTTAAAATCCACCAAATGGATGTAAAGACAGCATTTTTAAATGGAGAGTTGGAGGAAGAAATTTACATGGAACAACCCGAAAGGTTTGTAGTTCCTAGTAAAGAAAAGAAAGTGTGCAGACTTGTAAAGTCACTTTATGGACTCAAGCAAGCACCCAAACAATGGCATGCTAAATTTGACCAAACAATGTTGGCAAATGAATTCAAGATTAACGAATGTGATAAATGTGTTTACATTAAAAACGTTATGAATCATGAAGTCATTGTTTGTTTGTATGTTGATGGCATGTTAACAATGAGTAAAGACATTGACGATATAAATGCTACTAAGTGCATATTGTCCAGCAAGTTCGATATGAAGGACTTAGGAGTTGCTGATTTGATCTTAGGGGTCAGGATTATCAAAACTCACTAGGGACTAGCATTGTCTCAATCTCATTATATTTAAAGACTATTGGATAAGTTCAATTACTTGAATTTCAATATTGTCAAAACTCTAATTGATTTAAGTTGTATATTTAAAAAGAATGAAGGTCAAAGTGACTCTCAATTGAAATATGCCATAGTATTGGGAAGTTTGATGTATATTATGAATTGTATGCGACCAGATATAGCATGTGCTATTAACAAACTGAGTCGGTTCACTAGTAATACGAGTCAAACTCACTGCATGGAAATGAAACGTGTGTTGGGTTATCTGAAATATACACAACACTATGCTTTGAATTATAATGAATATCCTGTTGTGGTTGAAGGATATAGTGATGAAAATTGGATCACCGGGTCAAATGATGTAAAATCCACTAGTGGTTATGTGTTTATACTTGGTGGAGGAGCAGTCTCTTGGAAATCGTCCAAACAGACATGTATTGCTCGCTCCACAATGGAATCTGAATTCATTGCTTTGGATAAGGCTGGTGAAGAAGCTGAATGGATCCGGAATTTCCTAGAGGATATTCCATTCTGGCCCAAACCTGTTGGACCTATTTGCATACATTGCGATAGTCAAGCAGCAATAGGTAGGGCAAGGAGTGTCATGTATAACGGGAAGTCTCGTCATATACGACGGAGACATAACACCGTAAGACAACTGCTCTCTAGTGGAATTATCACAATTGACTATGTAAAGTCAAGCGATAATGTGTCAGATCCACTAACGAAAGGCCTAGTGAGAGAGGCAGTTTAAAGATTATCTAAGGGAATGGGTTTACGTCTTAGGACAAGTCAGCATGATGGTAACTCTATGTAGCAGACTGGAGATCCCAAGAGCTAGATTCAAAGAGAAAAACAAAGTTGTGGTTGACGGTTCGACATTGTCAATTAACTCAATCCATTCTCATGATGAAGACAATGTTCAGGAACAAGGTTAAGACTTTAAGGCTTGTTAATGAGGTAATAAAGCTTAAAGTTTTTAATGATTTGATAAGTTCGGTAGATTTAACCAAATAGTGTATCTACGAGATGATACGGTTAGAAATCACCTATATGAGTGTGAAGTGTAAGCCGCTTCAAAGAGAATTTTATGTCAAAGGTCTATTCTCTATACACTCATGAAACCAGGAGGTTTTATGACTGAAACGAACACAACCGTAAGAACCATAAATAGTAAAGGGTTAATTGTGTGACATATGATTGTCTATGTATACACCAAAGCTCGATGGTTCAAAGATATCACATCTATCGATTGATCGAATATATCCAAAATATGTTCACTACGAAAAGTTCAAGGGGAAACCTACTTATCCAGATGCAATTAATCCTTGCATGTAAAGTACACAATTATCCGTGTATTCCTATGTTATAACCATTTCCCATCAATGTGGGGGATTGTTGGGTATGTTGCAAGAATTGATGGGAAATAGATGGAAAGAGAGGAACTTGAAAAGTTGAGAACTTGAATAGTTGGAAACTTAAAAAGTCTTCTTATGCTTTAATGAAAAAGGCATTTGTCCCTCATCGGTGGTGGAAAGAAAAATAGGAGAGTTTAAATATAGAAACACTCCTATTAGTTGTTAAAAGGGTTGGAAAGAGGCCCTCGCGTCGTCGTCGTCGTCGCTCGCTCGGCTTCGGCTATGGCTACGGCATTATTTTTTTAGACAAAGTTTGTTTAATTATTTAATTATTCATTTAATTAATTAAATTAAACGGCCAAAAATATTTTCAATTAATTAGTTGATAAAAGAAACGTTTTCAGTTATTTAGTTGAAATTAACCGAAACGTTTCAACTTTTTAGTTGATTAACTCGACCCGACTCGGATCCACGTGTGATCCATTTTATTTAAAAAAAAATCAGTTTTATTTAAAATTCTCGTCATGACTGTTCTGAAAGGTTGCAACTTTCAGGAACAGTCAGTACCATTTGAAAGATTGCAAACTTTCATTAATGATCGTGTGGATTCTGAAAGGGTTGCAACCTTTCAGAACCTGTTCTTCTTGCCTATAAATACCATTATTTCTTCAGAATATTTCCTTATGAATTTTCTGATTTTCTTCTTCTTCTTCTTCTGCACAAAAAATTTCTTCGTGTACTTTCCTACTGTTAACTAGTTCGCTGACACTAGAGTTTTTTGGTAACTATACTCTGTGATTGAGATCATTTTACCCTGGGAGGTCATATTCCAAATCAAACATCGGATACTAGAGGGAAATAATTTCCTTAAGGAGACACTGTGAGTTCAGTGGACTTGATCTTTTCTGTTAAAAGTTTTTTCAGATTTTGGTACGTTACAGATTCTTAATTTTTCCTTAATTAATTTATG
This sequence comes from Solanum sitiens, assembly GCA_016801875.1. Lineage (NCBI taxonomy): Eukaryota > Viridiplantae > Streptophyta > Magnoliopsida > Solanales > Solanaceae > Solanum > Solanum sitiens. The sequence goes on along the minus strand of JABWTJ010000450.1, from coordinate 649,567 downwards.
TTCATCTCTTGTACTGATTCAGTAAACTTTGGTTACTTCGTGTTTCTGCAAAGTTTTATCAGAATCAGTAATTCTGTTTTTCTAACACAGATTGGCAACAAAAATATCTTAGGCCATAAATCGATATAACTTGAACCCAATATCTTCTCATCATGGTGCATTAGGACTTTGACCAATGTCTTACCCTTTTGGTGCGATTACGTAAATGCATCGTCTTATTTTTTTTATGCGATTCGACATAGATCCATCGTCTTACCCAACCGTTAATGACATATTATGTCAAAATATATCAAGATTCACCATCGAACCTTTAAAAATATCACCACTTCCAATTGCTAAAATATTTAACTACAACAGATCATATATAAATACATATAATCAACATTACAATAATAAATGTAGTCAAATAAAATATGTACCTTTTATGACCGGATATACTTGTATTGGTCATACCTATCTCTTGCCAATTTTCACGTCATATTGGAGTTGGAGCCAAAGCTCTGTTCTCGTACTTCATAATTTAACGAAGCACTCAATAATTCTTAATGGGTAGAACAATCATGCTGATAACGTATTATGAAATTATATAAATAAGAAGACGAATAAAGTAGGGAGAAGAGAAAAGACTTCTTATTCCTCTTAAAGTATATTCAGGATTCACAGATCTTATTTACAATTAAGGAAAACCTCTTTATTTATAGGGGAAGCCTAATTTTGTCCCCAAGAAGGATTCCTAAGCATATCCTAAAAGGACTCCACATAATTAGACATTCACTATAATACAAATATGTTTATAACAATATCAATAATTACCTAAGGTATGACGACATTTCATTTTCGAATTATCTCAGCTCTTTCATCTTCTCTGTCAATATTCATATTGATTTTACTCATCATCATCATATTTATATTAATTTTAATCTTTTAGAATGAAACACCTATTGAATCGTTAAAAGAATAGAAAAACAATATAAAAATAAGAAACGTCAACCAAATTATTTAAATGGTTATTGAGTTTAGTATATATATTCATCTAATAATCGGATAAATCACTTAAAAAGACATCATTTTAATTTATCATAAGAATGAACAGAAAAAGGCTAAATTATGAAGAGAAAAAAGGAAATATTACATATCATGCAAAGTATTAAATTCGATGAAACAATTATCATACCAATAATTTATTTGCCAAAAATATTAGAAGCTAGCATACATGGTCCATTACCATAAAATTCTTCAGAATTCCTCCATTTCTTTATCATTAGTTTCTTCTTCTTCCTCGTTGCACTGAGGAGGATGGTGGTCCTTCACCTTCAACCATAATCAAAATAATTTTACATACAATAAAGAAGGCATACAATTAATAAAGAAGACATACATACATACAATAATATACTTTCACTCATTTTTCTTTTATGATCTCAAGTGCAATTAACTTTTTATTGAATGTGGTTTTTGTTACACATTTTTGAATTTATATTTTGAAGAGTTGGCTTAAAAAGATGTGGATGATAATGTAGTTTAGAGTAATATGTTTTCACAAATTCGGCTTATGAAGTCTAGCTGTTTTTTAAAAACAACGTTAGTTATTATTTGAAATGTACATTTTAAATGAATTATTTGATATTTATCAAATAACGTGGTTCTCTTGTTCCTCTTTTTTTTAATTGTTATGACTGATAGCTTTTTATATATATTATTTAATAAGGCATGTGATCGAGATGAAATTTCAAATTTTAAATTTTAAAAAGGAACAAAATTATCTCATTTTCACAGATGTAGATCCAGTGTTTTTAATTAATTATCCTACCAATTTGTTTTTAATATTATAAAACCATATGTATTAACTAAAAATAATTTTACAATTACATCACCATATTTTTTAAAATAGTTTTAAAATTATTCTATTTAATTAATTTTGATTAATTAACAAAATATATTTTTTTGATTCTGACATGTAGAATTTTTTCCCTCTCCTATGTTTGTGAGAGAGAGGAGTTGCGTTATTTTTTATTTTGTTAGTTAAATTAAAAGAATATAAAAATGTATAGTTTAAGTAAAAAGTTTGAACTGATTGAATATACAATAATATATATATATATATATATATATATATATATATATATATGATTAATATATTAATAATCATATTAATATAATCTCTCAGAATATTTATATATGTATGTCTAAATATTCAAATAAAATGTGTAGGATTAATTGTCTTTTACCAGCAGAGTAATTGCCAAAATTCTTCATAACGCCATTTTTAGCTAATCGAGATGTTGATGTAATGTAAGCTAGATTTGCAACAAAACTTAGTTCTAGGTGTTCAATATAATAACTACTCTTGTTATAAAATTCCACCACCCTTAACACATATAGCTTTAAAGAAGCACAGATGCCTAAATAAATGTTTTGAAGAATGTCAAAGTATCAAGTTCCATAGAAGATGTTGTAGAGACGTGGTTCAGTTAAATCCAAATGTAACTGGAAGACTTAGAAAACCTAATTCCTACTTGATTAAGAAAATCACGTAACCTATTTCCTACTGGATTAAGGAATTCACGTGTAAGGTTTCTTTCCTAGTAAAGAGGAAGTCCAAGTCGAGTTCAAAAAGGCTTTGAGGCGAAGACAAGTTCAAGACGAATAAGGAGGCGTGGTCTATAAATACAACAATAGTTTCTTTGAAGAAATTTGCGCTTACATCGACAGTAATATCAAAACACGATCAATTACAATCAGAGTTTTGAGTGAAGGTATTGTTCGACAAGTTGAAGAACTTAAAGAACATTAGAAGTCTTAAAACTTGGGGTTTTGATCTTGGGGTAGATAGGAATTAGAGTATATAATTTCTTAGGTTACATTGATTTGTAATTGGTGTGTTATTTGAAGGTTTATAAATAATACAAGGTTTTATACGAAACTATTTACAGTTAAGTTTCAATCAAGTAGGAACAAGTAACTAGTACGTGTTCCTTTGTAGAATTCAAGAGGGTAGAATTTTAACAACGTGATAAACGTGAAAGAGGAAGTATTCTCATTACTAAGCCCATAAATATTGTAAAGTTCACTCCGTTCCTATTAATATGTCTATTATTTTAAATTTCATCTTCTCCAATCAGTAGACATACAATTTTGGACCTTCTATGAGTTCCAATTCATTTCTGGCTAAAATATTTATTTTTAAAATATAAACCTTTATTTTAATAATAATCGTGTTTTATAGATAAAACTTTTATTTTTGATTTGGAAAAAGAAAAAATCACAAAAATATATTCTTGTTGTAAATTATGTATGTTTATGGGTCATATTATATGTAAGTGATGACACTTAAATGTCTTCAAAAGAAGACAAGTGTCCTTACACTTGGCAAACCTCATTCCATGCATCTTGACACTTGTCAAGATGGAAAGCAACTTGTTGGCCTATAAATATGTATGTTAACATTGAAAGGAAAAAAAACTAATTTCATTCTCCCTATTTCTATCTCCACTTTACTTCTTCTATGTTATTATTTTAATTTATAACACGTTATCAGCACGAGGCTCTAATTTCTTTCAAATATATTAGAATATGGAAATTCCTCAGTCTTCAGTTGGATCCAAAATCAATCATGATGATATATGTCTTATAGATAGTGCCACAACACATACAATTTTAAAAGATAAGAAATATTTCTCTTATTTAATTATGAAAGAAGCTAATGTGAATACAATATCTGGTAGTGCAAAATTAATAGAAGGCTCCGGAAAAGCTAACTCATTACTTATCGGAGGAACAAATTTGATAATCAATGAAGCATTATATGTAGTAAGTCTCAAAGAAACTTATTAAGTTTCAAAGACATTCATCAAAATAACTATCATATTGAGACTACAAGTGATGAAAAGAATGAATATCTTTATATTACTACAATTATGTCGGGTAAAAAGTTTGTACTTGAAAAGTTACCCGCTCTTTCATCCGGCTTATATTGCACAAGTATTAGAATGGCTGAAGCACATGTCATAGTAAACAAAATGCTTACAAAATCAAATGATTTTATTATTTGACATGACCGGTTGGGCCATCCCGGTTCTAATATGATGCGCAAAATAATAGAGAGTTCACATGGACACTCTTTGAAGAACCATAAAATTCTTCAATTTAAGGAATTCTCTTGTGCTGCATGTTCTCAAGGCAAATTGATCACTAGACCATCAGTAATCAAAGTGGAAATTGAATCTCCAGCATTTCTGAAACGTATACAGGGTGATATATGTGGGCCCATTCACCCATCATGTGGACCATTTAAATATTATATGATTTTAATAGATGCATCTACAAGATGGTCACATGTGTGCTTATTATCAACGCGTAATATGGCGTTTGCAAGGTTACTTGCTCAAATAATAAACTTAAGAGCACAATTTTCAGATTATACAATTAAGAAAATTCGTCTTGATAATGCTGGTGAATTTACATCCCAAGCTTTTAATGATTATTGTATATCAACTGGGATAAAAGTTGAGCATCCAGTTGCTCATGTTCATACTCAAAATGGTCTAGCGGAGTCATTGATTAAACGTCTTCAATTAATTGTGAGACCAATGCTTATGAGAACAAAACTTCCCATTTCATTATGGGGTCATGCTATTTTACATGCAGCAAGTCTTGTACGGATCAGACCGACAAGTTATCAAAAAATCTCTCCATTACAATTGACTTTTGGTCACGAGCAGAACATTTCCCATCTAAGAATATTTGAATGTGTGGTATATGTTCCAATTGCTCCACCACAACGTACAAAAATGGGTCTCCAAAGAAGGTTGGGGATATATGTTGGGTATGAATCTCCTTCGATTATAAAATATTTGAAACCTATGACTGGAGATTTATTTACAGCAAGATTTGCTGATTGCCATTTCGATGAATCAATATACCCAACATCAGGGGGAGAAAATATGCAGCTGAAAAAAGAAATCGATTGGAATGCATTATCACTATCTCATTTAGATCCTCGTACAAATAAATGTGAACAAGAGGTTCAAAAGATAATCCATTTGCAAAATATTGCAAATCAACTGCCAGATGCATTCACTGACCTATTAAGAGTTACTAAATCTCATATTCCAGCTGCTAATGCTCCAATTCGAGTTGACATTTTGATAAAATAATTAATCAATACAAATGAGTCTAGACCACGCTTAAAACGTGGTAGATCAATCGGTTCCAAATATAAAAATCCTCGAAAAAGGAAAGAAGCTAACGATCAAGATGGTCATAATATGAAAGAACCTGCTCAAGAAGAGCAAAGAGACATAATAATTGATGAAACCTTGGAAGAGGTTCAGGCGTCTGAAAATAATGAAGAAATCTCAATAAACTATGTCTCATCAAGAAAAATATGGAATCAAAATGATATAATTATCAACAATAATTTTGCTTATAATATTGCTATAGAAATAATGCAACAAAATGAGGATCTTGCACCAAAATCTGTCGATGAATGTAGACAGAGAAATAATTGGCCAAAATGGAAAGATGCAATTCAAGTTGAATTAGCTTCGCTTGAAAAACGCAAAGTTTTTGAACCGATAGTCCGAACACCTGAAGGTATAAATCCAGTGGGGGTACAAATGGGTTTTTGTGCGAAAACAAAATGAGAAAAATAAAGTCGTAAGATATAAGGCACGACTAGTAGCACAAGGATTTTCGCAAAGACCTGGTATTGATTATATGGAGACATATTCTCCTGTGGTGGACGCAATCACGTTCAGGTATCTTATAAATCTGGCAGTTCATGAAAAACTTGACATGCATCTGATGGATGTCGTTACAGCCTATTTATATGGCTCACTAGACAACGATATTTTTATGAAAATTCCTGAAGGATTAAAAATGCCTGAAGTATATAAAAATTTCCGGGAAAATTATTCAATAAAACTTCAAAAATCTTTATACGGATTGAAACAACCAGGACGCATGTGGTATAATCGCCTTAGCGAATACCTATTAAAGGAAGGGTATACGAATGACCCAATTTTTCCTTGTGTATTTATTAAAAGGTCGGGATCTGAATTTGTCATTATAGCTGTATATGTTGATGACTTGAATATCATTGGAACTTGCGAAGAGCTTTCAAAAGCAGTAGAATGTTTGAAAAAGGAATTTGAAATGAAAGACCTTGGAAAGACAAAATTTTATCTTGGTCTACAAATTGAATATTTTAAAAGTGGAGTATTTATTCATCAATCAACATATACTAAGAATATTTTAAAGAGATTTTACATGGATAAAGCACATCCATTAAGTACCCCAATGATTGTGAAATCACTTGATATTAATAAAGATCCATTTCGACCTCATGAGAATGACGAGGAACTTGTTGGTTCTGAAATACCATATCTTAGTGCAATTGGTGCATTGATGTACCTTTCTAGTAATTCTCGACCAGATATATCTTTTTCTGTAAATTTATTAGCTAGATTTAGTTCTTCCCCTACTCGAAGACACTGGAATGGTATTAAACATATATTTAGATACCTTCAAGGGACCATCGATATGGGATTATTTTATTCAAAAGATTCCGATTCACAATTAGTTGGCTATGCAGATGCAGGATATTTGTCTGACCCACATAAAGATCGATCTCAGACAGGTTACTTATTTACATGGAGGTACATCTATATCATGGCGTTCAACAAAACAGACTATGGTTGCTACTTCTTCAAATCATGCAGAGTTAATCGCCATACTTGAAGCAAGTCGAGAATGCATGTGGTTGAGATCAATAACTCGACACATCCAGGAAATATGTGGTCTTCCCTTAAAAGGAGACATCCCAACAACCTTATTTGAAGACAATTCTGCGTGTATAGCTCAACTAAGAGGAGGATACATCAAAGGAGATTGAACAAAACATATTTCACCAAAATTCTTCTTTACTCACGATCTTCAAAAGAAGGGAGAAATAGATTTTCAACAAATTCGTTCTAGTGATAATTTAGCAGATATGTTCACCAAGGCATTACCAACTTCAATCTTATACAAGATCGGAATGCGTCATCTTCGAGATATTAAGTAATGTGTTAATCAGGGGGAGATACGTGTTGCACTCTTTTTCTCTTAACCAAGATTTTATCCCACTGGATTTTCCTGGTAAGGTTTTTAATCAGGTAACAAATAATACGTATTACAAATAACTATGATTTTTTTTTTGTACATAAACATCCAAGGGGGAGTGTTGTAAATTATATATGTTTATGGGTTATATTATATGTAAGTGATGACACTTAAATGTCTTCAAAAGAAGACAAGTGTCCTTACACTTGGCAAACCTCATTCCATGCATCTTGACACTTGTCAAGATGGAAAGCAACTTGTTGGCCTATAAATATGTATGTTAACATTGAAAGGGAAAAAAAAAACTAATTTCATTCTCCCTATTTCTATCTCCACTTTACTTCTCCTATGTTATTATTTTAATTTATAACAATTCTTTGAATTTTCCTATATTTGATAGAGAGATAGTGTTTTTTGGCCAATTTATACCACTAGACGGTGCTAGTGGTGTTTTATTAAAAATTAAAATAAATGCTCACGGATAAGTACAAGCAAGGGAGACTAGGTCTTACCTTATCAAATTCTACCGGAGTATTTTATTGTTAATTACTCTCTCCGTCCATTTTTAATAGTCATGTTACGCTTTTGAAAAGTCAATTTAACTAATTTTCAAAGTTAAATTAGATTGCATTAATTCGATATATTAACACAAAAAAATAGATATTCAAAACCTGCATGGAAAGTACTATAAATTATAATTTTTTTGTATATCAATATGATTAAAAAATATATGGTAAAATATTAGTCAAAATTCTTGTTGTCTATCTATATATAATAGCAGAGGAAAAAACACCACATGTCAGCGCCAGAATTATTCTCAACATTTATGTATTAAAAAGTCAACTTCAAATTTAAAAAAAAAAAAAAAAGACATAAAGTAAAACCTCTATAAAATAATACTCGATAAATTAATAATATTTCTAAAATAATATTTTCCTTCGATCCCGACTTGGACTAATGGAAATAATCATCAATTTCGATAAGATAATAAGATGATATATTTTTAGATGACCCCTAAATAAATATATGGTCCCATTAATATCATAAATTAATAATTTTTTAAAAGTACAAATATATCTAAGACAATTTAGTGAAAAATGATTCTATTGTATTCTGGTTTTTCTTAAAATTTAAATCTAGTTGAGGCTCATCTCTGACTTTTCTTATTGCATCCAAGAGCTCCAATGTTATCTTTCGAACTGCACCATAAAATTGTGAAGAGTTCTAGATGAGATAATTATTTTCCTATGTGTAACTAGTTCCTAACGTATAGTATCATCTTCAACTTTATCATGAACATTATTTTTTACGATGGTATCCACAATTTATTATAAGCTCCGGACCTCTGAACATGTATCACTTTAACACGGCTAATACAACAGGTTATTGGCATCCCTTTGTAGTAATCGAGATCATTAATCATGACCTCAAGTTCATGAATGACGTTTTCCGAGGTAGGTTCATTCAAGTTCTGTGAGATTGCACTCCGTGAACGAATTTTACAGTGTCGAAAATAATTTGCTATTGTCTCTTGCTGAACATTTGTTGTCCAAACATGAATTGCGAATTGATCGCATCCAAAACATCGATCTTTGTTGAATCAGTTTGTCCCACTTCATAACCTTCTAGTATTCTACGATAAAACTTATTCGATAATACATTTTGAAAACTCTTATTATCACAACATCACAAGGTTGAAATTAGTAAAATACATTGATTTTGATGTATTCGTTGTACTTTATGTATAATATTTTTTATGTGAAATCAATAAATATGATACATAAATTAGTAAGATACAATGATAATGATATAATCAAAATTAACATTTATCAAATCTCAAATCATTCTTTAAATTAATAAATATTAATTTATCGATTAAATAATATCTCTATAAAATACTAAAATTTCATGGTTCCACTTATATTAATTTATAGAGATTTTACTGTAGTAGAAATTACTAAATAAATGCATCTTTCGGTTCTTAAAAAATTAATTTTAAAATCTAATTTTTCAACTAAAGTCAATCTGTCAACACCCAAAAATTATCAATTTAATTTGATTTGATATATATATATATATATATATATATATATATATATATATATATATATATATTATTGGATATTCAATTAGTTCAAACTTCTTACCTAGACTATACAATTTTATATTCTTTCAATGTAACTAATAAAATAAAAAATAATGTAACTCCTTCTATCTCTCTCTCACACACACATTGGAGAGGGAAAAAATGTCACAGAACACAAAAAATATATTTTGTTAATTAGTTAAAATTAATTAAATGGAATAATTTTAAAACATTTTTAAAAATTATGGTGATGTAACTGTAAATTAATTTTAATTAATACACATAGTTTTATAATATTTAAAACAAATTGGTAAGAATATTATTTAAAAACAGTGGATCTATATATGTGAAAATGAGATAGTTTTGTTCCTTTTTTAAAATTTAAAATTTGAAATTTCATCTCTATCACATGCCTTGTATTAAATAATATATAAAAAAAAGCTTTCATTCATAACAATTAAAAAAATCAAAAACAAGAGGAGGAAGAAACCACGTTATTTAATAAATATTAAGTAATTCATTGAAAATTTATATTTCAATTAATAACGAGCCTTATTCCTAAAAAATAGCTAGACTTCATAAGCCAAATCTGTGAAAACATATTACTCTTAACTGCATTATCATCCACATTTTCTTAAACCATTCAATAAAAATGTTAATTGCACTTGATATCATAAAAGAAAAATGAGTGAAAGTATATTATTGTATGTATGTATGTCTTTATTAATTGTATGCCCTCTTTCTTAAATATTTTATGTGAAATTATTTGATTATGGTTGAAGGCGAAAGACCACCATCCTCTTCGGTGCAACGAGGAGGAAGAAGAAGAAATTAATGATAAAGAAATGGAGAAATACTGAAGAATTTTATGGTAATGGACCATGTATGCCACCTTTTAATATTTTTGGCACATAAATTATTGGTATGATAATTGTTTCATCGATTTAATACTTTGCATGACATGTAATATTTTTTTTTCATAATTTAGCCTTTTTCTGTTTATTTATATGATAAATTAAAATGATCTCTTTTTAAATGATTTCTCAGATTATTAGATGAATATACATACTAAACTCAAATTACCATTTAAATTTGGTTGACGTTTCTTATTTTTATGTTGTTTTTCTATTCTTTTAACGATTCAATAGGTGTTTCATTCTGAAAGAATAAAATTAATATAAATATGACGATGATGAGTAAAATCAATATGAATATTGAGATGAAAGAGGTGAGATAATTTGAAAATGAAATGTCGTCATACCTTAGGTAATTATTGATATCAATTTTAAATTTTTTAATTTTAATTTATTTTTAAAAAAAATACACTTTTCTTATTCTTCATCCTTCGTTGATATAATAATTATGCTAAAAAGTTATTAAATTTTAATTATAAAAGCTAACATGCTACATGCACTCTCTAATTTGGATGAGATTTTATTTCACATAGTAATTGAAATTACATTTGTTAAATTTAAATAATGAAAGAACTTTGATTATGTAATAAAAGTATAATAAGAATTTCGAATAAGTTTGAAAGTAAAAGTTATATATTTATCTACATAATATTATAAGATGAGTGATAGAGAAGGACAATGCTTTTTTTTATTTGAAAAATGAACACATGACAAATGGTTAGCACAATAACAATAGATATGAACAAGAGAATGGAAAACATATAAATACACAATTTCAATGTAAAGTATAAACATTTAAATTTGAGATGAGAAAGTATTTTGAAATATACAAAAAATCATACAATATAACAACAAAAATAAAAAATTTTAATCAATAAAACAACTCTCAAAAAATATATTTGAAATAAAATAAAATTCAAAATTATCACGTGAATATTTCAATTTTTAAGGTAAAACTCAAAATTTTATATGCAAGAAAACTATTTCACAATCGTAATTTACTAATGACATTATTTGAACTATAAAAGAAATAAAAAAGGAAAAAGTTAGTAAGAATATCATTCAAGAAAATGAATAAAAAAAGAATTATAATGTATAAAGAAATCATGCAATATATAATATCATGTAACTTAATTCTTAATAGATAAAGTCAGGAATAAATCGAATTATATAATGAAAGAATTTCTAGCAATATAATAAAATACAAAAAAAAATTAACTAAATTTTCATGTAGGAAATAAAATTATTTGAATATAATCTCATATTTAGTGAAATGATTTTAGCATCTTATCACATATTATATAAAAAAACACTTCAATAGATTTTTATTAAGCAACATATTGAAAAATAAATAATATCTTTTTTTTTTGAATTCAAATTAATATAAGTTTGTTTCTATTACATGTAAAATTCTATACTAGGAAAACTAATTAAACCATAGAACAAACAATATTTACAAAAAGAGTATTATGGATGATATGGAAATTGTACAATGAATTCGCTTAAAACTAAGTAACATCATAAAAATACATAAAAGAAAATTATTAATAATTTTTACAATAAAAATCGTAGAACATAAATATTGTTTGTACTAAAACCACTTCAAATAAATCATATTATTCTTTTATCGTTATCTTCTTTTAATGAGTTATTTTTTTAATAAATTTTAAGTAAAATAATCGTGCATCGAGCGGGCACGTATGATTAAAAAAATAAAATTATGACAACTAAAAGTGGACACATGGACTATTTTTGAAAACAATCATAAAAAAGAATGAAAAACCTAGCCTATAAATTAAGACAGGAAAAAATTTAATCCTATCAAAAAAGAAAAGAAAAGAAGAGAAAGACAGCCGCCAGAACCATTTTCTTTCCCTAAAACCTAGGAGCATAGTGCTATAAAATCAGCCGCAACACTATCATTTAGATCTCCTTGTACAACGCTCAATAGTTTATTTTCTTAGCTATTGAAAACCCCGAAATCGACAATTATCATCACTAGACAATCATCGAGTTTGAGGTCTGATAGTTCCGATCTGAACAAAAATAATTTTATTCAGTAAGATTTTTCGTTGAGAATTCCGATCTAAATAAAAATGATTTTATTCAGTAAGATTTTCGTTGAAGATTTCGATCTGAGCCTCTAAAGGACTTCATATTGTTGTTGCACTGTTACAGATCCAGAATCGGAAACTTTCTTCCATTAAAGGTCCATTTCTTTTTATTAAAAACTTTCTAAATCTCAATTATTATTATTGCTTTTGTTGAATAATTTGTTCTCACTTTTTTCTTATCTTAAAGGTGAATCAACGTAAAGTACTTGTGCTGTATTAAAGATTCATAATCATCATTTTTTCTGATTTTATTTAAGTACGTAGATTCATCTTCTTTTTTTCAATTTTTTGTTTCAATACCTTTTTGTTGCGTTCATTTCTGAAAACGGGTCAAATTTATTTACTTTAGATTACTTGACATCAAATACTCTAATTTATTTTATTATATATATTTCTTAATAATGATTGATATTTTGATGGTGTGAATGGTAAACTGACAAATCTAATAGTTTCTTCCATGTTTGTGCATGGCATGTCCATTTTTTAATACTAATTTGCATTGAATTTAAGTACTAATTTTCAAATAGAAATTAATGAATTCATGAATCCACTTTAATTGTACCTTTAAGGAGTTAACAGGAGAGAAGAGAAATATTTCTCTTGAACAATAAAATACAATAAAAGAAAATTCTTTTATTTATATAAAAAAAAATTTGATTTTGTCCCAAAGTTACTAACCCTAACTTTGCATTTATTGTAATATAAAAATATACATTCATAATAAGTTGCTTTGTTGAACTGAGGAAGATTTGTTATTTCTTTCTGTATACCAGGGCTAGTAGCTTTGTAATTTCATAGATTTTCCTCTTCCATTCTAGGCCTATCTTCTCTCCAAGCTCTTCGTGGAAGGTAAGTCGATTTGTTGTTACTTGTTCTTCTACGTGTTAATTACCTTGTTTCCTTGGTCTTGCGCTGATTTGATATACAATGTCTCTCAAAATATTTTGATTTATATTTATCAAGTTCATGTTTGGGTCCGTCAATCCGTTTTTTGTGGTTCCTCTTGCTAAGTATGTTCCTTCTGCCTCCTTTGTATTGTGATATATATATATATATATATATATATATATATATATATATATATATATATATATAAGTTGTTGATGTTTTGTTTTCCAGCCATCTTAGCGTGGTTGCATTTTTTTCTAAAGGTTTTCTCTGAATATTCATCACTAATTTCAATATTTACATTATTATTATATAGATCACGTTGGTATCATCTTGTCTTTGAAAAAAAGGAAATATATTAGTTAAATTCTAGAAAGTTTATTGAATATGGATGATTAATTTAAAAGTGATAGTTTGTATTTTCAAAGGTTATTTTCTCTAAGAAGTTTTCTAGCTAATAATGCAAAAAATGATATAATAACTAATTAGATAATCAATTTTAAAGTATTTATAATTGCTTTAAATTATATAATAAAGAAGTAATGGAAGAAAAAAGAATCACGCGAAGGTATGAATTAACTTACGGTAATTTATTAGGTGAAAGTCCAAGCATTATAAAACATTTTCTCTTATTTAATTCTTTGATTTGATTATGTTTGCTAACTACATGTGCATAAAGAGCCTACTTAATCTACTTGTCAAACTATTGCATTTAATATCAAAGAAAAGAATCCAAAGAAAATACGCGAGATCTTTAACATTAAGAATAACTTAACCCCTAAGGAAGGGGAGGAGTTTAGAAAGGGAGAATACCTTAGGATTAGAGTGAAGCTAACATTAACATTTTCATATATTTTGGGTAATCATGTATAAATTGGGTCATCATATGAAAAACTCAGATTCACTCAAACGCTTAGACATTCTCCTTTCTAACCTCCTTTTCTTCCTTACGCCTGAAGTCATTCTCGATGTTGAATGTTTTGCGGATCTCCTTTAGAGTCTTCTCTTTGATCATTTCTGCCACAATTTGACAAGTGAGACCAAGCAGACTGTTAAATGATTGGCTTCACCTAGTAAATTTCCATAAGTTATTTAGATTTACTTGAGTGATTTTTATCATATGTTACATATTTATTACATAATATAAAGCGTGCGCACACACATACAAACACAATCACGCGCACACAAAATTGACTTGGTCCAAAAGTTACTAACCCCAACTTAACATTTATTGTAATATAAAAATATACATTTATAATAAGTTGCTTTGTTGAACTGGGGAAAATTTGTTGTTTCTTTGTGTATACCCGAGATGGTAGCTTTGTAACTTCGTAGATTTTCCTCTTTCATTCTAGGTCTAGCTTCTTTCCAAGCTCTTCGTGGAAGGTAAGTCAATTTGTTGTTACTTGTTCTTCTACGCGTTAATTTCCTTGTTTCCTTGGTCTTGCGTTGATTTGATATACAATGTCTCTCAAAAAAGTTTGATTTATAGTTATCAAGTTCATGTTTGGGTTCGTCCATCCGTTTTATTTGGTTCCTCTTGCTAAGTATGTTCCTTCTGCCTCCTTTGTATTGTGATAATTATATTATATATATATATATATATATATATATATATATATATATATATATATATATATATATATATATATATATATATATATATATATATATATATATATATATATATATATATATATATATATTGATGTTTTGTTTTTCGGCCATCTTAGCGTGGTTGCATTTTTTTCTAAAGGTTTAGTTTTATCTGAATATTCATCACTAATTTAAACATTTAAATTATTATTATATAGATCAACGTTGGTATAATCTTGTCTTTTAAAAGAAGGAAATATATTAGTTAAATTCTAGCAAGTTTATTAAATATGGATGATTATTTTACAAATGAAAGTTTGTATTTTCAAAGGTTATTTTCTCTAAGATGTTTTCAAGCTAATAATCAAAAAATAATATAATAACTAATTAGATAATCAATTTTAAAGTATTTATATTTGCTTTAAATTATATAATAAAGAAGTAATGGAAGAAAAAAAAATCACGTGAAGGTATGAATTATCTTACGATAATTTATTAGGTGAAAGTCCAAGCATTATAAAACATTTTCTCTGATTTGATTATGTTTGCTAACTACATGTGCATAAAGAGCCTACTTGATCTTACTTGTTAAACTATGGCATATAAGATCAAAGAAAAGAATCCAAAGGAAATCTGCGAGATCTTTAACATGAAGAATAACTTAACCCCTAAGGATGGGGAGCAGTTTAGAAAGGGAGAATACCTGAGGATTTGAAGCTAATATTTTCATATTCTGGGTAATCATGTATAAACAAATAATTTTGGACCATCATATGAAAAACATCAGCTTCACTCAAAAGCTTAGGCATTCTCTTTTCTAACCTCCTTTTCTTCCATAGGCTTGAAGTCATTCTCGATGTCGAATGTTTTGCGAATCTCCTCTAGAGTCTTCTCTTTGATCATTTCTGCCATAGTTTGACAAGTGAGATCAAGCAGACTGTTAAATGCTTGACTTCACCTAATAAATATCCATAAGTTATTTAGATTTACTTGAGCAATTATTTTATCTTACGTTACATCTTTATTACATAATATAAAGCGTGCGCACACACATACAAACACAAAAATGCGCACTCAAAATTGACTTGGTCCAAAAGTTACTAACCCTAACTTAGCATTTATTGTAGTATAAAAATATACATTAGTAATAAGTTGCTTTGTTGAACCGAGGAAGATTTGTTGTTTCTTTGTGTATACCCGAGTTGGTAGCTTAGTAACTTCGTAGATTTTCCTCTTCCATTCTTGGTCTATCTTCTCTCCAAGCTCTTCGTGGAAGGTAAGTCGATTTGTTGTTACTTGTTCTTCAACGCGTTAATTTCCTTGTTTCTTTGGTCTTGCGCTGATTTGATATACAATGTCTCTTAAATAATTTTAATTTATATTTATCAAGTTCATGTTTGGGTCCGTCCATCCGTTTTATGTTGTTCCTCTTGCTAAGTATGTTCCTTATGCCCCCTTTGTATTGTGATATATATATATATATATATATATATATATATATATATATATATATATATATATATATATATATATATATATATATACATATATATATAAGTTGTTGATGTTTTGTTTCCAGCAAACTTAGCGTGGTTGCATTTTTTTCTAAAGGTTTAGTGTTCTCTGAATATTCATCACTAATTTCAACATTTACATTATTATTATATAGATCAATGTTGGTATCATCTTTTCTTTGAAAAAAGGGAAATGTATTAGTTAAATTCTAGCAAGTTTATTAAATATGGATGATTATTTTAAAAGTGATAGTTTGTATTTTCAAAGGTTATTTTCTCTAAGAAGTTTTCAGGCTAATAATGCAAAAAATAATATAAGAACTAATTAGATAATCAATTTTAAAGTATTTATAATTGCTTTAAATTATATAATAATGAAGTAATGGAAGAAAAAAAAATCACGTAAAGGTATGAATTAACTTACGGTAATTTATTAGGTGAAAGTCCAAGCATTATAAAACATTTTCTCTTATTTAATTCTTTGATTTGATTATGTTTGCTAACTACATGTGCATAAAGAGCCTACTTGATCTTACTTGTCAAATTATGACATATAATATCAAAGAAAAGAATCCAAAGGAAATCCGCGAGATCTTTAACATTAAGAATAACTTAACCTCTAAGGAAGGGGAGGAGTTTAAAAAGGGAGAATACCTGAGGATTTGAGTGAAGCTAACATTTTCATATTCTGGGTAATCATGTATAAACAAACTAGGTAAATTAGTCGAGCTTCGCACGGGATTGAACTATGTCATTAAGCTCACATTGATCATTCGTTAATATTCGGATTTTCAATATATACACTGCATTTTCAAGATCATTTTATCTTAAGGCAATCCAAAATCGTAAAACTGTCATAGAGATATTTTAAGTATAAGAAATAAGTCTAAGAAATTTCCATGGAAATAGTTGGTTAGAAGTAATGGAATTTTTAAATTCCAAGAACATATAAAGAACAACATCATACGTTACAGAAGAAGAGACCAAAAAGCCTCGAACGACAACACTCCCAAGTGAAGTGGAACGTCACGTCCATACAAGAACATAATTTACTAATTCAAATAGAGGAACTTCAGCTCCTTTCTTATGACCCAAGAATTATTAGTATCATAAATGTTTTTTTATTATCGTCTCAGAATAATCATTACTATTGCTTAGGTTTTGTATCACCAGTCCAACTTATTTGGAATTGAACCATAGTTATTGTTATGGTTATATTATGCAGTTACAAAGAATTAATGTAATTATCAACCAAGCCGTAGGAAACATCATTCATAACTTGATATTCTAAACAAAAATTTTTACACATAAAATATTAAAATCTGAAAGCATAATTTTCTGTGTGCTTGAACTCACAAGTATCCACAAATAATAATAAAGACAACCTTACTTTCCTAACAATCAAGAAAAAAAAACACATATTGCTTAACATATTATTCAAAAAGATAGTCTGGCGGTATGTAGCCAAGTTTACAGTTCACAAATTTAATTGAAAGAAGACAAAAGAAAGAGTTATTACTTCTTTATTAAAAAAGCAAAAAAAAAAGACCTTTATCAAAAGAAATAGTTATCACTACGGCAAAAATGATCTTTAGCGACAATTATAAATGTCCCTAGAAAAAGTCCATTGCAACATTGAATCTAATGACAATTAATTAATGTAGGTGAAGACTCTAGCACTCTTAGTTATTGTGCATATTTATTGCCGATAAAAAATGTTTTTGTTTTAGTGTATTTTGGATATTTTTTAGTTTCAAGAAACTTGATATCTTATAATGCCTAAAAAAAGAGACAAAGAAATATCACAAATAGTTAACTTGCGATAAAAGAAGTGAACTAATTGTCTCTATACTAATATTCTAGGAAGGGTGCAATGACATATATAATGTTTGTACCTAAGAATGAGCAATCAAAATAATATACTAACTGTGGCAAAGAAGAGAGCAATATGTTTGGTTCTTTTAACAAACTTCAGCATTGCTTGCATATTAGTTATCACATATTTATTGTTCTGTGCTATCAAATATAGCACAACCCACAAGAAATTTTTCCAAAAAGTATACGAATAAAACTATAGAAAGAGGCAAAATAGAAGATAAATTTTCAATCATGAGTTAAAAAAATAGACACAAAAATAGAAAAAAGAAATTGCAATAGATACATGAATTACTATGACTTACAGTAAAAGATTAAGCTTCATTAGATAGGAAGAAATTTTTTTTTGAGGAATGAAACACACTTCTTAAGAAGCTTAATTAATATATTTAAATTCAACTCCCCTATAGCAAAAAAAAAAACCTGCAAATAATAGTGGCAGAAAATAAATGTTTTGTTATTAAAGAACCAAATATAATGATTTGAACTATTTCAGCAGCTTTATGAGTTGTGGACTAAGAGGTGCAATAGTAGTAATGTCACATTGCGATTAAAACCGTTATTCTTTGTTTATATGAAGAAACATGTAGGAAGGGAAGAAAGAGAAGATTGATTTTCAATCATCCTTGCTGAATTTTTAAAGTTTAAAAAAGGTCCCCAAAATAGTAAAAAGAAATTGTCATAGTTACATGAATAACTATGACTTATAGTAAAGATTAATCTCATGATTGAGGAATAAAACTTTAAGGAATGAAACAAACTTCATAGGAAGTATAATTAATGTATTTGAATTCGACTATCCTATAACGAAAAAAAATGCTACAAATAATAGTGGCAGAAAATCCCTCTATTTGTATTAAACAAAGCTTAGGTCACAATTCTTTGGAAAAGTTAAAACCTTCGGAAAGGTCACAACCTTACATAAAAGTCATAACTTTCATAAAAGTCATAACTTTTCATAAAAGTCACAACTTTTCATACAGATCGCAACTGTACATAAAAATCGCAACTCTTCCTAAAGGTCGCAACTTTTCATGGAAGTCGCAACTTTTCATAGAAGTCACAACTTTTCATAAAAGGAGAAGGCTAATTTTGGTAATAGATAAATTTAAAGAGGAGTCCTTGTTTGTGGTGGCGCCACGTAGGCGGGCCTAGAGTTCTCTTTTATACATATAATATATGAAAATTTTGGTCCATCATATGAAAAACATCAGCTTTACTCAAATGTTTAGGTATTCTCCTTTCTAACCTCCTTTTCTTCCTTAGGCTTGAAGTCATTCTTGATGTTGAATGCTTTGTGGATATCCTCTGGAGTCTTCTCTTTGATCGTAACTGTCAGAGTCTGACAAGTGAGATCAAGCAGACTCTTAAATGCTTGGCTTCACCAAGTAAATTTCCATAAGTTATTTTGATTTAATTGAATGATTTTTTTATCTTACGTTACATCGTTATTACATAATATAAAGCGCGTGCACGCACACATTCAAACACAAACACACACACAAAATTGACTTGGTCCCAAAGTTACTAACCCTAACTTTGCATTTATTGTAATACAAAAATATACATTTATAATAAGTTGCTTTGTTGAACTAAGGAAGATTTGTTGTTTCTTTGTGTATACTCGGGCTGGTAGCTTTGTAACTTCGTAAATTTTCCTCTTCCATTCTAGGTCTATCTTCTCTCCGAGCTCTCCGTAGAAGGTAAGTTGATTTGTTGTTACGTGTTCTTCTACGTGTTAATTTCCTTGTTTCCTAGTCTTGAGATGATTTTGATATATAATGTCTCTCAAAAAATTTTAATTATATATCAAGTTCCTGTTTGGGTTTGTCCATTCGTTTTCTGTGGTTCCTCTTGCTAAGTATGTTCCTTTTCCCCCCTTTGTATTGTGAAGATTATATATATATATATATATATATATATATATATATATATATATATATATATATATATGTTGATGTTTTGTTTTGCAGCCATCTTAGCGTGCTTGCATTTTTTTTAAAGGTTTAGTTTTCTCTGAATATTCTTCACTAATTTCAACATTTACATTACTATTATATAGATCAACGTTGGTATCATCTTGTCTTTGAAAAAAAGGAAATATAATAGTTAAATTCTGGCAAGTTTATTAAATATGGATGATTGTTTAAAAAGAGATAGTTTGTACTTAAAAGGTTATTTTCTCTAAGAAGTTTTCAAGCTAATTAAGCAAAAAATGATATAATAACTAATTAGATAATCAATTTTAAAGTACTTATAATTGCTTTAAATTATATAATAAAGATGTAATTGAAGAAAAAAATCACGTGAAGGAATGAATAACTTACGGTAATTTATTAGGTGAAAGTCCAAGCATTATAAAATATTTTCTCTTATTTAATTCTTTGATTTGATTATGTATGCTAACTGCATGAGCATTAAGAGCCTACTTGACCTTGCTTGTCAAACTGTGACATATAATATCAAAGAAAAGAATCCAACGGAAATCCACGAGACCTTTATCATTAAGAATAACTTTACCCGTGAGGAAAGGGAGGAGTTTAGAAAGGGAGAATACCTGAGAATTTGAGTGAAGGTAACATTTTCCTATTTTGGCCAATCATATATAACAAATAATTTTTGCCCATCATATGGAAAACATCAGCTTCACTAAAATGCCTAGGGGTTCTCCTTTCGAAAGTCCTTTTATTCCTTAGGCTTGAAGTCATTCTTAATGCTAAATGTTTTGCGGATCTCCTCTGGAGTCTTCAGTTTGATCATATCTGCCACAGTCTCACACGTGAGATCAAGCAGACTCTTAGATGCTTGGCTTTACCTTGTAAATTTCCATAAGTTATTTTGATTTACTTGAGTGAATTTTTTATCTTCCGTTACATCGTTGTCACATAATATAAAGCGCGACACACACACACACAAATATGATCTTAGAAGAATCTAAACCTGAACATGAACCTGAATTGAATGGAGGTAAATCTCTTTGATTTTAAAGAAAAACTAGTAAATTTCTCCAAGAAAATACTTTCATTTCTATTGCTCACATCAATGGTTACAATTCAAGAACTAGTTAAAACGAAGAATCAATTGCTTACTTCCTTAACTAGTTTAAAGTTTGAGTATATGGACAAAAATCATAGCGGTGAGTTACAAGAGAAAACCAAGCTACTGCTACAGAAAAACCATCAACTTGAAGCCTTCAATCTAGCACTAAAATCTGAAAATACAAACCAGAAATTCTTGGTAAAGAAGAGGCATGTAATCAACCCAAGCATGAACATGAAGTGAATAAACTAAAAATCGACTTAAGCTTAGAAAAAGAAAAATCTAGGAGAATGAATACTGAATTATCCAGAATAAAGGCTGATCTGGAAGAGCTAATTAATGGAAAAGATCATCCATGATAGTCACACACCTAAGTAACAATACTCGAAATATAAAGTCTGGAATAGGATTTGAGAAATTCCAATGTGAAATACCTTTATTATGTAGTCTCTGTGGAAAAACCGGTCACTCCAAACCTAATTACCAAAGAAACAGGACCAATACACGTCCAAGGAACAAATACCCCCTAAACAAAACAAGACTACTTAACTGGGTAAACAGATACCTCATTCATCCTTTTGATCAAAACAAATGACCCAAGTTGATTTGGGTCCTAAAACTAACCCTTAAATTTTTTTCAGGTAGATGTGAGAGAAAGTAAGCAACATTCGTACATGGATAGCACTTGCACAAGACACATGACTGGAGACGAAGCAGTGTTTTTCTCACTTGAAGAAGGAAAAGGTGGAATGGTAGCATTTGGTGGTGGACAAAGGGACAAATCAGAGGCATTGATAAGACTGGAAGATCTGATGACCATTCAATTGAAAAGCTATACTACGTGGATGGACTTAAACACACTCTGCTCAGTATATCCCAACTATACGACAAGGGAAATAAGGTAATCTTCATATTCACTGGTGTTGAAGTAATTAATCTAAGCTCAAAAAAAGTTGTTTTAACTGGAAAAAAGGACAAACATGTCTACACTGTAGACACTTCAACCACTTCTGATGAGAATCTAGTATGTCTAAGTGTGTTGGACAAAGATCACTTGCTATTGCATAAACGTTAGGTCACGCTAGCCAAGTACAATTAAATTAGCTTATCACTAGGGACTTAGTAATAGGACTACCTAAAACATAATTCAAAGAAGAAAAGGTGTGTGAAGCTTGTACTCTAGGGAAACAAATAAAATCATCATTTGAATCAAAATAAGTGATAATCTCAACCAGGTCCTTAGATCTGATACACATGGATCTATGTGGATTAATGAGAGTCAAAAGCAGGGGAGGGAAAAGATATATGTTCGTATTAGTTGATGGATATACTAGGTACACTTGGACACTATTTCTCACATCAAAAGATGATACTTTTGAAGCATTCTGTTCATTAATGAGAAAACTTCAAAAGAAATTTGAGAAACAATTTCTGGCAATCAGATTTGATCATAGAACTGAATTGAAAACTCAAAAATTGCCCAATATTGTGATGTCCATGGAATTGATCATAATTTATGTGCCCCTAGAACTCCCCTACAAAACGGTGTGGTTGAAAGAAAGAACAAGACCATACAGGAAATGGCTAGAACCATGTTGATTGCAAATAAAATCACCAACAAATTCTGGGTTGAAACTACAAGTACAACACGCTATATTATAAATAGATGTATGTCCAGACCCGTGTTAGATAAAACTCTCAATGAATTGCTAAAAGGTAGAAAACACAACATCTCCCATCTAAGAGTGTTTGAGTGTAAGTGTTTTATTCACAACATTGTAAAAAATCTTCTAGGTAAATTTGATACTAGAAGTGACAAAGGAATTTTCTTAGGATACTCCACACATAGTAAAGCTTATAGGGTACTTAACAAAAGAACAATGTGTGTAGAAGAGAGCGTGCATGTTATATTTGATGAAAGAAATACTATATCTAACCAAGACGTGCAGGAAATTGAAGTGTCTTCAAAGGAGCACACTATCTCTGAACAGGAACAAGTACAAGAACCATTTTCTTCTAATACAGTCAAAGAAGATATAATGTTGAAACACATGAGAAAGGTGATTGTTCTGATGAGATAACTGAAGAAAACCAATTATATCTAAGTGAAGGTCAAGATGTGGGACAATCAAATCTAGTTCTAAAAGAGTACAAATACCAAGGATCACATCCATTGGACAATCTGCTTACTGATCTCACTTCTGGAATAACCACCAGATCAGGGATAAAAAATCATTGTGCGCATAATTCATTCTTATCCATGATGGAACCAAAAAGGATAAGCGGAGCTCTCTAAAATACAGACTGGATCAAAGCCATGAAAGAAGAATTACATCAATTTGAAAGGAGTAAAGTTTGGCATCTAGTACCTAAGCCTCTAAACACAACTATAATTGGTACAAAATGGATGTTTAGAAACAAGTTAGATGATCATGGTACCATAACAAAAAGCAAAGCTAGGATAGTAGTCCAAGGATAGAGTCAAGAAGAAGAAGGTATAAATTATGATGAAACATTCACACCTGTGGCAAAATTGGAGGGAATCAGACTACTTATAGCATTCGCATTTCACATGGAGTTGACACTGCATTAAATGGATTTAAATATTGCTTTCCTTAATGGGCTACTACAAGAAGAAGTATTGTCAAACAACCCTTGGATTTGAGAACAATGACTATCCTGACTATGTCTATAAACTTGATAAGGCTCTTTACGGGTTGAAACAAGCTCCAAGGGCATGGTATGAAAGATTATCAAAGTTTCTCCTAAGCCATGGCTACTCAAGAGGTAAAATTAACAACACATTTTTTCTCAGAAACAAAGGAAAGGACTTACTGATTGTCCAGGTGTATGTTGACGACATTATCTTTGGAGCAACAACTAAGACCCTTATAAACGAATTTGCCAATCTTATGAGAAGTGAGTTTGTGATGAGTATGACTGGTGAATTATACTACTTTCTTAGGACTCCAAATAAAGAAAACACATGAAGGTACCTTCATTCATAAAAAAAAGTATGTCAAAGAATTACTCAAAAGATTCAAAATGGAGGATGCTAAACAAATTGACACCCCAATAGCCACTGCCACAAATTAGACCTCGATGAAACAGGTTCTTCTGTGGAACCAAAGTTGTATAGAGGTATGATTGGGTCACTTTTGTATCTCACTGCTACTAGACCAGATATCATGTTTAGTGAGGGCTTGTGTGCTCGATTTCATACCAATCCTAAGGAATCTCACCTTCAAGCTACCAAAAAAATTCTCAGATACTTAAAAAGGAACCACTAAACTAGGACTATGGTATTCAAAAGGAAGCAATTTTGAATTAGTGGGATATGCTGACACATATTATGCTGTTTATTTAGGAGACAAGAAGAGTACCACAGGTATGGCTCACTTTCTAGGCTCATGCTTAATGTCATGGGGATCAAAGAAACAAAATACGGTTGCATTATCTACGACAGAAGTTGAATACATAGCGGAAACATCATGTTGTGCTCAATTAATATGAATCAAGCAACAACTCACTGATTTCAGACTTAGTTTTGAGTGCGTTCCATCTCATGTGATAACACAAGTGCAATCAACATTGCCAAAAATCCTGGCCAACATAAGAGAACAAAGCATATAGACATCCTTCATCACTTCCTAAGGGACAATGTTGAGAAAGGTCTCATCTCGATGAATATTTGTGCCACTGAACAACAAATTGCTGACATTTTCACTTAGACACTTGCAAGGTAACACTTTGAGAGGAACAAGTTGGAACTAGGAATGATGAAATTAAACTAAGTCTTCAGGAAGAAGGACTCCCTACAAGTACATGCATCATCATAGTAAGTTGAAGTTCTTAAAAACTCATAAACTTTAAATACATTGTACAATTATTCAGGAATGAAGGAAGAGTCTTGAGCTAAAACTATCATACATGTCAAGGAAGGTATTGTTAGGTATGTATATTTATTTTTGCTTTATCATCTAAGATAATTTATTAAAATGCCACACACATACCTGATCCTCTCCCACACACTAAATAAAATCATCATGCCTAGTCTTACTAAAAACCAGCGAAAACTTCAAATCGTACTCCCCTGCCCGAAAAAAACTCTTCAACTTCTCCTCACATAAGCCAAAAGGCTTCGTTTCCTTCCTAATTCTTTCCTTAAAGCAGAACCCTCTCAAAATCACTCTTAATCTCCCAAAGAATTAAATGGACTCATCTTCCCCACGTCGTTTTGACCTAGCCATCATCCGTAACAAAAATTACCCAACTATTCCTACCCTTCTGATGTACTGTATGTGGACGTTCTAAGGATCTCTCATATTGCATACCCATTATTAGAAGATTGTTCGATTTAGGGGGAACAAGGTGAACAGTCTATGACAACGAGTAAGGGGGAACACTCAAACAATATGTCCGATGATGACATTCCCCTCACCTTTTTCGTTCCTAAACAAGTTCGATCTTGACTTATCAAAAGGTTTGGAAAAACAGTGGATACTCTCAGGGACACCCTTGATGATACAGGGCGATCTACTCCGTCCACTGCGATTCCTGTAAAGATCACTAAGTCTGTAAAGTGGTCTCTAGAAGAGGGATTGGTTCTAATGCATACTAAGAAGTCACGTTGCTCCACCAGTAAGTCTCCTTCCACTATTTCCTCCTATTGATATACTTGATGATTCATCAGAGTTCGAGAGACCTAGACAAAGTAGTAAGAAAATGTCCTCAAAATCACTCAAGAAACCAGCCCAAATGATTAAGAAGAAATCAGTAGGTAAACATAGCAAGAAAAAGGGAAAAGAAAAAAGGGATGTATCCTCTGACTCGGAGTGGGAAGATTCTGAAGGGGTTTATACAACATCTATGATCTCGATGTATATTTTTGCATTTGTATGGAGATAGTTTTAAACTTCACACAAAGAAAGGTGATAAGGGGTAGGTTAATTGCGGGGTTTGGAGGTGATGAAACGGGTGAGTTGCTAAGCATCTTACATCCTCAAGGATGAACTGACTTGTTCCTTCAGCGTACCACAAGAAGTAAGATGGGTAGAGCAGAAACACGACAATTCTATATTAATGCGACTGTGTCACCTTCGTCCATCTTAGTATAGTTAGGGGCCAGCACATAGCTCTTACACGTGATGACCTTACCCAAATCTCAGGGGTTCCGAAACATGGGTGGTGTCACTACGTTATTTGAAACTGGCCTTCACTAGATGGGTTGCCTAGTGCTCTTAGGATGTTCGTAAGTTTTCACATGACCCAACCGCGGAGGAATATGCTAGAGTTTAAAAAAGGGCTATGTTGCCTTAGCATAAGTTTTTGTTTGATGTCGTGCATAAGGTTATTTTACCCAGAGGACAGAGGCTAACTATATGGATCTTACACTGATGGAACTCTTGATTTCTAGGCAGCCCATCAATCTACCAAAGTTGATATTAAGTCACATTGGATGCATATGTGTGGAGGATAACAAACTTCATTCTTTAGGTTATGGGTTCTGGTTGGGTGAGATGTTTGAGTACTTAAAGGTACCTGTTCAGAAGTGGGAAGAACAAACAATCAAAGATGTGTTGGGTACTATCAATGTAGCTGCTATGCCAGCTCTTAGAAGGGGTGATAATGCAACATTACAGAGGGTGCATGCTCTGCTTGCTGGAAAGGATGAGGAGATTGTTGCCCTACGGGCTTCACATTCTGCTGCTATGGATCAGCTTCATGTATCCTATGGGCTTGAACATGCCAGCTTAGAGGAAGAAAACTCAAAGTTAAAGGGAGAGTTGGCTAAGGCTATAGCTGCTCTTGAAACTGAGAAGTCCACTAATTCTGCTAATCTTAAGGGCCTATTTGATCTTTTCAAAGTCACTCCTCCTGTTGTCTCTCCAGTGATCACTCCTTCTCAGCCTTCTTAAAATAATCCAACTATTTCTGTGTGTGTTTTGGTGTTTTGATTTTTGTTTGCTAATTAAATCATATATTGTATATATTTGACTTTATCTTCCTGATGTGGAATGTGCTGTTTTGCTGTGACTTTTTCAACAATCTGAATGCTTGTGCTTGTGTTTTTAGCTAATGAAGTTTTTTATGCTTTCTCTATGGTTGCCTATCTTCTGGAAGTTGTTCCTTCAATTATGAAGGAATGGTGTTTTTGCCTTATGTCAAAAGTGGGAAAATGCATCTTGAATGCAATATAGTTTTCCATCGTTCAAAAAGGGGGAATTTGTAAGAAGCACATATGCCTCAATAAATTTTTTGAAGAATGTCAAAGTGTCAAGTTACATATAATAGGTTGTAGAGACATGGTTTAGTTAAATCCAAATGTAACTGGGAGACTTAAAGAAAACCTAATTCTTACTTGATTAAGAAATTCACGTGTCAGGTTTCTTTCTAGTAAATAGAAAGTCCAAGTCGAGTTTAACAAGGCTTTGAGGCATAGACAAGTTCAAGACGAATAAGGAGGCGTGGTCTAGAAATACAACAATAGTTTCTATGAAGAAATTTGCGCTTACATCGAGAGTAATATCAAAACACGATCAAGAGTTGTGAGAATTTTGATTCTTAATTGGGGAGTGCTGCGAGTTGAGAGAAATATTGTAAGATTGTTTACAAGAGTTTTTGCTTACAATTAGAGTTTCGAGTGTAGGTATTGTTCGACAAGTTGAAGAACTTGAAGAACATTAGAAGACTTAAAACCTGGGGTTTTGGTCTTGGGATAGATAGAAATTAGATTTTATATTTCCTTAGATTACCTTGATTTGTAATCGGTGCGTTATTTGAAGGTTTATAAATAATACAAGGTTTCATACGAAATTATTTACAGCTAAGCTTCAATCAAGTAGGAACAAGTAGATAGTACATGTTCCTTCGTAGAATTGAGGGTAGAATTCCAACAACGTGATAAACGTGAAAGATGAAAAGTATAATCATTACTAAGCCCATAAATATTGTAAAGTTTACTCCCATTCCTATTAATATGTCTATTATTTGAAGTTTCACCTTCCCCACTCAGTACACATAAGATTTTGGACCTTCTATGAGTTCCAATTCTTTTCTGGCTAAAGTATTTATTCTTTAAATATAACCTTTACTTTAATAATAATCGTGTTTTTAGATAAAAATAATCGTGTTTTTTAAATAAATTTTTTATTTTTTGATTTGGAAAAAGAAAAAATCACAAAAATATATATTTTTTGAATTTTCCTATATTTGATAGAGAGATATTATTATTTTTTTTGGCCAATTTATACCACTAGACAGTGCTAGTGGCGTTTTATTAAAAATTAAAATAAAAACTCAGGGAGAAGTACAAGCAAGGGAAATTAGGTGTTATCTTACCAAATCCTACCGAAGTATTTATTGTTAATTACTCTCTCCGTCCATTTCTAGTAGTCATGTTACACTTTTGAAAAGTCAATTTGACTAATTTTTAAATTTAAATTATATTACATTAATTCGATATATTAACCAAAAAAATTAGATATTCAAAAACTGTATGAAAAATACTATATATCAATATGATGAAAAAATATATGGTAAAATGTTAGTCCAAGTTCTTATTGTCTATCTATATATAATAGCAGAGGAAAAAACGCCACATGTTAGAGCCAGAATTATTCTCAACATTTATGTATTAAAAAGTCAATTTAATTTTTTTTTTAAAAAGATTGCTTTTTAAAAAAGACACATATTAGCAATTACTAAATAAATGCATTTTTCGGTTCTTAAAATTTAATTTAAAAATATTTTTAAAATATAATTTTTCAATTAAAGTCAACTGTCAACACCCAAAAATTGGGATTTGATTCAATAAAAAACATATATATATATATATATATATATATATATATATATATATATATATATATATATATATATATATGTCATGGAAGGATAATAACATGTGGAATTTAGCTTACCGGGGCAACCAGATAATATCGTTTCTATAGTAGTATCTATCAAATATGCGTACCCAATTTTAAGAGAAATGATCAGACTACTCCAATTAACACTAGCTAGCACAAGGGTTTGTTCGGTTTTAAAATGTGTGAATGAAAAATGAAGAGTTGCACTTTTATGAGGACTTGTAACTTTTATGAAAAGTTATTATGAAAAGTTACGACTTTTATGAAAAGTTGCGACTTTTATAAACGGTGATAACCTTTCTGAA
The DNA here is from genome assembly GCA_016801875.1 of Solanum sitiens. NCBI lineage: Eukaryota > Viridiplantae > Streptophyta > Magnoliopsida > Solanales > Solanaceae > Solanum > Solanum sitiens. Next base: position 620,264 of record JABWTJ010000450.1, on the reverse strand, counting down.
AGATTGTAACTTTTCTAAAGGTTTGTATCATTTCCGGTAAGGCACAATGAGAAACTTTTCGCACTACCCTTTTGTTTTCTATAAATTGAGAGATTTCCTCTCTTTTTGAAATAGATATTCTGGACTTCTTCTACTACTATTAAATCTAGTGTTCTAAGTGTACTTTACTCCCGTTGAGTGGCTCGCTGACACCAGCGTTTTTGGTATCAATACACTGGTAATTGATATCATTCTATCATGAGAGCACCTATTCCAAATCAAACCTTGGATATTAGATGGAAATAATTTCCTTAAGGGGACACTGTGCATTCAGTGGGCTTGATCTTCTTTCTGTTTTTCCAGATTTAGATTCTGTAACTAGATTTATGAATTAATTTTTGTTCTTTTGTTCTTTACTGGTCCATTAAACTTTGGTAACTTTGTGTTTCTACAAAGTTTGTTAGAATCAGTAAGATTCTTTAAACATAGACTGACAAAAATTCTTCTTTAAAAAAAAAAATTCGTATATCTTTTCTAACTAGTTTCTGATTCTAGTTTAAATTTTTAGTTGTGAAAATATTCTTAAATTGTGTTGTGTCTTAACAACTTCTTCAAAGTTTTATTCTAAGTATCTTAGGAATACAAGATGAACGACAATCTTAAGGAAATTACTATACTGTTAGCATTTTTTGTATTCTACTAATTCTGAGAATCTGAACATGTATGTAGAAGATAGATGCATTACTTCTCCATAATTTTTTGCTTTGTTTAGCAAGGTCGAAATGAGAATGTAACAGAAAAAAAATTATGGTGTTCCGATTAAAGATTATACCAAGTAACCTTCTTATTATTTATCTAAGGAGGAAAATAGTTTCTAAGAGTTAACAAATTTAATTTTTTATCATGTGTATCTTTGGAAAAAGATCTACAAACCATACGTTGTGAAATGAATTTTGCTTGGCAAATAGTGTTGCCTTTAAATTAGCTTGCAAAATGAGAGATGCACAATTTTGTTTGATAAAATAGTATGTCAAAATGTTATAGTTGGAAGACTATTTGAAAAGAAAAATATTTCTATGTGATAAATAATATGTTTAATTCCGTTTGGAGACTAAAAAAACTTTTGTTATTTTGTACTCCTTGTGAATTTGACTATCTGATTGTTGTGGATTAAAAACTTTTGTAGTTTTCACTCTGAATAAATTAGACTATGCAATTGATTTGAAGAATATGAAAACTTCACTAACTAAGTCTGTGTTGTACTTTTGATTTTCTATAAATTCACTTTTATATAGAAACATTCTAAATAATAAGTGGTATGTTTATTTGTGATAGAGGAAAAAGACCAGTGACTTAGAGTTGATGAGTTTGGGGAATGAACTTTCACACAATGTAAAGATTGTCAAAGAGAATTGGAACTCTATAATCTTTCGTAGAATAATATTTTTAAAAGAGGTTTCATACTATCAATGACATTTTGATAGTCTGGAAAAATATATGAAAAAATTATTTTTAAATACTTGAAAAATATTTTTGAGATTACATTTAAAATGTGGTTTTTTTTTTGCTATGATAAAAATAAAATTAGACTTGGTGTCTAATTCAATATCGAATCAAAAGATATGAAATTCAATGATACTTTTGTATTATGTTAAACCCACAAAATTATTGGAGTATAGTTGATATTGTGGTTGTTGAGTTTCTCTATTACTAGTATATGGTGTTACTATTATGAAACTACCAAATTATATGTATACTTATTCAAAATGATTGAGTTCTTTTATGAAAAATTGTCACTTAAAATGTTGTGATTTTCATGTAAAGATATGTCTATTATATATAATTATTTGTATAAACATGAATATTGGTGAATAGTTATTTGTCATGTTTTGTAAAAGAAGCATTTGGACTATATCGCCTATATTGGACCCGATGAAACTTTATTCCTTGATAGTTCTATCACAATCAAATTGAAAGTTATGGAAAGGTCCTTATGAAAAGGACATTTGACAAGGTGTTGACTCTAAACAATGTTTGTATCACACAAAATTGTAAGAAGTTGGAACAAATTATTTGAGAAAAAAGCTACCTCGCGAAGAGCTTTTCAAACTCAATATTTTTATTTGTTCTTACTTACTTGAGTCAAAGTTTGTGACATGAGCACTTGGGGAATGCCAATTAAAAATAAAAGCATTGTAAGGAAAACTGATCAACTTAGAAGTTTTGTCTAACTTTGAGTGCAACAAATAAAAATTTCAAGTTTGTGTGGAATCTACGTATGCTGAGCATTCTTATAAATATGTTTAAAGGAATAATTCCTTAGAATTGATTTACACTGACATTTGTTATATAAAGTCAATACCATCTCGTGGTGGAAAAAAGTATCTCATTACTTTTATTGATAATTGCATTAGAAACGACTATATTTATTTGTTGAATGGTAAGGATGAAGCGATAGAATCGTCTAGACAATATAATATTGAAGTTGAAAATCAGTAGGAAAAAATATAAGAAGTGATATAGATGGAGAGTATAAATCTCATTTTGCATAAATGTGTTTGAAAAGTGGAATTATCCATTAAACTTCTACCCTATTCACCTCAATCTAATGAAAAAATCGAACATTGAAAGAAATGATGGATGCATTATTTATAAGTTTGGATTTGCCACAAAACTTGTGTGGAGGAACAATCCTTACTGCAAAAGGGAACAATAAAAAATTTTGTCTTTTTTTTTTTTTGTTCAGAACACAATCTATTTCACATGAGAAATGGAAAGAAGGGAAATCCAACTAGAATATTTTTAAGTGTGGGGATTTCTATCCAAAGTCCAAGTTTCTATTCCTAAAATGATTAATAGGACCTAAGATTGTGAATTGTAAACTTAGACTTGAATAGTCTAGTGAAAGGTGTAAACGGCCTTGGGAAGAACAAGAGGAGAATATACTTAATAAAGAGATTCAGAGGCGCAGTAAATGTCAAAGGATATCTACTTCCTTCTAATATGATTTTGTAACATTTCTTCTGTCTTCTATAGACTCATCCTTTTGGATAGATGGTGTCAATAGTGAGGTTGGTTCGATCTTGAGCAATCCTATTTGAAGTTGATTGATCTTCCTCCAGGAAATAAACCTTTGGGTTCAAAGTGAATCCTCAAAAGAAAAATGAAAGTCAATGGAACTGTTTACAAATAAAAATCAAGACTTTTTATCAAAGGTTTTAGCCAAAAACAAGGTCTTGATCATTTTGACACATACTCGTCAGTAACTAGAATGACATTCATTTGGATGTTAATTGTGTTAGATGTGGTATATGACCTCCAAATTCATCAAATGGATGTGAAAACAACTCTCTTAAATGGAGAATTGGAGGAAGAAATTTACATAGAACAGCCCGAAGGTTTTGTGGTTCCTGGTAAATAAAAGAATGTGTGCGAAAATGCTAAGTCACATTGGACTAAAACAAGTACCCAAACAATGACATAAGAAATTTGACCAAACCATGTTGGCAAATGTATTTAAGAATGATGGAAGTGATAAATGTTTTCACATTAAAATCACAAGGTCATTGTTTGTATGTATATTGGTGATATGTTGATCATCAATAGAGACACTACTGACATAAATGCTACTAAACGTATGCTAGAAAACAAGTTTGGAATGAAAAATCTTGGAGTTGTTGATGCGAACTTAGGTATAAGAACTCGTAGAACTCCATAATGTTTAGCATTTTTACGGTCTCATAGCATTGAAAAGGTACTTGACTAATTCAAATATTTGGATGTCAATATTGTCAAGTCTCCAATAAATGTGAGCTTTGCATTTCAAAAGAGTGAAAGAGAAAGTGACTCACAATTAGATTGTGCTAGAGTTTTGGGAAGTATGATGTATATCATGAAGTATGCGTGATCAGATATAACATTTGCTATTAATAAACTGAGTCGGTTCACAAGTGATCCCAATCAAACTCATTAGATGACAATAAATAGAGTTATGGAGTATTTAAAAAATACTTAAAACTATGCCTCACATTATAACAATATCTAGCAGTATTGAAAGGATATAGTGATGCAAATTTGATCACCAGACAAATGAAGTAAAATCCACGAGTGGATATATATTTACTTTTGGCAGAGGAGCAGTCTCTTGGTTTCAAAAGAGTCATGTATCGCTAGATCTACAATGATCTTTGAGCTAGGTTCTCAAGATAAGGTCGGTGAATAAGTTTAAAAACTACGGAATTTCTTGATAGATATTCTTTTTTGGCCCAAACTATTGGCATTAATATGCATACACTTTGATAGTCAAGATGCAATAGGTAGGGCATGAAGCATGAAACAAAAAGTCTTGTCAATAGGATATAGACATGATACCGTTGGAAACTACTCTCTAGTGAAATTATCAGAATTGACTGTGTAAAGCCAAAGGATAATCTGTCGGATCCACGTACAAATAGGCCTAACTAGAGAGAAAGTTTAAAGATCATCTAAGGGAATGAGTTTATGGCTTAGGACAAGTCATCATGGAGGTAACCCTATCTAGCATATTGGAGATCCAAAGAACTAGATTCAAGGAGAAAACAAAGTTGTGAATGACGGTTCAACATTGTCAATCAACTCAATCCATTCTCATGATGAAGACAATGCTCAGGAACAAGGATACAACATTAAGGCTTGTTAATGAGTTAATAAAGCTTAATGATTTTAATAATTTGCTAAGTTTGGCAGAGTAGTGTATCTACGCAATAATACGGTTAGAAATCACCTATGTGAGTGTGAAGTGTAAGCCGCTTCGAAGAAGATGATTGTCAAAAGCCCATCTCTATATACACTCATGAAATCAGGAGGTGTTCATGGCTGAAACAAACACAACCGTAAGAACCATAAACGGTAAGGGGTTAATTGTGTGACATATGCTTGTCTAGGTATACACCAAATCTCGTCGGTTCAAAGATATCGCATCTACCGATTGACCGAGTATATCCGACATATGTTCACTACGAAAATTTCAAGGAAAAAATCTACTTATACAGATGCAATGAATTATTGCTTGTAACATACTTGTCCGTTTCTTTGTCTTGGAGTCATTCCCCATTCATGCAGGGGATTGTTGGATTTTAAAATGTGTGAATGGAAAATAAAGAGTTGCGACTTTTATGAAGAGTTGCGACTTTTATGAAGAGGTGACGATTTTTATGAAAGATTGTAACTTTTCCAAAGGTTTGTGACCTTTCCGGTAAGGCACAATGAGAAACTTTTCGCACTACCCTTTTGTTTTCTATAAATTGAGGATTTTCTCTCTTTTTTAGATAGAATTTCTTGGCTTCTTCTACTACTACTAAATCTAGTATTCTAAGTGTACTTTACTCCCGTTGAGTGGCTCGCTGACACCAATATTTTGGTATCAATACACTGGTGATTGAAATCATTCTATTCTGGGGACATATTTCAAATCAAACATCGGATACTAAAGGGGAATAATTTCCTTAAGGGGACACTGTGCATTCAGTGGGCTTGATCTTCTTTCTGTTTTTCCAGATTCTCGTATGTGTGATGTATTTTAGATTTGTGAATTAATTTTTGTTCTTCAGTTCTTCACTGGTTCATTAAACTTTGGTAACTTCGTGTTTCTGCAAAGTTTGTTGGAATCAGTAAGATTCTTTAAACACATATTGACAAAAATTCTTCTTTAAAAAAAAAAATTCGTATATTTTTTCTAACTAGTTTCTGATTCTAGTTTAAATTTTCTAGTTGTGAAAATGTTATTAAACTTTATTGTGTCTTAAGAAGTTCTTCAAAATTTTATTCTAAGTATCTTAGGAATACAAGATGAACAACAAGGTTCAGTTGGCAATGTCTCCAATTCATATTCCTGAGTACCGAATTTTTCTATATACATACAAGAGAAAGTCATATGTTATTCAATTTATGATTTTCTCTAGTATAAATATGTCAGAACCACTTGTAAGAGACGATACTACATGAATAACCTCCTCGAACAAATCATACTTGTTCATAATTAAAACAAATAATTTTTTCTCCCAAATAAATTATAGAAGCACAAATCAAGAAAAAATTTCACCTCGAATCATATACTGTTATATTTCTTTCAATAGATCCCCCATAGAAGTAATATAATTTAGATTATGCTTTTTAAGGACTTTCAAATTTTTAATAGTGTAGATTCTGTAATAGTAAGAGAGGATTTTTTTTAAAAAAAAAGTATAATTTAATTTTATGTAATGCCTAATAAAATCTTCATTCCACTAAAAGAAACTTTGAACAAAAAACATTTATTGACCTAAGTTTGGTTTCACCCTAATAAGTTGTTTGGATTAATGAAGTTTTCAATCAATCTAAGAATTATTATTTTCTTGAATGAATATTTATAAAAAATATTTAAAGAAAAGCATTGATCTATAGTTCAGAATGTTCCAAATAATATTTGTATCAAATAAAATTAAACTTAAGTTAATTTAGCTAGAGATAGGGGGGAGGAAGGGTATGTGATTGAAATTGAAATTCAACAACTTTTCAAGTCTTACACAAATAATAATATTGATGGAACAACAATAAAATAAATTATCCTAGTAAAATAAATGATTGCAATGCATCAATAAAGCAAACAACATGTTAATAAGAAAAGATAAACAATACAAAATAAAAATATATTAAATAAATACAAGAGTAACTTGAATCAACAACAAATTAATACAAATGCTTAAACATAATTAGTTTTTGGGATGGTCATCATTCTTCTCTTCAATATTGTTGTGATTACCTTTTATTGGTTGATCTTCTTCTTGTGGTTGTTTCTTTCAAACAATAACTTTAGTCTTATTAAGAACATTTAGCTTTATCATATCTTTAAGTTCTTGATCACAACCTTTCGAAAATGTCACTACTTATTGAAAAAATTATAACCTTTGAAAAGGCACAACTCATCAGAAAAGGCACAATCCTTTAAAAAAGTCACAATCCTTCGAAAATGTTACAACTCATTGAAAAAGTCACAACCTGTCAAAAAAATTCACAACCCTTTGGAAAAGTCACAACCCATTTAAAAAGTCACAATAAAAGGTATCTTCTTTCATTAATAAATAACATAAATGAGAGAAGTGTCAAAAACACACCTAAACTATATTATTTTTTTTAGTTTCATACCTAAACTATTGAAAGTTTGAGTTTCATACCTAAACTATCACTTTTTAGTTTGAGAAACACACCTCTCTCTTTTATACCACTCTCATCATGGTATGTGTAATACACTCTCTCCTAATTACATCACACTCCATATAGACAAAATATTCAACCTTGACAAAAATAAATAAATTATTCGTATTAGTTAAAATTAAAAATTAAAAAAACTATTATAAAAAAATAATATTTTCTTTATAAAATAAAATATAAAATATTTTTCTTACCCCACACCATTTTTTAAAGTTTTTTATTTTGTTTAAATTTCTTTTATAAAAGTATTTCATTTTTTTTTTCATCTCCTCCCCTCATCAAATACTAATTTAGATATTATTTTATTTTCTTAAAAATATAATTTTACCCATCTCACTTAACCCTCTGCTTTCAAATTTTTTTCTAGTGTTTAGATATACATATCGAAAATATATTTTACTTGCCGCCACAAGACTTTTTATATTTTTTAGTTGTTTATGTTATATTCGGCACACTAGTAGAATTTTTTTTCTAAAAATATATGTACGTGCATATCTAACACAAAATAAGAAAAACATAAAAAAAATAAAAATTAGGAGCAGAAAATTAAATAGGATGGGATAGATTTTTAAAATAAAATAAAATCAATTTCTATCGGGGGGGAGGGGGGATGAAATATGAAATTTTTAAAAATATTTTATAAATATTTTTTTTTAAAAAAAAGAATGGGTTTGTCGCGGGGGAGAGGGGGTACGTGGAGGAGGTGGTGAAGTGAGATAAAAGAAATAATTAAATTTTTTATATGGATAGTAATCTTTAGTTTTTAATTAATATTAATTTTTTATTATTTAAATTTTATCTAGATAAAATATTTTATCTATGTGAATGTCATGTGTCAGTTTTTTCATATAAAAGAGAGAGTGCACTACACCCACCACTGAGGTGTGTTTCTCAAACTAAAAAATAATAGTTTAAGTATGAAACTCACACTTTCAATAGTTTAGGTATGAAACTCAAAAAAAGTGAATAGTTTAAGTGTGTTTTTGACACTTATCTTTAAAATAAATTGAGCATCTTTAATTGGGGGTATTATAGTAATTCAACATTTAAATTTGGGAGTTCATGCTTCAAGATATGTATATGTATATGTATATGTATATATGTAAGTGACAGTTGGGAGTACCAACATAGCATCAAACATTTGCACATTTAGCAACATAAATTGTACCATAAATTTGTGTCCATTTTATTTTTTTATTTTGTTGATTAACCACGTGTATGTATTTAAGATCATGACCCTCTAATTTTATTTTTTTGGGACACGTATTACATCTTTATTTATTTTTACATTTATGAGAAACCTTTGATTTTCACTTATCAAACATTGTTCCATCTTTCTTGAATAGGTCTATTAAAAGGGTCAAATAAGTTTGTCAATTAGGTAAAAGTCTTTCAAGTTTTAAAAATTAAGTAGAAGTGACAAAAAAAAATCCAAACTTTTCACTTTTACACTTTTATCCAACAACTGTCGTAGTTGTCGGGACAACTTCTTTAATCGTCCGACAACTGTCATAGTTGTCGAAACAACTTCTTTAGTCGTTCGACAACTTCAACAGTTGTCCAAGCAACTTTAGAAATTGTTCAAACAACTTCAGTGATTGTCCAGACAACTACGAAATTGACTTAGTTTTAGTCTTTTTATTAATATTAAAAATAAAAAAATAAAAGAAAAATAAAAGGGCCAAACTTATCCTATTTTTTTAATTAAAAACTTGAAAGGCATTATAAGCTCATTTACTCATCTTTCTTCGGGCTTGTATTCCTTTCTTCGCAAAATTGATTTATTCCTTCGCTCTAATTGATCCTTCTTCAATGTTGATTTAAGAGCTCTTCGTCTTCTTTTCTTTTTCCGTCAGTTTATTTTTTCAAAAAATTTGTGGGTCTTTTAAATTGAGAAGAATTGGACCGGATAATGTGCAGAAATTCCCGTGTCGTATATTGTATTGCTAACTTAGTAATTCTCTTATTGATTTATATTCAGTTTAGTACGTCATTTTACATGCATTTTGTTTGAGGTTTTTTTAGTTTTGTATTTGCAGGAGGCTCAAATTGTGAAATGACTATTGAAAATTATTGGGAGTGCTTCAACAATTCTGCTCATATTTTATTCAAAAATTTCTGAAAATTGGATTTGTCAGAAATTATGCAGAAAATTTTAAAGCAATAAACCTTATATATATTATTATGTGAGCCCTATATTCTCAGGTAACTATGTTTATAGATGTGAGTCATGATTTAGTTGATATAGAAATAGATGAATTTGTGAATCCTCTTACAGATAATTTAGTGGTGGATTTATTTTGACCTCAACTTACATCTGAAGACAATGGAACTCATTCATGTTGCTGGTTGTGGTATCTAGACAGAGGAATACAACATGTAGCTTCGAATTTCTACATTATTGCTCAGTATTTTTGTGTGGTTGTTTTAATAGATGGAAATAGAATTAATATTTATATATTGATGTTTTTACCGAGTGCATGAATTATTGTTAACAATTATTTTATATTTACATTTTTAAAGCACATCAGATGTTTGAAAAAATGTTACTGACTTCTTTGCACAATTACGCAGTAAAAAATTCAGTTTTACATACTTTATAACTTCTTTCAATATTTACTTATGTTAAAGGAACTTGCAGTGTATGCTTTGCATGGAGGACAATTTCAAATATTTCCTGCAATGAAAAAAATTAATCGTGATCTATGGTTGGTCTTGACATAATCTGTTTTTTTTTTTTGAATATTAACAGACATGGAGCTATTTATACTATTTGCGGAATCAGTGAAGGTCAAATCTTAGGAAATATTTCTAATTTTACGTTATGTCTGATGTTTACAACTTTGTGGTTTCAGGTAAAGCAGTAGGAGTCATTTTTTATATAAGTTGATCTGCCATTCTTTCAAGTTGCTTCTGATAACTCTAGACGAGTTCACAAAATAAAGAATAAATAATGATGATTTCAAGTACTAAATTAGATTGTTCAATTTGAAAATATTGTCTGAAATCCACAAAACAAATCCGCTATGAAATTCTTATCATTGATTACAATTTATAGATTGTCGTTTAGTTTCTTTTTCTCTCAATCTGTTTGAGGGGATGAAATACAGAAAACAACCATATGAATGGTGAAATTATATAAATGTTTGACTTTTTCACATAACAATTTTTTAAGAGCCCGGTGACTAATTATATTGAAACTAAGTTTGTTTTTGCAGCTGATGTCTGTTGAGTTTGCGTGCTTGATGTTATTTCGCTTTGTTTACTATTCATGAATATGAATAAGTTAATTTTCTAGGTTTATATTAGAAAGTACTCGACCTACTAATAATTATTAATGTTCGACAAATGTCCGATAGAACTTTGAGTGCACCACTGTGTATTATAACTGATGAAAATAAGTAGAATGTTTATGGTACTTATATGTGGGTATCTGCTTTTGGGAAGAGGGAAATCACAACTCACAAAATGCAAGTGATATGATTAAGCTCAGTAGAATTGTTGTACCAAAAGTAATACAAATTTTGTTGCATTTGAACTCACTTTGTTGAACAAGACACAAGTACTACTTGATATTTTCAAATATTCTTATGTCCCTTTTCAGTAGATAACACATGCTCCATTTGCTACTTACCAGAGACACAAGTATGGCCACCTCCGTTCATCATCTTTGTCATTTACCTAGATTAGAAGCAAATTTCAAAATCTTCAGGTGTGATAATATTGCTCTTCTCTACTTCCAATTTTCAATTTTTTCCTGATTTTTATTTAATATGCCTGCAAATATGCTATCTTGATCATTTGTTTTGATTCTAAAAGCATTTTTCATTGCCTTATGATCTTCACGCGGATATACAAGTGGTGATTGATAATTATGTATGAAAGAACTGAATAATATTATCTTCCTTCTTTGTTCTTCTCTTTTTCCATCTTTTTTCCTTCGGCGTTTTGTTTTGCTCTTCTCTCTACTTGGTTCATATTATGCCACTTTGTATCTACAAACTATTTTCATCCAGGTAATTGTTTAATTTGTATTTTTTTGTAAAGGAATTTGTGGTCTTAATCCAATGTCAGCGGGGTGAAATGGTTGACTGGGAATTCATAGAGGAGTTACTAAGCTTGGTTCTTCAAGATTAATGACCCGAGGAATCAACATTTCACTGTAGATGCATGCGTTTCTCGACTTGTGCTTGGTATAACCTTAAATTCTCACCTCCCGTGTGATTATCTCATTTATAGCTTAAATTGTTAGAGTAAACTTACATTTACTTATTAATGTACTCAATACGACTTCACGCGTAAAGGGGCTAAGCATTTGAAAATTTCTTCTTGACAATGAGTAATGGTGACATTTGAACCTAAAATTTCTGTTTGTTGATATTATATTGAAGTGTATTGTGTAGTTCATCTCATCTAAAAGATTAAGTGATGATTAGAGAAAGAAAAACAAACATTATCTTATTTAATTACTTGATTATGTTAACAATTATGAATTACATTGACCTTTTGCATCAAAGGATCACATAAATCATTAACTAGGGGATTGATTTCTTTATTTCCTACATCTACCTTATGTTTAAGTACAAAGTTGGGCAAAGTATGACATAGCTACTTTGTACCTTCATCTGATGCTCTAGCATTTGTATAATGGATGCATTTTGATCTGTTTGTTCATTATTTTGTGGTGGGATCAACAATGTAATGAATTGAACACATCCTTAAATTTTCAATTCTCAAATATTTAATTTCAGTTTTTCTTCTGGAAATCAATGTTTTGTCTCTAATGGTGGACAACATATGCATTACAGCCATCCTCTCGAGTCCAAATAATGTGAGTGAAATTACTGTAAATTTTTTTCAACTCATAAAAATTATTCTTTGTGAAGTCATTTAATAAAGATAGCTTTGTTGAGTACAAATAAGATGGGAATGGTGAATGATTTGTGAAAAGCAAATTTAAAGATATAAAAAAAGATCTAAGAAAGATATTTGTTACCAGCGTAGAAATTATGATATTTGATGTTTTTTCTGTTACTGTTTTCTCAAAAGCTGATTTTGCATTTTCTTCTTCATGGTTGCTATTTGGCAGTTATTTTTTTCCGATCCTACCATTGCGGGAGAGTTGATTCAGGTTCCTAACATACTTTTCTACATCTTTTTTCTTCTAATATTAACAGAGCTACACATCATTCTGGCCAAGTTTATTTTTCCACAAGAAATAGAAACATTAAGTTCGTAATACACAATTTTTATATCATACTTCTATTTTTCTGCTTATCGTGATTTGAAAATTTCTTAGTTGCACGGACTGTTCACTTTTGATGCCGCACCCGTTTCGGATTCTTCAAAAATACACTATTTTTGGCGAGTCCGACACGCACCCGTTGGGATTTTTGAAGAGTCCGAGCAACATAGAAAATTTCCTTAGTCGGAGAAGGTTACTGATTTTTGTTTCAATAGGAGTAAGGACTGTTAACCAGTTCTCTTTGTTGAAGTTTTCCCTAGGTGAGACGGATGCATCTTTTATTTTATAACTCTCTAATTTAATTTTGTTGCCTTCTTAATTTCAAGTTTCTTCAATTGATTGTCTTTCAGTTTTTTACTAGCTTCTTGAAGGTCTCTCAAAATACCTTCTTACCATGTGATTTGTGGAATAGCCAAGGTTGGCCACCTAGCAGTGGAGTGTAGCTCCAACTTATTGAAATGATAAATCAAGAGACATTTGAAGATACATACATTCAATATGTCTCATAGTATTTTTGATAATGCACTTGTATCTTTTACTTGTAGTAGAGATAACTATCTTATTGAGCACAATGATGTACAGAACAAATATTTCACATGTAACAATATATTCCTGAAAAAGTTGTATATATTTGGATTTAGAATGCTTAATTGTTTGAGTATCAGCTTTCATTTGCAAGGAGTATTACTTTGATTTATAACAAGGTGTTTTAAGTTTGGACCCAATTGATGATAATTCTTTTGTTGCTCATGCACTTGCTGATACCATGTAAGTAGCGATAACATTAATAGAAATTTGTTATTTAGTGTAATTTCTAATAGTGAATCAAAAAGTCATGCTCCAATATGATTTGCAGTTTTATTTCACAAATTTGATAGTGTTCACGGGCCGTCACATCTCTAGTATATATATATTGTACTTGCAATCTAAGGAATGAGATTGATTATTAACATATATTGAGAAAAGAATACTTTAAGGTATTTCAATTTAGACTGGCCAAAAATTCAAATAATAATAATAAAATATTTACCTATTTTATTATAATGATCTTTTTATTAAGATTATAGTATTGGTGGATTTTTAAGATTTGATAGATTTGGGTTAATATTGACTGGGTTAATATTGATTTATGATCAAATCCAATGTAAATCAATACATATAAAATGTTATTTACAAATTTTTCAGATATTGCCATCTAAAAACAACTCAAACCAACTATATAAAACCTTGAGACAAGAAAACTCCTTTAAGGTATTTAAACTTTGACTTACCAAAAATGCAAATAATAATAATAATAATAAATTATTTACCTAATGATCTTCTAACTAAAATTATGATTTTGGTGGATTTTTAAGAGTTGATAGATTTTGTTTGATGTTGACTTATGATCAAATCTAACGTAAATCAATACATACAAAATGTTATTTACAAAATTTTCAAATTTTATCTTGTAAAAACAACTTGTCACGCCCCGATACTACCCCTTGACGTAACACGGGATCTAAGATCACGAGTGACCCCAAGCTAACCGTGTGTATGGCATATCATACGCATACTAAAAATACCGAATAAAGACAAACTCTATGCGGAAGCTAAACAATAGATAAGTGGGAAAGTGGGGAATACACATCTATTCTAAATGTATAAAACACACTAATAAAGAGCTTAAGAATAGTCAAACGATGAACTCATCAATAAACGTTGATTCTATGTATTACTATATCAACTTAGTTGAGTTGATGGGACATGCCCCCAACTGATTCTAACAAAACTGAAAACTGAATTAAAATACTGAAAAGCATGTCTATTGTCCTCGAAGTACGAGGACTCACCACTAAATTTGTTGAAATGCAGATCGAGAATCGACCTAAGCGCGATCTGGATGTAGAGTACCTAAAACTACATCATAAAAGGATGTACCACAGAGTATGCGTCAGTACTTGGAATGTACTGACCATGCAAGAGATATATACTAAACTAAACAAGTATATATAAGTTGAAACAAGGCATAACTTAGCAATATTATAAACTAAGCGAAATGTAAATACTAAGAATAAAATGAATGCAATGACCAAATGCTAGTTATGAACATGACATGCTAAACTGAATATTAAATTATATACTGAAAACCTGGTCAATGCACTAGGAGTCTGATTGTGGGAGCTCATATTAACTAACATAAGCTATGCGAGCTAAATGTGGAGTCTGATGTATACGCTCTATCGAGAGGATTCAATATACCTTTCGAGGGGTATAAAGACATGACTGACGTGATCACTAAAATCTGATGCCCAATAGAGGGGACTTATAATTCTATGGTGGCACGTAGTTATGGGATTATGAGGATATGCTAAACCCTAGTCCACTCGGTGCTAAGTCTACTCCAAACTGAATATGTATATGACACAAATGCAGCTGAAATATTGAATAGCTCAATATACTGACATGCAAACTGAGAATGCAACATCTCTATACTGATAATGTGACATTTGAAATCCGAAGCATGATTATCTTTTTAACTGACCTAACAAGTGTAATTCATGAACTAGGAGAATATATACAAACTAGGGTTATGAGTTTCATAGAAGGAACTAAACAACGCTACCAAGGAAACATGATATTTAGATTGCGGAAACCATAACTACTGAAATCATAATAATTCCCCAAGATTTTACAAACCCTCGTTGTATAAAAGATATGTGGAATCAAGGAACTAACTGAATTCTAAGGACCTAGTGAATGAAAAGAATCCACTTGTGAAATCCCACATACGTGGTGACAAAATCTAGAGAGAAATCCTTCGATTTCGGGATTCAAACTTGAAGAAAACTTTCTACTTGTTCTTGAGGGGTTGGTCGACTTTCCTCTTTTTTTTTTGCTGTAATTTCGATGAAATTTGAGTATAAAGGTTTTTAATTAGGTTTTGACTAGATTATTATGCTTAAATTGAGTAAAACGACGTAGCTTAGGTATTACATGACATTGTTTAAGTGCTCAATGTATATGGGAAAGGACCAAAATGACTCTGACTTAAATCTGACGAGTGCCACCTACTATAGGACTGACTAGCCATCAGTTGACCTACCAACCGTCGTTAGGGGTCGTCGGTCAAGATCTTTCATACAAGGCTTTACTAAAATGAGCATAACTTTTTACTCCAAGATGAGATTTTAGTAAACTCGGTGGAGTTGGCCTGAGGATTCAATTATCTTTCATTTAATAGGTCATGGACCACCTAATTTATCTGTTGATAAGCGATGTGATTGTTTGATGTTGACCCAACAACCATTTCTCTCCAATTGGTTGTTGACCCTCACCTACGATCCGTAGGTCAAACCACGGACCGTCATGGTCCACTGTAGATGGTGTCAGAGACCATAAACATTTGGTGCCTAATGATGGACGCCACCTGTAGACCGTGTGTCAAACCACAGACCATCGGTGGCTTCCGTGGTTCTTGCACTAAGTCCTAGAAAGCTGCAATTTTTTTTTCTCTTTCTCAAATCCAATTTGTCCTCAAATGAAGTCTAAACAAGTTGATTATGGAGGAAAGGAGTTGCAATCCCTACCACTAAATACTAGAAACTAATATCTAACTGAACTGAGTTCCAAAAACATGCAAATATGCTGAAATGGAAGAACAACTCAAGGAAAAAGATACTAAGATTGAATTTACGCATGGGTAAATTGAGAGAATGGAGAGGAACTATCACATGAAGTTGAAACGGTATCGGAAGGAAAGTGATGATGGTACTTGTCCATCATGGTTGCTTCTGCTTCACAACTAGCTCCCTCTACTGACTGACTCCTCCACAAAACCTTTAATTAATCGACTTCCTTATTTCTCAACCTATGAGTCTAACGGTCAAGAATTTTAATAGGAAATTCTTCATAGGTGAGACTATCCTTCACATCTACATTCTCTAATGGTACTATTGATTCCGGATCACCCACACACTTCTTTAACAAGGAAATGTGAAAGAATGGATAAACCGCTGCTAGTTCTATTGGCAACTCTAACTCATAAGTCATATTACCAATCCTTATCAAGATTCTGTACGGACCTACATATCTAGGACTGAGCTTTCCTTTCTTTTAAAATCTCATCACCCCTTTCATAGGTAACAACTTCAAGAAAACCCAATCATTGATTTCAAACTCTATGTCCCTTCTCCTCATATTTGCATAGGACTTTTGACGACTATGGGATGTCTTTAATCTATCTCTGATGAGTTGACCTTTCTCTATAGGCTCATGAACCGAATATGGAACATTCAAGGTTGCTTCACCTAGTTCAAACCAACCAATGACATACCTGCATCTACGCCCATATAGTGCCTCATATGGGGCCACCTGAATATTGGAATGAAAGTTATTATTATAGGTGAACTCTATGAGAGGTAGGTGATCATCCTAATTGCCGTTGAAATCGATTACGCAAGCTCTCAACATGTACTCTAAGGTATGAATGGTACGTTCTGCCTGACCATTTGTTTGTGGATGAAATGTTGTATTGAGATTTACCTGAGTATAAAGATCGTTCTGAAATGATTTCTAGAAATGAGAGGTAAACTGAAGAACTCTATATGAGAAGATAGAAAAGGGAACCCCATGCAACCTGATTATCTCATGAGTGTACAGTTTGGCGTAGTCCACCACTAAATTAGTAGTCTTGATAGCCAAGAAGTGAGCAGACTTATTAACTCTTTCCACTATCACCCAAATAAAGTCATGTTATTGGTGAGTACGAGGTAAACCAATTATGAAGTCCATGTTTATCACTTTCCACTTCCATGTAGGAATATTAATCTCTTGAGTCATACCTCCTGGTTTCTAATGTTCTTTCTTAACCGGTTAACAATTAGGACACTTAGACACAAAATCTACTATGTCCCTCTTCATGCCGTTCCAAAAAAAGACTTCTCATGAATCATAGTACATCTTAATGGATCATGGATGAATGGAATATCTATAGTAATAATTGTAAGGATCTGCTTCCTCAACTCACCCACGTTAAATGCAAATGGAGGTCATAGAGAGGTGTCACATCAACTTGCATATGTTTCTCCTTTATTATTATATATAGAGATAGATAGATATGGATTATCTTTATAACATTTAAATTAATGAGTATTAACATATATGATAAGAGGAAAAAACTATAATAGCAAAATATTTTTTAAATTATAACTACCCCTTTAAAGCTTGAATCTGATTTTCTCGACAAATTTGTTGGCTTGTATTAAATGACCGTATTTATATTAGGTGCAATGGCGAATACAGAATTTTTATTGAGGAGGTTCATAGTACAAAGAAGTGAACACGTAAAATTACAAAATGATATACCGAGTGACATAGGAAGAAAATTTTAATTTTAATCCGCTAAATTTAACTTATATTGTCTTGTTGTGTTTAGGTTTTTCCTACTTTTACCTTGGTCCACTGAGCTTTTAAAATTTCTAGTGTCTTTCCTTTTATTTTGTAGTATTCTACTTTTTAGATTTTACTCTAAATTTTGAATTTGTGCACATTAAATCATATGTTGCTTTAAAAACCATCAAGAGGTGTAAAGATCGAGTTACTAATATTGTAGTGCATATTCGGAATATAAATAATGGCATCATCAATTTTTTTAGTTCATTAAATTCAGTTTACTAGGTTAATCATTTGTTAAAAATCAAATTATGAACCAATAAAATAAGTTTAGTTTAGTTTTAATCTCTTTAGAATAACCTTGAAAATAATAAGAAAGAGAAACAATGAAATTAAGAAAAAAATCAATTAAATAGATTTTATTAAAAGAATATTCACAACTTTTAAAGTTTTCCATTCGATTACTTTTCATTTACTTTATTTTATATCATAGTTTTCGAATTCAATTTTAAATTTAACAACACTTCATCATTTTCTCAAAGAATTTCTTTAAGTTAGTACATGAGAAGAGAGTTATGTAGAAATAAACTGAACATTATAAATAAGCAGAATAAAAGAAAAGAATATAAAAAATGTGGTTGATAAATTTAAATAAAGATAAAATGAGAAAAAGATATAACATAAGAAAAATTTTAAAAATAAAAATAATATAGTTTTGCATTAAATCCTTGTAACACCTCAAAAATCAGACCCAGGAAAACAAATACACAAAATTACCTAGTGCAGTGGAACGCGACAGGGTTCATGGACTGTGAAAGGGTCCACGGTCTGTAGACGCACTGCTCGTGAGAGTTGGACCAGTAGCCCCCTCACCAGTCCCTTAGACCCCCACGCCCAAGTGAAGGTCACGGACGACTTCACGGTTCGTGGTCCTTCACACTGGTCGTGGGAGAATCTGTGGGAGCCTAGGCATTTGACCCCTTAATCCAGGCCCTCCAGACCACATGCCCAAGTGAAGACAACAGACGAATTCACGGTCTGTGGTAATTTGCACAGGCCGTGGTAGTGCCTACGAGGTTGGATCCCCAGCATTTCAGTCTAAGTGTAAGATCACGACCGACTTCACGTCCCGTGGTACCTTTCACTATCTATTGTGATGGTCGTGATTAGGCCGTCTGTAGATTTAAGTCAGGGGTGTTTTGGTCTTTTCCTTCTTCGTTAGAGTTTTAAACCTCGTCATTTTAACCTTAAATTTTGTGGTTTTGTTCAGTTTTAGCCTAGAAACATAACTAGAACTTGCCTAAGTCAAATCATTAATCAAAACATAGAAAATTAGAAGCAAAAATTAAAAAGAATCAACCAACCCTAGCTCCAGAAACGCAATAAGTTTTCATCTATTTCAGCCCAGAAATTGAAAATTTTCCTAGTGGAATTCAGTACCATGTATGTGGGATTTCACTATTGGGTTCTTTTCACCCATTAGGTCCCTAATGTTCAGTCATATTCTTGATTCCTTTATCATGATTAGACCTAGGGTTTTCTACAACCTTAGCAGATTATTATAAATTAGTTATTTAAATGATCCAAATTAGATTATTATGTTATTACTCAGTCTACTAAATAAATTTCATAACTCTAGCTTTGTATTTCTTTAGTTCTTAAATTACATATGCTAGGTCCGACATTTTCAGTTAATTCGACTATTTCAGATATACATGTCTCAGTATATGAATGTGTCATTACCAGTTTATTATGCACATTCTCAGTTTGCATGTCAGTTTGAGGTATCCAGTATATTACAGAAATTTAGTCATAATCAGTTAATCACTTAATCTATTGGGAGTAACATAATACCGAGTTGGACTAGGGTTCAACGTACCCAAATAGTTTCATAACCACTAGACACATAAGTTGTAAGTCCCCTCCGTGGGCATCATTTTAGTGAACACGCAAGCATGCCTCAATAACTTTGGTCGGGTATATTGGGTCCTCTCGATGGAGTGTATAAATCGGACTCAACAGTTAGCTCATATGGTTTTATTATCGGTTATTAGTAGCTCCCACAAATCAGTTAGATCCCTTTGCATTGACCATGTTTCAGTATTAAGTCTCAACATGTTATAACTTGGTCATTGCATTCAGATTAGTCATGTTTAGTATATCAGCATCTATATCAGGTTCACATTATTGGATTGCTTTATTGATTTGTTCAGTTATATGTTTATTTGAGTTTTACTATATCTCTCATGCTCAGTACCTTTCTAATACTGACGCATATATTGCGGTGCATCTTCTCGTGATGTAGGTCAGACACTCAACATTCAGATCACGCATACATCAATTTCCGATCTCCAGTTCAGCAACATCAGTGGTGAGCCCTCATCTTCTGAGAAAATAGTGACATGTTTATCCTATCAATGTTTTAGTCTTTAGTTTTAGTTTTTATCGATCTAGTTAGGGCATATCCCAACATTTTTAGTGAATTTAAAGGCTTATTTCCATACATAGTAAAATTCAGCTATATCTTTAGAGTTTGATATTTCTCTTGTATTAAGCTCTCATATTATATATTTTTTGTTTATCTTTAGTATGCTTATGATTATGCCAACATGGTTAGATTGGACTCACTCATGATCCTAGGTTCCGTCTCCGCGTCTCGAGGGTAGCCTCGGGACATGACAAACTTGGTATCAAAGCACTAGGTTTAAGATTCGTAGGATGTCTGAAAAGCCTCACTAAGTAGAGTCCTTTTCATGTGTGTAAATACTCCACATCTAATGACAGGGAGGATACAAAGTGTATTAGGAAAATCTTATTTCCTTGCTATTCTTATCGTGTGGAAGGTATGATATAATTCCTTATTTTGACTTGTTGTTCTACGTTTCAGATCATGCCTCCTTATAGAGTTAATGCCAGGAATGCAAATGCAACTCCTCCATTCCCAGACCAAGAAGTCTCAAATATATAGTTTCAGAATACCATTCAGATGTTGGTTCAGAATGTGGCCAACCACAATAATCAGCAGGCTTAAGTTCTTGAAAATGCCAATGTTGGGTCAGCTGCAACTAGAGTTCGAGATTTTGTTAGGATGAGTCCGCCAGAGTTCTTAGGGTAGCAAGTTAGAGAAGATGCCCAAAACTTTATTAATGAGGTCAAGAAGATCTTTAAAGTGATGCGAGTAAAGGGGAATGATCGGGTTAAGCTAGCATCGTATCAACTTAAGGATGTGGCTCGTATATGGTATACTCAGTTAAAGGAGAATAAGGAAACATATGCAGCTCCTATTACTTGGGATTGCTTTAGTGAGACCTTTCTGGAAAGGTTTTCCCCAATAGAGTTGAGAAAAGCAAAGGCCCGGGAATTAATGAACTCAAGGCAGGGCAACATGACGGTCCAAGAGTATGGGATCAAGTTTAACTAACTCTCCAGGTATGATTCTCACATGGTTGCTGATTCCAGAGTTCAGATGAATAAGTTTCTTTCTGGGGTGTCAGACTTAGTGAAAACAGAGTGCAAGAATGCTATATTGTTGGGAGATATGAACATATCTAGGCTCATGAACAATTCTCAGAAGTTTGAGGGTTATAAGATTAGAAACAGGCTAAGGAGAGTAAAAAAGCAAGAACAGGCAACTATAAGTATTCCTAATAGAAATTGGATAGTGGAAATCGCTCGCAGTTTCAGTAGAGGTCTTCGACTCCAGCCCCTTCATCAGCTAGTGTTTCATCCTCCAAGTTCTGTAATGATTAGAAAGGTAGGGCGTTAGGCTCTAAGTCTCAGGGAAGTGTTTCAGGTACCAAAACATACATGACTTGCCCAAAATGTAGTAAGAATCATCTGGGCGAGTGTCTTGCAGAAAAGGAAGGATGCTTTGGGTGTGGTTAGACTGGTCATAGATTGAAGGATTGTCCTTCTAGAAAGGGTCAAGAAGGTAAAAATTTTAGAGCTCTGTCTACAACTTCAGCAGCACCAGCAAGTCGCCCAACTCAGCAGGTTAACTCATTTGGTACAGGTGGCGGACAATGCCAAAACAGGCTTTATTCTCTTCAAGCTAGCCAAGATCACGTAGATTCTCTTTACGTAGTCACTGGTATGTTACGAGTCTTCGATCTTGATGTTTATACATTGTTAGATCCAGGGGCTACTCTAATTTTTGTAACTTCTTACATAGCATTCCAATTCAGTTAGTCCAAAAACTCTCTCAAAACCTCTCAATCTCTACTCCAGTCTGTGACCCAGTTATAGCTAAAGGGGTATACAGAAATTGACCTGTCACAGTCTATCAGTGAGTCACCTCCGCAGATCTTGTAGAGTTAGAAATGGTAGATTTCGATATCATTCTAGGCATGGATTAAACTCATGTTATGCCTCAGTCAATTATAGAACTAAGGTTGTTCGTTTTCAGTTTTAAGACGAACCAATCCTAGAATGGAAGGGTAGTATCTTAGCGCATATGGGTCAATTCATTTCTTACCTTAAGGCCAAAAAGATGATTGCTAAGGGTTATATCTATCATCTAGTTCGGGTTAAGGATTCAATCTCTCAAAGTCCAACTCTTGAGTCAGTTCCAATAGTCAATGAGTTTCTAAAAGTATTTCTAGAAGATCTTCTTGGAGTTCCTCTCGAAAGGAAAAATGACTTTGGAATTGATCTCATTCCAAATACCTAGCCCATGTCTATTCCTCCTTACTGAATGGCTCCAGCCGAGCTTAAGGAATTTAAAGAGCAATTGAAAGACCTTCTAGATAAGGGCTTCATCAGGCCTAGTATTTTTCCATGGGGTGCACTAGTGTTGTCCATGGAGAAGAAATATGGTTCTCTCAGAATGAACATCGATTATAAACAGTTGAACAAGGTCACACTCAATAATAAGTACCCCATCCCCAGGATTTATGACTTGTTTGACCAACTTCAAGGTGTTAGTCACTTCTCAAAGATAGACCTTAGATCGGGTTATCATCAAATCAGAGTCAGAGATAGTGACATTTCAAAGACAACCTTCAGAACTCAGTATGGTCATTATGAATTTGTAGCTATGTCATTTGGACTAACGAATGTTGCTTTCATGGATTTGATAAACAAAGTGTTCAAGCAGTACTTGGACTTGTTCATTATTGTCTTTATTGATGATATCCTCATTTATTCTAGGAGTTAAAAAGAACATGTGAGTCATTTGAAGGTGGTCCTGCAAACTCTCAACAATTGTCAATTATTTTCTAAGTTTAGTAAGTGCGATGCATCTAGAGTTGACCTAGGTTTTGTGTTGGTTCAACAAGGTAAGGTTATAGCCTATGCTTCCATCCAGCTTAAGGTGCATGAGAAAAACTATTGACTCATGACCTCGACCTAGCAGCAGTGGTTTTTGCACTCTAAGATATGAAGACACTACTTGTATGGTGTTCATGTAGATGTGTTCACATACCATAAGATCCTTCAATATGTGTTCACCCAAAGAGAGTTGAATCTTCGCCAGAGAAGGTGGCTTGAGTTACTCAAGGATTATGACATTAGTATGCATTACCATCCTGGTAAGGCAAATGTAAAAGTTGATGCCCTTAGAAGACTATCTATGGGTAGTGTAGCACATGTTGAGGAAGAAAGAAAAGATCTAAGCTTTATCTTTTAGGAGTCTATCTTATGAGCATATCAAATTGTGGTGTGACTGTTCAAAATAGATAAGAATCTTCATTGGTAGTGGAGGTTAAGGAAAAGCAAGACAGCGATCAGATATTGGTCGAACTCAAAGGTGCAATCCATCAACAGAGAGTTGAGGTTTTCTCCCAAGGGAGATGGTGTGATTTGCTACCAGGGACAATTATGTGTTCCTAATGTGGGTGAGTTGAGACAACATATTCTTTCAAAGGCCCATAACTCTAGATATTCTATTCATCTAGGTGCAACTAAGATGTACTGTGATATGCGGGAAGTCTATTGGTGGAATGGTATGAAAAGAGTAGAAGATTTTGTGGCTAAGTGCCCCAACTACAAGCTAGTCAAGGTAGAACATCAGAAACCTAAAGGTATGGCTCAAGATGTTAACATTCCTACTTGGAAGTGGGAAGTGATTAAAAGGCACTTCATCACAGGTTTACCTCGTACTCACAGACAATATGACTGCGTTTGAGTGATTGTTGAGGTAGTTACTAAGTCTTTGCGCTTTTTGGTGG
Source organism: Solanum sitiens (assembly GCA_016801875.1). Taxonomy (NCBI): domain Eukaryota; kingdom Viridiplantae; phylum Streptophyta; class Magnoliopsida; order Solanales; family Solanaceae; genus Solanum; species Solanum sitiens. Next base: position 596,273 of record JABWTJ010000450.1, on the reverse strand, counting down.
TAAATACTACATATTCGGTAGAGGACTATGCCAAGATTTTCATTAATTAGGTAGTTAGGTTGCATGGGGTTCCTTTGTATATCATATAAGATAGAGGTCCGTAGTTTACCTCTCATTTCTGGAGTCATTTCAGAAAGGTTTTGGTTCTCAGGTTAATCATAGCACAACATTTCATCCGAGTGTACCATTCATACCTTAGAGGACATGTTGACAGATTGTTTGATCAACTTCAAGGGTAGTTGGGATGATCCCTTCCTCTTATAGAGTTCGCCTACAAAAATAGTAACCATTCCAGCATTCAGATGGCCACTTATGAAGAATTGTATGGGCGCAAAATGTAGATCTTATGTTGGTTGGTTCAAAGTGGGTGAATCAGACTTGATAGGGCTAGATGTAGTTCTTGATGCTATGGATAAAGTGCAACTCATTAGGTATATACTTAAGACAACTCAGAGTATCCAGAAATCCTGTAACGATAAAGGAACTAGAGTTCCAAGTTGATGATTTGGTTTTTCTCAATGTGTCACCTATGAAAGGGGTGATGCGATTGGGAAAGAAAGGGAAGCTCACTCCTAGATTTGTAGGCTCTTACAAGATCTTGAAAAGGATTAGTAAAATGGCTTATGAATTGGAGTTGCCAGCAGATCTTGAAAAGGATTAATAAAGTGGCTTATGAGTTGGACTTGCCAGCAGATTTTGCAGCAATACATCCAGTATTTCACAAGTGTGTGGGTGATCCAACATCTGTAGTGTAATTAGAGAGTGTGGTTGTAAAAGATTGTCTTTCTTATGAGGATGTACCAGTTGAGTTTCTTGATCGTCAGATTAGAAGGATAAGAAACAAAGAATTTTCTTCAATCAAAGTTTGGTAGAGGAGTCAATCCATAGAGGGAGCTACTTGGGAAGCAGAAGCAGCCATGAAAGTCATGTATCCTCACCTCTTTCGTTCTGATTCTACTCCAGCTTAAGGTAATAGTTCCTCTATAATTGATCAGTCAATCATGCGTAAATTCGATATTAATATCATGTTCCTTCAGTCTGAACTTGCATTTTCAGCGTATTTGCATGTTTTGGAACTAAGTTCATTCAGAAATTCAACCTTCAGTGTTTAGTGGTAAGGTTTGCAGATCTTTCCCTCCAGTTCATCTAGTTTAATCTTCATTCGAGTACGAACGTTCCCAATGGAGAGATATTGTAACACCTCAAAAATCAGACCTAGAAAAAATATAGAAAATTACCTAGTGTAGTGGACCACGACAGGGTTCATGGACCGCGAAAGGGTCCATGATCCGTAGACCTACCCGTGAGAGTTGGACCAGTAGACCCCTCACAGGTCCCTTAGACCCATGCCCAAGTGAATATCACAGATAAATTCATGGTCCGTTGTCCTTCACACAGGTCGTGGGAGAGTACGTGGGAGCCTAGGCAATGGACCCCTAAATCCAGACGCTTTAGAGCACATGCCCAAGTGAAGACCACAGACGACTTCACGGTCCGTGATACTTCACACAGGCCGTGGTAGTGCCTACGAGGTTATATCCCCAACATTTTATTCTATGTGTAAGATCACCACCGACTTCACAGTATGTGGTCCCACACGATCTTTGAAGATGGTTGTTATTAGTATGTCTGCTATTTTAAATCAGCGGTATTTTGGTCTTTTCCTTCTTCATGAGACTCTTAAACCTCATTGTTTTAACCCTAAATTCTATGGTTTGATCAGGTTTAGCCTTTAAAGATAACTAGAACTACCTAAGTCAAATCATTAGTAAAAACTTAAAAAATTAGAAGCAAGAGCGGAGAAAGAGTCGACCAACCCTAGATCCAAAAATGCAGTAGATTTTCATCAGTTTCAGCCTCGAAGTTGAAAATTTTCTCTCTGGAATTGAGTACCATGTATGTGGAATTTCACTGGTGGGTTCCTTTCACCCATTGGGGCCCTAGTTTTCAATCAAATTTGTGATTTCCTTATGATGATTAGACCTAAGATTTTCTAGAACTGCTGATGATTATCATAAATTAGTTATTTAAATGATCCAAATCAAATTATTATGTTATTACTTACTCTATTGTATGAATTTCAGAATCCTAGCTATGTATTTCTTTAGTTCTTAAATTACATATGCTAGATCCGACATTTTCAGTTAATTCAGCTATTTCAGATATACATGCCTCAGTATATGAATGTGTCACTATCAGTTTATATATGCACATTCTTAGTTCGCATGTCAGTTTGAGTTATCCTGTATATTAGAGAAATTCAAAGATAATCAGTTAATCACTTAATATATTGGGAGTAGCATAATACCGAGTTGGACTAGGATTTAGCAGACCCAAATAGTCCCAGAACTATTAACCATGTAGGTTGTAAGTTCCCTCTGTGGGCATCATTTCATCGATCACGTCAACATGCATCTATACCTTTGGCCAGGTATATTGGGTTCTCTCGATGGGGTGTATACATCAAACTCGACAATTAGCTCATGTGGTTTTATTAACGGTTATTAGTAGCTCCCACAGCACAGTTAGATCCAATTGCATTGACCAAATTTCAGTATTAAGTCTCAACATGTTATAACTTGGTCACTGCATTTAGATTAGTCATGTTCATTATATCAACATCTATATCAGGTTCAGATTATTGCATTGCTTTGTTTCTTTGTTCAATTATATGTTTATTTCAGTTCTACTCTATCCCTCATGCTCAGTACCTTTGAAGTATAATGCATATATTGCGCTACATGTTCTCGTGATGTAGGTTTAGGCCCTCGGCATTCAGATCACGCATAGATTGGTTCTCGATCTCCAGTTCAGCAGCATCAGTGGTGAGTTCTCATTCTCCACGGACAATAATGACATGCTTATCCTATCAGTATTTTAGTCTTTAGTTTTAGTTTTGCTGGATCTAGTTGGGGCATATCCCAACATTTATAGTTTGATATCTCTCTTGTATTAAACTCTCAGATTATATATATTTTGTTTATCTTTAGTATGCTTATGATTATGCTAGTAGGGTTAGATAGAGGTCACTTGTGATCTTAGGTCATGTATCCGCGTCTCGAAGGTAGCTTCGGGGCGTGACAATCCAAAAATAATGAGGCCTTTTATTGGGTATTCTAAGTCCAAAAGTGAACCCATCTCAGCCTTTTCAAAGCAAAAAGAAGAAGAAGATTGAAACCTTTTGCACTAAACGAGAATCGAACTCAGAACATGCATTTTAGCAATGAACCCCCTTGCAAGTGAGCCACACACCTCTTTTGGTTATTGAGGGGGTTCATTTTACTATCTATGTGCTTAAAATCAAAAGCCTACCTTATATATACATTGTAATTTCTCGACGAGGGGGTTCGGGTGAAACCCCTGAACTACACGTAGGTCCACCCCTGATTAGGTATATGTATGTGAATATATACATGTTCGAGTACTGATTATTTATATTTTTTTGCTGTAAATTTTATATGCAGAGCTATAGAATAGATAAGTTTTTTTATCTTGAAGAAATAACTATTTGTCAAAAACTCAAAAGATACCGAGACAAATCGATATGAGAAACACATACTATTTATTTGTGATGTAAGTTTTGGTTTAATTTTTTATTCTTCTCCTAGTGTTTTGGGTTTTGTATATAATTATTTCTATATAGTCTATTTATGTGTCGTATGAAACAAAGTCAAGATTAACAATAAAGGAACGTTTTGGATCTCCATGACTTATTCTTTGAGAATTTAATTATCTTTCAATATTCTTAGTTTCATAATTCATGCTATAAGATTATTTTCTTATTTGATTTATTTTTGGTATTCTTTAAAAGGCAAGTAGTTTCAACATACTAATTGTTGTCTTAAATTACTCATAAACCGTTAAGATCCCAACTTATCATTTTGAATAGTTTTCTTAATTAAAAGAGTTACATTTCTTATTGAATCTTGTCAAGGCTTTAAACATCACATTCTTGGGAATTCGTGAAATGCTTCTTTGATATCTATATCTTTATTTCCAGCTTTCAGATTCTTTTATATTTTTCTTCCGCATTTCTTAATAATCAATTCTATACTTAGGATCTCTCTTACCTTGTTGTTATAATTATGTAATACAATCAAAACATAACAATGAGATGATCACAACAAGGTTATATAATTATAAAAACAAGGTTATATATATAGTTGTAATCTTTCTTGATTGTATTATATGTCATTACAACGAGTAAAGGATATCCTAAATATAAAAATTGAATATATAGAAGTGCGGAAGCAAAATGGGGAAAAAAATACGGAAACTAGAAGTAAATATATGAGAAAATCTATGTAAAATCTATGAATGTAAGAACATTATTATAAAGCTTTGACAAGGTCCAAGTAATAACATATAGATCTGCTAGCAGGGCGGACTCACGTGGTCTCGGGGGTTCACCCGAACTCTCTTGGCCAAAAATTACTATGTGTAAATAAAGTAAATTTTATGTATATCTCTATACATATATATTTTTTGAACCTCCTTAATAATAAAGAGAAGCTAATGGTGTCAGGTCCCCACCGAAAATAGTTGTGCATCACTGGTTTGAATCCCAGTGAAAGTGTTTTATTTTTTTATTTTTTAGTTTCTTTTAAAAAAATTAGTTATGTTTTTAATTTTTTAAGTGTTTTTTACTTTAAAAACCTGCTAAAAGTGTGGTTTTAAATCCAAAAAATTCAAGATTCCCATTTCTAAAGATTTATTTACACATTTTTTACTTTTATTTTTTGAACCCCTGAACAAAAATTCTGAGGAGTCTGCCACTGTGACTACGAGGAGAAATTCAACGCTTTTACTTCAGAAGACGAATTAAAATAATAAATTCAGATCTTAACCCTTTATTAGTAATTTAAGACAACAATTAATATGTGGAAACTAATCACAATAGATAAATAACAAAAAGAAATAATAATATCATATGAAAATTATTTTAAGATAACAGTTAATATGTAGAAACTAATCACAATAGATAAATAACAAAAATAAATAAAAATATCATTTGAAAATTACCTTATACCCTGACTATGAAACTAGAAAATGTTGAAAGATAACTTCTCAAAGTACAAACCACAAAGATTCAAAGAACTCTTAATATTTTTATCAAAGTTTCAATGTAAATATAATTATCAATAATTTTAATATAAAAGCTCTTCTATTTATAGGAGGAAAAAGGAGGTTGTTAGCACTAATAAACCCTATAAGAATCATCTAGAAGGTAGGCAAATACAACCCTAGGTTAGTATTCAAGCTAGAAAAAACTAAAGCCCAAATATTTGTGGTTGGACTAAGGCCTTTTGGGGCTCTTTTGATTATGTCTTTTGAGCCTCATTTGGACTTGATTGGGCTGTTTGTTTTAGCTTCACTTTTTTATGGAAAAATTAGTAAACTAGTCACAATTCCTAACTTAATTATTAAAAATATTTACACTTTAAAATATTTATTCAAAATGTCAAAATGTCAATATTTTAAAAATAATTTGTATCCTAATACTATTATTTGTCTTTTCTTTTATTTCTCAAAACAGTCCAACATTAAATATATTCACTATCCATTTAGACTTCTTCTAGTCTTTAATACCATTAAATTTATTTTCATCTTTAAGATTTTCAATTTTTTTTTTTCTCTTTTACCATTTTCACCATTATTCTCTCTCATTGTTGAAGAAGAACTAATTATTCAAGTTCATACCAATTTGATCAGATCTATCGATTAATTCAAGAAATTTCTCAATAAATAAAGGTGTTTTCGAAATCATCATTTATTTTGCGAGATTTCATGAGATTTTGTTTTCGAAGTAAAAAATTATGTTGAATTTTGGATTGTATGTATTACAGATTTTTAGTCATTTTTTCGATTTTTATATGAGTTTGTTAACATACTCATCAAATATTTATGCATTTTGGAATTTTAGTATTTGAAACACTATTTTTTATGATTTTGTTTTCATATTTGAGATTTAGTAGATTGTAATTTGTAGTAATCCACATAAGCATTCATACAAAATATATTGTTTGATTTTTTTTTTGTATATTCATATTTAATAATTTCGAATTTTGCTTATAGGGTTATTAATTCACAAATAAACACAGATTTCAGATTTGAATTTGGTGAAAAGAATTGGAAAAAAGGAACATAGCAGGAGAAAGAAAGAGTCAAAGAAAAAGGTTGCGAAATTGTATGCATATCAAAATAATATTCATATTAATTTTTGTTTGTCAATTATTTTTCTTTTACTCATCATTTGTATTTTTATTAAGAACATTGTATTTCTTTTTTATTTGTAGTCATTCAAATATGTATCTCATATGAATTTCTATTTCTTAAGCATAGATGTATCCTATTTTTTAACAGTTAATTTGTATTTTTTTAGAATACTGTATTCTGATTATATCATTTTCACTATGTATGCTATCTCATATGAATTTGTATTTCTTAAACATATGTGTATCCTGTTTTTCAACAGTTAATTTGTATTTTTTTTAGAATATTGTATCTTGATTATATTATTTTACTATGTATGCTATCTGTTTTCCAGAATCTTGTATTCTTATTTCTTTCACAGTCAATTTGTATTTATTTTTTTAGAATATTATATCCTTCTTCAACAGATTTATTATTTTCACCAAGTATGCTATTTTCCCCCGAAAATCGTGTACCCTTTCATAAATCATATTCATATATATTGAGATACGTGTATATATGTATGGCAATCAAGTAATACAATTTTGATCACCGAAATACAATTTGTAGTTTCAAAAAAAAAATCAATTTTAATTTGAATGGTAAAGTGAGCACATAAAATGTAAAAAATTTTGGTATACAATTATAATGAAAACATAACAAAGGAAAGTTGATCTAATAGAATGAAAAAGGAATTTTTTTTGAAATTGTAAATGATGAGAATTTTAAGTGATATGTTCCTTTTCTAAAAAATATTATCTCACTTTTTCATCATACTATTTATTTGTATTTTTATATATTATTATACAGTATTCTAAATAAAAACTAGAATAAATAGAAATACAAATAAAATACATATTGAAATGAATACGAAATACAAGATTTTCGAAGAAATAAATAAATACACATGAAAAAAATATATGAATACAAATATGTTTCTTAAATAACTATAGATTCATTTGGCATACCTATTGGAATAAATACGAACTAATAAAAAAAGGTTAAGATTCTGGAGAAAAAAAAAAGAATAAATTTTGAGTTTTATTTGAAAATGTAACGAGAAAATTAAGTGATATTTATCTTTTTTTGAAATATTCTCTCCCTTGATTTTCTCCCTTTTGTTATTAAATAATAGTATTCTTTAAGTAAAAACAAATAATAAAAACATAAATAAGATACATAACAAATTAAAATTTTGACATTTTTATTAAATATTGAAAGTGTTGCTAATGAGCCCTCTTAAATGTTAAAATATTGATATTTTGAAAAATTTCCCTTTTTTTATTAAAATAGAAGCCCTAGATTTCTTTAGTTATTAATTATTTTGGATCCCAATATTTTGGATCTATTCTGGGTTGAACTTCAGACCCCAATATTGCTCCTTGTACATTAACTTGTACAACCAAATAGTTTTAGTAGTTGGACAATTTATATCCCTTAGACTTGGGCTCAACAATTGAAGCTCATAGGGATTGTAGACGGACTCCTTGCTTTCATATCTTGTCAAGGGCCTTCTTGAAACTTCTAATGTTTCATCCTTGTCCTTTAATGGAGTATAACGTCCAAGGATGCTATCAGATAACTCTTACTTTATAGGAAAATGTATGAGATTGGACTTCTATGTTACTGTAAATTAATATAAGTTATGATAGATTTTCTTTAACATTTAATGTTACCACATCAAATTAAATTTATTATTACTTAGTAATAGCTTTTTTTGAGGTAAAAAAACAAAAGTTCAATAGATAAATTTATAAGAATATAAGGCTGTAACATGATTTTTGGAAAACAAATAAAAATGTGTTGAACGAGCATGTCCTGAATGATATCAAATTGAAGTAATAATCCATATGGTCCTTTCGATGTCATATACACAATCCCACGCAACTTCTAGCGTTTATGCTAAGGAGTAGCACTTCCCCATCTACAAATTTATATTTAGGTATGACTAAATAAATTCATGTATTTTGTACAATAAATAGTTCACTCTGAAATTCTTAGACATCATATAACTATATAACTTAATTAAAAGTGCTTGTTTTCCGTATAGAAGTAGAGTGAAGACAGTCTTCCTTATCATACTGAAATAACAAACTTTTTGTACATCGATGAAACTAGTGCAGGTGAGTGCATGATAAATCGTACTAGAAAACTATTTATACTCAAGAAAATATTTGACTAAGTGAACAACGTTGAGAAGTGTAATACAACATAATTTACATATTATTGGTATATATTAATCGGTTATATTTTATTAGATTACTTAATTTTCTTAGATCTCTTGTAACATTTCATTGTAAAAATATATATGAATTTTTTTTGTAAGTGTTTGTTACTCCTTTTACTACACTATACAAACATTTAAACAAGAAACTATTTAGAGTTCAATCATGAAACAATCACGTTCAAGATGGATTGGGAAAATATGGAAGGCACATGTTATGTATTTTTCTATATTAATACATTATTATAGGTAATGCCTAATATGTCACGATCCAAAAACGAACGTGATGACACTTGTCTATTTTCACCAAGACAACTCAACCGCAACCCAACGAAAAAGAAAGAAACATGAAAAATATAAAACTAGAACAAGATAAAGTCGAAAACTTATTCTAAATAATAACCCAAAACCTAGTTGTCATGTGTACAAGAAACTAAATACATAAAATGCGAAATGTAGAAATAAGTACAAGTCTCACTCTTTGTTTCTAAAATAGAACAAAGTATAACGAAAGGGGGGAAAGAGGGCTCAACGAAGTGACAAGAAGTTATCTCTTCAATTCCTCGACAAGCCTCAAAATCAGAATAATGAGAAAGAAATCATGTGATTCCGGGCTCAAAACCTACACAAGTGTAAATGCAAGGGTTGAGTAACAACAATACGTGTAACGACCCGAACCGTCATTATTTAGAAAAATCAAAAAATTTGGAGATTAGTGGGGCGTCATAGTGGGATATGCGAGACAAAATGTAATTAACGCAAAATCTTATTTTCTCCTTCTTCCTAAAATACCTAATTTATGCGTAAATCACCCTAGACCCCCCCCCCCCAAAAAAAAAAAAAAAAAAAACTTCTCAAAGCTTGGGAAGGAAGGAGAAGGATATTTCTATCGTAAGGAGCACGGGGGATGGTAGATTTCCGATCAAGATCATCGTCACAAAGTTACAAAAACAAGAATCAAAACAAAACTCTAAGTAGCTTCTTGGCGGCCAGGTAGGTTAGGTTTTATTAATTGAGTAAAAGTAAATTTGTGCTTACTGCGTAATATAATGTAAATCAATGGTAGAATTTATGTTTAGTCCTTCATGCAACAAACAAAAGATGATCAAATCATAGGAAGAAACCTTAGATGATGAACTAGGGCTAAGAATGGTCGAGTTTTTGTTTAAAGTGATATACGTCGATAAATACTTTATTGTGATGGTTGGTATTTCATGTTGTGTGATGTATGTTCATTCTTGCTTTGTTATAATGTGTGTATGTATGCAAATGTTTTGTATGGATCACATTAATCATATATGAGAACAATTGAATGAGGTATGACATAAATCATACTTGATTTTATGATTTTTAGAACATACTTGTAATTGTGATTGTGGCTTATTGATTGGATTGAGTGTTGTGTTCCGACACACTAACTTGAATCGATTGTCAGGTTCAGCCATAAGTATGGGATCAATTTCCACGTTTCGGTATAATCATTTGATCGGGTACCATGTTCCGGTAGCTAACAGTTTGGGTTTGGGTTCCATGAGAGAACCAATGACTTGATGTAATTGTGAAGTTGTGTGTTGTTCATAAGTGATAAATGATGTTATGTTGTTCCTTTAAGGGTTAACAATTATGAAGACCTATATATGTGGTTTTACTTCGTTGATTTAACTCGCTATACGTCTCGTTATTAAATGAACCGGGAAGGGATTCATGGTCAATAGTTAGAAGGCTTGATATAATGCACCATATGGCAAAGGTTAGGTAATATGAAGAGAAAGTAAGGGTATGTCGTGAGTGATTAATTGGAATGCTAGTAAGTGGACTCTTTTATGCGTCAGAATGGTTAGGCTATGATCAAGAACATAGTAAGTAGGTTGACTGAGACGGTGATTAGTAGTAAAAGTACTAGTATAATTCAGAGGTATTCGAGAGAGAACAAAGGTGGAGGAGCAAGTTTTATTGCATGATCTTGCTAGTTGAATTCTTATATTATGTGATGGGCGTCAGGTTGACCGATGATGCCTATCAGTATATGTGGTTTTGTACAGATACTACTTTTGCTATGCCTTTTTAGCATAGTCTGGATACAGGGTAGGTGATGTTTCATTAAATGAAGACGAAGGTATACTCTAACAGTTTCTACCTTTCCTTCCGCATGGTGGGGGTTGTGCCTTTTATTTATTATGTCTTGTTCAACTCTTAGTAGCTCTTGCACTTGCTTAGACTAGATATTAGGGTTTTTTTATTACTTTACAAGTGTTAACAAAAATTGTGTTAAAATTTCTTAATTATAAAATCATGTTAGTATATTTATTTCCGTTTTATTTAATCTTACGTATGTTGTAACTTTTCGGATAAGAGGGTTCTCCTACTTAGGTGGTAGTATGTAGGTGCCCGCACGGTCCAGTGGGTTGGGTTGTGACAACATGGTACCCAACAAGCAAGCAAAAGGTGTACTTATTTCTTAATTCTGCATTTCATGTATTTGGGAATTTTAATAGAATAAGTAAGTTTTCTACATTATTTCGTTCTTGCTTTAATGTTTTTTCACATTTCTTTGGTTTTCGTTAGGTTGAGACTGACTTGTCTTGGTGGAAATAGACAAGTGTCATCACGTCCATTTTTGGATCATGACACTATTTTTTAATTTAAATGCCATGATTTTTTAGTATGGGTCAGGGGTGGGTAAATTATGAAAACTAGGTGGTTTTCTAAAATTTTCAGATAAAAAATAATTAAAATCTGATAAATTATTTAGATGGTGACACATGGCAAACGATTAGTTTTAAGGGTATACATGATAAAAAAAGATTGACGGTAAGAGTATATACAACCTTAAAGTATAATGAACGGTATTAACATACCTTTATGATAGTTCGAAAATATATTTGTCCATTTTCCGTAAGGAAATAAATGATATTCTTAATGATAAATAATGAAATAAATAAGGTGTATTTAATTTTTTAAACAGATTTTCTAGACTATATACAAGGTAAAAAAAAGTCAAAATATGAGTAAGAAGATGCAAACTAAGGAGGAGGGTTTTGCCCGAACTATCCAAGGTCGGGTGGGAACCAAGGATGGAACAGAGCGTGGGATGAAGGTTGGAGAGACCATGATAGAAAATGGCGTGATTGTGGTACAAATGAGAGAGAGCGGGACAGTGACAAAGAGAGAGAGATATGTACCTCCCTATGAACGTGAATAGATAAAAAAGCAAAGGGTTGATCCTGAAAATTTTTGCACCGAAGATATGCTTGCATCCATTCTCAACAAAGTAGAAGGATTAGAAAAAGTGCTAAAGGAAATGAAAGAGGACGTATCATCTCAAAACCCAAATAGTTACTTCATATTCGTAACGATTAAGCAACTAGAACCACAAATGGGTAAAATTTCAACTCATTTAAATTCAAGACCAAAAGGAGGTCTACCGAGTAATACAATGGTTAGCCCAAAGAATGAAGTTTGAAAGCATGTATTCGGCATCCCATTATGTTAAATAAGGCGCTTCTTGGGAAGCAACCCAAATTTTTAATTTTTATTTGTGTTGTTTGAATAATGTGTGTTTGATGTGCAGGTTGAAAATTTCAAGTTTTGAGGAAAAAGAGGCACTTATGCGAGCTTAAGTATCAGTCAGTGACTTGTCGAACAGGTCGGCGAGCCCAATTTTGATCTCCATTTCAACCTACTAAAGGTCTCTATTTCTATATAATTTGGCGGGTGAAAGTACCATTCGGTGCAATACCGGATGATCGGAGACATAAGTTGGTGTCGCCGATTGGCGCGCAAATTGAAGGGTCAAAAAGGAACCTTAACCGTTTTTAAATGAAATTTTTTCTTGAATTTCATATTTTCCAACCTTTTCATGTTAACAACCCATTTTTAAATATTTTTTCTTGTTAATTTTGTGTGGGGATCAATTACTTTAGGAATCTATGAGTCTATCATTTATATTTTCTTGCCTAGCACTACTTTGTCTGATTTTGAGGTTGGTGATTCGATTTTGAGGTTGGTGATTCGAACCACGCTTTCATTTTTGTAGTTCTGAATTGCATGCTTGTATCCTTGTTGAATTATCCACATAATATTGATTGTTTGAATGATTTTTTCCAATGCCCTTGTTGTACCTTGTTTATGCGGATTTTAGCCTATTATTGTTGAATATTGTGTGTCAACTGATTTTTAATTGTGGGTATGTATTAATTTTTATTATTGGGTTTGGTGTGGGTAAAACCTGAGTAACCCCAATTGCACCAATCGATTGATTTTTTTCAATGATAGAGCGGGTGACGTCATTCTTAAGAGTAAAATACATCGATTGGTCAATTTTGTACAAATCAGGGAAAGTCTGAGTACCCCTAAGTAATTATTGGTATGGGTCTGGGCTTAATTGCATATAATATGTGTTTAATTTTAGCATCATGGGCTCCGGGTTGGAAATTGGAGGCCGGAATCAAAATATGGCAAAATGACCTTTCGGCGAGCTTAGTTGAGCTCACCGAATGACTTGGTGGTTTGCCCAACGACTCTTGGATCACCTTTTTATCCTTCAAAATTGATGAAATATTTTTGTAACATTAGGGGATACACCTGAGCTTGCTCAGCGAATCACTGAATGTTCGTTACATCGCCCTTCTCGCCCCAAATTTTAGAAAATATATTGCAACATTCGCGAGCTACCTCTAGTTCACCGAATAGTGTAGGGGAATCGCCGAAAGGCCATGGACATCAAAAACTTGTGCTTAATTCTAAGAAATTTTAGTCTAGAACATTCGGCGAGCCCGACTTGGCTCGCCGAACTACTCAATAATTTTTCCCGACCATAACCCGACCAAGATCATGGTGCCTCCTAAACCTCCTCCACCTCCACCACATACGGCCGAGTAGTTACCTCCAGTGCCACAAGTTCAGGAACCTCCTCCCCAGTTGTTGAACAAACTGAAGGTTGCAGGATTGAAAACATTCTTGAGGAGAAGAGATTTTCTATAGACAGAGTAGACATATATCCATAGGTGTGCAACACTATCAAGTTCCACAAATTTAAGCTCTTCACCAAGCCCTGAGGCTCCTACATTTCTTCTTGGGTCTAAGAGTTATATACAGAGTATGGGAAGTTAGTTCCAAACAAAAAGAAGAAGGCTAGCTCTTTACACATGTGGATCCTGTAGTGGTGCAGAGCAAAAGAGTGAAATGCAACAGCACCGACATTGTAACACTTCGAAAATCCAAGACGTGTCTTAAAGCCTAACATAGGTGTAATGAGGTCTAGACATTTTTTTAATGACCATTTTTATGAATATAGGTCATTTAGGAAGTTTAGAAACCAGAACGTCCATGACGTCCGAAAACTAGCTCATAAAGGTACTAGCGTGCCTTAGCCTATTTGACTAGCTTTTAGGAGTCGAAAATTCATGAAATTTGGTAGAAGGGTGTATAACATGTGTTTAAGTTGATTCATGATCAAAACGTCCAGGTACGACACCCCAAGGACCAACAAAGGGCACTTGAGAAGGACCCTAGCACGTAGGAGGCAACACTGCCTAGGCAGTGTGCACCAACGAAACACAGTCGACGATTCGTGTGTGGATCGACGGGGCGTCATTTCCAACCGTCGACCAATACTTAGACTTTTGTTGAAGTCCCTCACCTACATAGTCTCTGACCAAAACGACGAGTGTGCAGCACGGAAGGGGGTAGCAACCGTCGACTCACAGGCGGACCGTCGATCGGGGTCTCATCTGTGAGGGTTCATTTTTCTGCACGTTTTTAGTTGGGTTCTATTATATTAATTAAGGGGTTATGTCATTAATTAGGGGTTTAAGGGAGTATAATTAAGTCATTTAACCCCCCATATAAAGACCCCTACCCCATTAGACTAAACACAACTCACAAAACAAATCATCTTCCTTCTCTCTTCTTTCTCTCTCTATTGGAAGACACCATTGAAAACCAAGCTAGGGAGGGGTTTTGGGGGCTGTAAAGGGCCGATTTCACAATCAAATCTTCATCAAACGTTATGGTATGTGATCTAATTCACCTTTGAAACTTCTTTCCTCAAAGGTCTCCTTCAAAGTAAATTTCAAAAGTTGAGTTTTCAAGTGGGTTTCATCCTATCTCAAAATTGATGTTATGAATTGAGTTGTTTATGATTTCTTTAGGATATAGTGAATAGATTAACATGTATTTTAACTTGGTTATGATAATTCTTGATGGTTTGGTCTAAACTGTAGAACATGAACCTTAACCCTTAACCCTAGGTTTTGATCTTGACATGTATTGTATAATGTTCATTCAATTGACTTGGTTATTGATTAAATTACTATCCTATGAGGTTATTATGAATTAATTAAGATGAATTATATGCCTATCATGCTAGTAATTGAGATGTTGATTTAGGTTATGAAGTATAATGTGAAATTGACCTAAGTATCTTTTCTTAAGCTATGATCTAGTATTGAATTGTGATATAGTGATGCAATTGGCCTTGTTATTCTATTGGTTATCATTGTGTGATGATGTTACCCCCCTAATTGGATTTAGTTATGGGTTGATGGTAAGACCGTGATGATGAACTATGAAGGAGACTTGGTAAGTCTTGTGATCCCTATACTTTACTTCAAAATATGGTTAATTGTGATTAAGTCATGATGTTGTGTTGGAGTATGCCTTGTTTAAGATTGATAGAGATGTATGATGTTGAACTAAAATGTCTTGACCATGGTTGTGAGGTTGATTAAGATGAAATGTTATAAGGATGTTGATGACTACCAATGTGCCTTATTATGAATGAATATGTACATGTTTTAACCTTACTTATATGGATTATGATGAAAGTATTATACTCATGCAATTCCTATTGAGCTACGATGATGATGATTATACAAGGGCTAGACCCTATGACCTAAACTAAGCTATGATTTCTAAATAAAGACATTAAAGACATTTCAAGAAGGTACTTAGCTTAGCACCGAGTGAACTTGACAATGGGAGGTGATGACTCCCATAGAGGAAGAGTAGCCCTATAGTTCTATATGTGATGTTGACTCCCCTTTGAGGGATACTCATTCAATGGATTCCCATGAGAGGAGGGCCCAATTTCCAAGTGGTATGTAGAGGGATATACCAATCTCTTAGTTCTTGAACTATGTTGCCCCCATAGAAAGACTAGCTAGTGGATCCACCTAGGAAGCTATTTTTATGTTTTATTTTACTTTGGCCGTTAGACCACCTTCCATCGGTGTAAGGTTTTACAACATCGGATTCCACACTTTGCTCATGTAGTCTATGTCGGTTAAGGCAAGTGTTCCCTAAACTAAAATGAAGTAATGAAGTATAAACCAACTAGAGTGACTTGAGGGGTTTGACATAGCCTAGGTAGGGGTATGGGACTCTACCAATGCCTTGCACTAGTTTGCCTTGATGGAAGCATTAGGAGGTTAATATTATGTATGTATATGATGCTAAATGCCAATGATGATGATATGGTGATCTTACATGTAAATGATATTACATGATGATGATGATGCTTATGAACATGTAATTGGTCTTGGTTTATAAAGTATGAAGTTGTGTATATTGAAGACTATGTTATGCTGTGCGTTATTAGTCATGGCTCTTGTTTGGTTACTTCATTGAGTAAGGTTATGGGGCTTTGCTTGGTCATTGCACTTGTTGACTTTATGGGGATTCATGATTAGTTGTCTTGCTTTATTATGATATGATAAACTCTTATTCATGCTTGTGATGTTATTACTTGATAATAGAGTTGTATTAGATTATGGGTTCAAGTATGTTGATATGTGTATGACTTGCTTTGACTTGTTGAACATGTCTTAATGATTATTGGAACCCCAGAGTTTTTACTTGATCCAGGATATGTGATGTATATGCCATTCCGAAGTGCTCTATTAATCTACTAATAAGTCGTTTCATGGCAGTTTGATTGATTGTGCATAAGACTTTAAAAAGGTAAAATGGCATGATATAACTAAATGTCCTCTTTAGCATGATTTGATATTATATGTGCATATGGTCTCATACTTAGTACAAGTGGTGTACTAACCCTATTTTCTCCCTTTTCCCAAACATTTTAGGTTTCGGTCGTTGAAGTCTCATTCGAGACGACTTGAAGAAGACTTGGACATTTTCTATCATCCAAGTTGGTAGGTCCTCACTTTCCGAGGGCGATGTCAATATCTAGCTTATGGAGTTGTTTAGTTCTAAGACTCTTATGTTCCTTCTATTTTCATTTGAGTACTAATTGTATAAGCCAATATGTGGCTTCTTTACATTGATGTAGGGCTATGCCCAAAATTGCTATGATCGTTTTAGATGTTTATGAGATGAGACAATCTTTACGATTATGTTCTATCTTATATATATGTAAGTGCAATAAAAGTAGAAGACTATGTAATCTTCCTATATGAAGGGTCTATGTATACTCGATACGAATATATTATGTGTATGTAGAGGTCTATGTAAACCTCTATGTAGAAGTTAATAAAAGTTTTTACATTTTCCGTATTTTGACCTATGAATGTTATGATGAATGCTAAGAGGTTAGTCTTAGTCCTCAAAGAGGACGACGATGCCGGTTACGTCTAGGGGGTGCTACCCGGATGTGACAAACTTGGTATCAGAGCATGAGATTGAATATCCTTTATGTTGATGTCTCTCTCAACCACGTCTATATAGATTCGTACTCATAATTGTGAAGCGCGCCACACTTATGAATAGGAATCTATATGATGCTTAGGAAACTCTCTTTCTTAGAAATCCAATATCGCGCCTCTAGAGTATACTTATTGTGTGCTTTCACCTAAACCTTGTATTTTGGTTATAGGCAATGAATACTCGAAGGAATGCGGCTCGAAGACTTGAGGAATATATTGCTAATGCAAAGCTCGTCCCCGTGGTGATCAAGTCGCTCATCTTGAAGAAGATGCTAATGTTGAACAAGCTCCGGCAAATCCTCCACCTTTGACGGAGGGTGATATAAGGGCTGCCCTTCTCCAAATGTCCCAAGCCATTACTACTCAAGCCCAAGCCGCCACTATTCAAGCCCAAGCTATAACGGTCCAAGCTAATCGGGAGGTTGTGCCCCGAGCCAATCAATAAGTTACTACCATGACATCCCGTCTAAGGGATTTCACTAGGATGAATCCACCTACTTTCTATGGGTCTAAGGTTAAAGAAGACCCCTAAGAGTTCATTGATGAAGTCTACAAGATACTCTTTTCCATGGGGTTGTCTAGTAGTGAGAAGGCCGAGTTAGCCACTTACCAACTCAAAGATGTGGCTCAAACTTGGTATGTCCAATGGAGGGACAATAGGCCTCTAAGGGGTGGACCGGTGACTTGGGAGATCTTCAAGAAGGCTTTTCTTGATCGGTTCTTTCCTAGGGAGATGAGGGAAGCTAAAGTGGTGGAGTTCATCAACCTTCGTCAAGGAGGTATGAGTGTGCTTGAATACTATTTGAAATTCACTAAATTGTCAAAACATGCTCCTTCTTTGGTTTTCGCTCCTAGAGATGAAATGAGCGTCTTTGTGACAGGGGTGTTGGAAGACGTGCAAGAGGAGTGTCATTCGGCTATGCTAAATGATAATATGAATATTTCTTGTCTCATGGTTCATTCTAGACAAGTGGAGGAGGCAAGGGCTAGGAGGAAGAGTAGAGATGCAAAAAGGGCAAGATCTTTTGATGGTGGTTCTTTTAAGAATAGGCTTGAAATACAAGACAAGCTTAAGTTCAAGAAGAGGTTCTCTAATCAAGTTCCATCTAAGTTCCCTAAGGTTCGTGATGATAAGGTGGCTAAACCTAGAGCTCAAAAGGGAAGGAGTGGAAGCCTACATGATCAAGTGTGGAAAGGGTCATCTTGGTGAATGCTTGGTTGGAACGGGCAATTATTTTGGTTTTGGCAAGAGTGAACACAAGGTTAGATATTTCCCTAATATGAAGGGTCAAGAGAAGAGTGGTCAAGCAAGTGGTTCTAGTGATGCTCCTAAGAAGAATCGCTTTTATGCTCTCCGCACTAGGGGTGAGCAAGAGACCTCTCCCGATGTGGTGACCGGTATGTTGAAAGTTTTCTCTATTGATGTATATGCCTTACTTGATCCGGGTGCTACTTTGTCATTTTTTACACCTCTTGTAGCTAAAAAGTTTGATATTTTACCTGATATCTTGCATGAACCCTTTGTAGTGTCTACTCCGGTGGGTAAGTCGGTTGTTGCAAAAAGGGTATATAGAAATTATCCTATAATGTTGTCCAATAGAGTTTCTCATGTTAAACTAATAGAACTTGATATGCTTGATTTTGATATCATTTTGGGTATGGATTGGTTGCATGTTTGCTTTGCCACTATTGATTGTAGAACGAGGGTGCTGAGGTTTAACTTACCAAATGAACCCGTGTTAGAGTGGAAGGGTGGAAATTCTATTTCTAGAGGTCGTATTATCTCTTGTCTAAAATCTTGCAAAATGATCTCTAAGGGTTGTTTATATCATGTAGTGAGAGTCCAAGATTTAGACTCTGAAATTCCTCCCATTGATTTGGTCCCCGTTGTGAGTGAATTTCCGGAGGTCTTTTCTAATGACCTTCCCGGTATTCCTTCCGAACGAGAAATTAATTTTGGTATCGATTTGCTACCGGATACAAATCCCATTTTAATTCCTCCTTATCGAATGGCTCCGGATGAATTGAAAGAGTTGAAGGCACAACTCACAGATTTGCTAGACAAAGGTTTCATTAGACCTAGTATTTCTCCATGGGGTGCTCCAGTTTTCTTTGTGAAGAGAAGGATGGGTCCTTGAGAATGTGTATTGATTATCTCCAACTCAATAAGGTCACTCTTAAGAACAAGTATCCTCTCCCTCGGATTGACGACTTGTTTGATCAACTCCAAGGGGCAAGCTACTTTTCTAAAATTGACTTGAGATCGGGGTATCACCAACTTAGGGTGAGAGGTGAGGATATACGAAAGACGACATTTCGCACTAGATATGGCCACTATGAGTTCTTAGTTATGTTCTTTGGTCTCACTAATGCTCCGGCAGCGTTTATGGACCTAATGAATAGGGTGTTTTGAAGTTACCTAGATTCATTTGTCATTGTCTTCATTGACGGCATCTTGGTATATTCAAAAAATGAGAGTGATCACATGGGTCATTTGAGAGTGGTGTTGCAAGTACTTAAAGAACATCAATTGTTTGCCAAGTATAGCAAATGTGAGTTTTGGTTGAGGTCGGTGGCGTTTCTTGGTCATATCATCTCTAGTGAGGGAGTTGAGGTTGATCCAAGGAAAACGGAGGCGGTGAGAAGTTGGTCTAGACCATTGACTCCAACCGACATTAGGAGTTTCTTGGGTCTATCTGGTTATTATCGGAGGTTTGTGGATTGTTTTGCGTCCATTGCATCTCCCTTAACTACTTTGACCCAAAAGAGTAAAAAGTTTGAGTGGTCGGAGGCATGTGAAAAGAGCTTCCAAATTTTGAAAGATAGGCTTAATTCCGCTCTGATGTTGACTTTACCGGATGGTACAAAGGGCTTCGTTTTGTATTTTGATGTATCCCGAGTGGGTTTGGGGTCTGTGCTTATGCAACATGCAACATAGGAAAGTGATTGCCTATACTTCTAGACAACTTAAAGTGCATGAGAAGAACTGTCCCACTCATGATCTTGAGTTAGCGGCCATAGTGCTTGCCTTGAAAATATGGAAGCATTACTTGTATGGTGTTCATGTTGATGTGTTTACTGACCATAAGAGTCTCCAATATGTGTTTACTCAAAAGGAGTTAAATCTCCGACATAGAAGGTGATTAGAATTGTTGAAGGATTATGACATGAGTGTTCTCTATCACTCCGGCAATGCCAATGTGGTGGTGGATGCTCTAAGTCGTATGACCATGGATAGTGTGTCTCATTTAGAGGAAGCCAAGAAAGACCTAGTGAAAGATGTTCATAGGTTGGCTAGATTGGGTGTTAGATTGGAATATTCCCCAAATGGTGGTGTTATGGTCCATCATAACTCCGAATCATCCTTGGTTGTTGAGGTGAAGTCCAAAAACCACCTTGATCAACCATTGATGGAGTTGAAAGAATCGGTTCTTGGTAAGCTTAATGAGTAATTCTCCTTAGGAGGGGATGGTGTTTTGAGGTATCAAGGGTGGTTGTGTGTTCCTAATGTTGATGATTTGAGGAACCAAATTCTTGAGGAAGCTCATGGGTCCCATTATTCCATTCATCCGGGGTCAAAAAAGATGTATCATGATCTTAGGAAGTGTACTGGTGGGAAGGTTTGAAAAGGGACATAGCGGAGTTTGTTGCTAAGTGTCTGAATTGCCAACAAGTGAAAGCCGAACATCAAAAGTTAGGTGGTTTACTACAAGAAATCAACTTCCTACTTGGAAGTGGGAAGACATCAATATGGATTTTGTAGTAGGTTTGCCCAAGACTCAAAAGCAATATGACTCCATATGGGTGGTGGTGGATAGGTTGACCAAGTCCGCTCATTTTCTTCCCGTCAAGTCTACTTATTTCGGCGGAATATTATGCAAAGATCTTCATAGATGAGATTGTGTGTCGCCATGGTATTTCGTTATCCATCATATCGGATAGGGGTGCACAATTCACATCTAGGTTTTGGAGGTCATTTCAAGAAGGGTTGGGTACTAAGGTGAAGTTGAGTACAACTTTTCATCCTCAAACGGATGGTCAAGCGGAGCGTACTATTCAAACCCTTGAGGATATGCTTAGATCTTGTGTCATTGATTTCAAAGGAAGTTAGGATAAGCACTTGCCTTTGGTGGAGTTTGCTTACAATAATAGTTTCCATTCATCCATATCCATGTCTCCTTATGAAACCTTGTATGGTAGGAGGTGTACGTCTCCTATTGGGTGGTTTGAAGTCGGTGAGTCTTCGATTCTTGGTCCCGATTTGATATATAAGACTTTGGAGAAATTTCACATTATAAGAAATTACTTGCAAACAGCCTATAGTCGGCAAAAGTCTTATGCCGATCATAGGAGAAGGGATTAAGAGTTTGAAGAAGGTGATAAAGTGTACTTGAAAATTTCACCTATGAAGGGGGTGGTTAGATTTGGCAAGAAAGGGAAGTTAAGTACTCGTTATGTGGGTCCCTATGAAATCTTTCAAAGGGTTGGTAAGGTAGCCTACGAATTGAGGTTGCCTAGTGAATTGGCTTCGGTTCATCCGATTTTCCATGTTTTTATACTAAAGAAGTGTGTCGGTGATCCCGAGTCCATTCTTCCTATTGAGGGACTTGGTGTCAAGGATAACCCCTCCTATGAGGAAGTTTCGGTTCAAACCCTTGATAGGCAAGTAAAGAGGTTGAGGAACAAAGCGGTGGTTTCCGTAAAGGTGTTATGGAAAAATCACCTAGTTGAGGGTGCAACATGGGAGGCCGAGGACGACATGAAGTCCCGTTACCCTCATCTTTTTTATAATTAAGGTTAGTCATTCCTCTTAATAATATAAATATGACTAGAAATTGAAGTTTCTTAATTTTTGGTGAAGCTTTGCAAAAATGTGCATTTTTAAATGAAGTTACAGTGAATTACAGTGAATGGTGCATTAAACTTGAAATTTTTCTCTTTGGCTTGTTTGAGTTATGTTGTGCATTTTGTTATGGTGAGTCTTTATGAAATGATATGTAGCATGTTGATAAGTTGAACGCAGCAGTGGGGAATTTTCCGCAATGGGCGAAAGCCTGACGGAGCAATGCTTGTCCTAATTGACTCAGGTAAAGTATGTTGAGCTTATGTGTGTTGTGAGAAGGGAATGCCTCATGATGTAATGTTTGAGCCTTATGTGTGGTAATTGAAGTTTTGAATTGCCTTGTTGAAATGGTATGATTCATGTTGTCTTGTATTGTTGTTGGTTGGGCTGCTAGTCTTGAGTCAATTCCTTACTTCAAAAGAGTTATAGTACCATTCGGGGACGAATGTTCCTAAGGGGGGATAATGTAACACTTCGAAAATCCAAGACGTGTCTTAAAGCCTAACATAGGTTATATGAGATCTAACACTTTTTTAAGGACCATTTTTATGAATATAGGTCATTTAGGAAGTTCAAAAACCAAAAAGTCCAAGAACGTCCATGACGTCCAGAAACTAGCTCATAAAGGTACTAGCGTGCCTTAGCCTATTTGACTAGCATTTAGGAGTCAGAAATTCATAACATTTGGTGGAAGGTTGTATAACATGTGTTTAACTTGATTCATAATAAAAATGTCCGGGTACAACTCCCCAAGGACCAACCAAGGGCCCTTGAGGAGGACCCTAGCACGTAGGAGGCAACACTGGCTAGGCAGTGTGCACCAACGAAACACAGTCGACGATTCGTGTGTGGATCGACGGGTCGTCGTTTCCAACCGTCGACCAACACTTAGACTTTTTTTTGAAGTCCCTCACCTGCATAGTCTCTGACCAAAACGACGAGTGTGCAGCACGGAAGGGGGTACCAACCATCGACTCATAGACGGACCGTCGATCGGGGTCTCACTGTGAGGGTTCATTTTTCTGCACGTTTTTAGTTGGGTTCTATTATATTACTTAAGGGGTTAGTTCATTAGTTAGGGGTGTAAGGGAGTCTAATTAATTCATTTAACCCCCCATATAAAGACCCCAACCCCATTGGACTAAACACAACTCACAAAACAAATCCTCTTCCTTTTCTCTTCTTTCTCTCTCTATTGAAAGACACCATTGAAGACCAAGCTACGGAGGGGTTTTGTGGGATGTAAAAGGAATATTTCACCATCAATATTCATCAAACGTTAAGGTATGTGATCTAATTCACCTTTGATACTTCTTTCCTCAAAGGGCTCCTTCAAAGTAAATTTCAAAAGTTGAGTTTTCAAGTGGGTTTCATCCTATCTCAAAATTGATGTTATGAATTGAGTTGTTTATGATTTCTTTAGGATATAGTGAATATATTAACATGTATTTTAACTTGATTATGATAATTCTTGATGGTTTGGTCTAAATTGTAGAACATGACCCTTAACCATTAACCCTATGTTGTGATCTTGACATGTATTGTATAATGTTCATTCAATTGACTTGGTTATTAATTAAAATTACTATTCTATGATTTTATTATGAATAGATTAAGATGAATTATAGGCAAATCATGCTAGTTCTTGAGATGTTGATTTAGGTTATGAAGTATATTGTGAAATTGACCTAAGTATCTTGTCTTAAGATATGATCTAGTATTGAATTATGATATAGTGATTCAATTAACCTTGTTATTCTATTGGTTATCATTGTGTGATGATGTTACCACCCTAATTGGTTTGAGTTATAGGTTGATGGTAAGACCGTGATGATGAACTATGAAGCAGACTTGGTAAGTCTTGTGATCCCTATACTTTACTTCAAACTATGGTTAATTGTGATTAAGTCATGATGTTGTGTTGGAGTATGCCTTGTTTAGGATTGATAGGGTTGAATTGAAATGTCTTGACCATGGTTGTGAGGTTGATTAAGATGAAATATTATAAGGATGTTGATGACTACCGATGTGCCTTATTATGAATGAATATGTAAATGTGTTAACCTTACTTATATGGATTATGATGAAAGTATTATACTCATGCAATTCCTATTGAGCTACGATGATGATTATTATACAGGGGTTAGACCCTATGACCTAAACTAAGCTATAATTTCTAAATAAAGACATTAAAGACATTTCAAAAAGGTACTTAGCTTAGCATCGAGTGAACTTGACAATGGGAGGTGATGACTACCCATAGAGGAAGAGTTACCCTATAGTTCTATATGTGTTTTTGACTCCCCTTTGAGGGATACTCATTCAATGGATTCCCATGAGAGGAGGCCCCAATTGCAAAGTGGTATGTATAGGGATATACCAATCTCTTAGTTCTTGAACTATGTTGCCCACATAGGAAGACTAGCTAGTGGATCCACCTAGGAAGCTATGTTTATGTTTGGTTTTACTTTGGCTGATAGACCACTATCTATCGGTGTAAGGTTTTACAACACCGGATTCCACAATTAGCTCATGTGGTCTATGTCGGTTCGGGCAAGTTTTCCCTAAACTAAAATGAACTAATGAAGTATAAACCAACTAGAGTGACTTGAGGGGTTTGACTTAGACTAGGTAGGGGTATGGGACTCTACCTATGTCTTTCACTAGTTTGCCTTGATAGAAACTTTAGGAGGTTAATATTATGTATGTATATGATGATAAATGCTAATGATGATGATATGGTGATCTTACATGTAAATGATATTATATGATGATGATGATTCTTATGAACATGTAATTGGTCTTTGTTGTTAAAGAATGAAGTTATGTATATTGAAGACTATGTTATGCTATGTGGAGTGGGTTATTAGTCATGGTCTTGTTGGGTTACTTGATTGAGTAAGGTTATGGGGCTTTGCTTGGTCATTACACTTGTTGACATTATGGGGATTCATGATTAGTTGTCTTGCTTTATTATGATATGATAAACTCTTATTCATGCTTGTGATGTTATTACTTGATAATGGAGTTGTATTAGATTATGGGTTCAAGTATGTTGATATGCATATGACTTGCTTTGACTTGTTGAACATGTCTTAATGATTGGTATGGTTTGATTGATTGTGCATAAGACTTTAAAAAGGTGAAATGACATGATTTAACTAAATGTCCTTTTTAGCATGATTTGATATTATATGTGCATATGGTCTCATACTTAGTACAAGTGGTGTACTAACCCCATTTTCTCCCTTTTTCTAAACATTTTAGGTTTCGGTCGTTGAAGGATCATTCGAGACGACTTGAAGAAGACTTGGACATTCTCTAACATCCAAGTGGGTAGGTCCTCACTTTCCGAGGGCGATGCCAATATCTAGCTTATGGAGTTGTTTAGTTCTAAGACTCTTATGTTCCTTCTATTTTCATTTGAGTACGAATTGTATAAGCCTATATGTGGCTTCTTTACATTGATGTAGGTCCATGCCCAAAATTGCTATGATCGTTTTAGATGCTTATGAGATGAGACAATTTACGACTATGTTCTATCTTATATATATGTATGTGCAATAAAAGTAGAAGACTATGTAATCTTCCTATATAAAGGCTCTATGTATACTCGATAAGAATATATTATGTGTATGTATAGGTCTATGTAAACCTCCATGTAGAAGTTAATAAAAGTTTTAAAATTTCCGTATTTTGACCTATGAATGTTATGACGAATGCTAAGAGGTTAGTCTTAGTCCTCAAAGAGGACGACGACGCCAGTTACGTCTAGGGGGTGCTCCCCGGATGTGACAGACATTAATGAGGTTTTAGGGTGTATGATGAATATAATCCACTTCTTGGTGGATCACATACAGAAGAAGACACTGGATGATCTTAAGTGTTGGTTCGCTCCTCCGATCTCATATATCACACTACCTTGGATTGAGGCAGGAGTTCCGATAAAGAAGAAGGATTTAAATGTCGCTGTCAAGTTATGGTTCGCGTTTATTAGAAACACTTTGATGCCCTAAAAAATGAGTCTATACATAGGCATCTGAAGGCTGCATTGTTGGGTTGTATCATTGACCGTGATTGACTAAATCTTGACCTAACTATCAAGCAAGAGATGGGCATGAGATCCAAATAGATTCAGACTTCTCTTTCATTCCCGGTGTTGATTACAAAGTTGTGTCGGCGTTCCCAAGTGCCACTGATAGAGAAGACAGATATGGTTACTCCCACTTCCTCTACCAACATCCAGAAGATCAAGGTTGATTACACTAGGGGTGAGGTCGGGATGAGGAGAGATACACTAGTGGACATCTCCACGTTAGTTGATGTAGAGATGTTACACATTGACACAACCCCTCCTACTCAAGTTGATGAGCCATCAGGTACCCCTAGCCTTTCCATTTTTGTTCCTTCTAGTACTACTATTGTTGCTTCTACTTCCATTATTGTTGTTGCTTCTTCTTCCTGGCCCTCATTGACCGAAGATATGTAGATGGCCATTTGGCTCAATTTATAAATGTACGTGCCTCCTGGGTAGAGGCTATTATATAAAGGACGATTAAGAGAGCCATTGTTTCTGCCTTAGCTCCTATTCAAGCTGAGTTGAGAGAGCACTGAGAGTTGATTTATGTATATGGCTTGGCTTTGGATGTCCTCACGGTGCGAGTGGAGGCATGTGAGCAGGTTAGGAGTTTGTCTGAGGATATGACAGTGTTGAAGATCGATATTAGTGGTTTGAGGTGTGATGTAGATGAGCTGAAATATGAGGATATTTCTATGTTATTAGGCACGCTTGACCTTCTCAAGGTCCCGGGTACAGAGTTGCCATCCATTATTGAGATCCATCTGGCTACTAAAATCGGAGATGTTGTTGTGGTTGATAAGGATGTCGATTCAGATGCTCTCAAGATTGATGAAGAGGAGCTTAGTGCACGACATATTGTAGTATATGATGACCTAGAGGACCTCAAATTTGCGATGGTGTAGACAGTTATGGAGGCATATCTTAGGGATACATCAATATTGGGATCTATTGGAGGAAATGATGGACCTGAGTCGAGCACTAATGCCCCAATTGAGGTAGTCACGAATATGCCAGAGTTCACCTCAGGCTTAGCCTTACAGGAGATCTTGAATCTTTTTCCCTTTATTTTAAGACTTTTTATTTCATTTACATTTGAGGACAATTGCTAGTTTTGTTTAACAGGGTGAGGTATATTTATATCTACTTATTTTGGGCTATTTTATGGATAATTTTCTTATTGTGATGGTTATTGGGAATACTTGATTTTGTTTTTGACCATTGGTTTTTGACCATTGGTTTTTAATGTGAATGTTTATTTTAACCGAAATTAAAAATTTGTCATCTCTTGATTTTTGTGAATATGATTGTTCTTGCAAATTTGATTGTCGATTGCGATCAATAACGATGACTTGAATAGTGCTCTTGATTGAACAATATGTTTGTGCGATTCCCATGAGGCAAATTTGATTCGCATAAGTCATATATGAACTCTTAGCATCTCATAGTTATTGGCGGGTTGTCAAAATGAATCTTGTGATGATCATCGCACGCGAGCTAAAATTATAGAGTCTTGTTTGATGATTGTGTTGAATGTCGTGTATGGTGAGATTGCCTTGAAATATGCTTGGTAATAGCTAGGACTTACCCGTTCATCCAATTGACTAATGTAGGCGAATGAGAGAGATTATCTTAGGCAAAATTGTGGAGACTAAGCCAAAATTATTATTATACCCCTTTATGACCACCTTGTGAGGGTGTAAACCTTGTTTGACACCGTTTGAGCCTACCATTTTCCTTAGATGAGACTTGAGCAGATTTGAACTCTTTCATTCCAACCGAAAACCTTCACGAAACATTGATCCTTTTGAGAAATTCACTCTTGAAGAATCGTGTTGAAAAAAATAAAACCTCACCATCTAAAAAAGGGAGAAGAAAAGTGAACAAATAAAAAGATTGAGAAATAAAAAAATTGTTGAAATAAAGTTTTTACAATTAATAAAACAAAATGGGGTGTCCAATGAGTCATGCTTAAAAGAGCATAGGGTGAATTGTCAAAATAAAAAAGAGTGAAAGAAAAGGAGAAAAAATCGAAATGCATGTCATGCTTCATGAAGGTAGAAGTCACTAAGCCAAAACGATAAGACCTTAACCCTCAACCTCGTTACAAGCCTTGAAAGACCTTAGTGATCTTGATTTAGCTTAATGTCATGTTAATTGGAAATACAGGCAAGCCTATGGGTAGAATCATGCTTGTATTTATCTTTGAGAGTGTGAGAGTTGTTTTTTATTCCTTAATGCTGAAATTTTGATGAGCCTTGTGTGAGCATGAAATCATTCTTGGTGTGAGGGCATTCAAATATTTTTGTTGAGCTTGAACTTGCATTTGAAGAAATCATTGTGAACTTGAGTTCTATGTGATGATGGCTAGTCACAATTGAAACGTGTAGTGCACAATTGAACATTGCATGGATAGTTTGAATCTCTTGTATACATTCATGTTGAGTCTTGAGTAGCACTATTTGTAGACATCTTTGTTGAACTGATTGATCTTGTGTTTTACTTGAGGACAAAAGCAAAAGTTTAAGTTGGGGGTGTTGATGAGTCAGGAATTTCAACTCATTCAGGACTTAATATCTAGAGTTTTAGCGTATTCAATACCTACTTTATGCTCCAAACTAATCTTTAAATGATAATTTGCAGCAATGAAGACAAAAGAGCAAGGCAAGGACATTACTAGGAAAATGGGGTGAAGAAGCTGAAAGAGTTGAAGACAAGAAAGGTTAATGATCGCCAAGACCACTCGGTGAGTCAACGACTGGCTCTTCAGCTCGCCAAACGTTACAACAATCCAGCCCTAGGAAATATCCAACTCGACGATGTAAAATGGAATATCGACAAAGCGCTGATCGGGTCGGCAATGGAGATCCTGATCGCCTAAAGTCACAGAATAGAAATGTTGAGAGTCATGTCAAGAAGGCGATGGAAGGGGAACTCTGACGCATTGTTGAGTTGGTCGACGATGCTCCACTTATTCCGCCGAATTGATCCGAAGCCAAAAATTTGGGAACATATAAATGAAATTCTGAAAAGAGGAAAAGAAGTTCCGACACATTCTAACTCTAGGTTTTTTAATCTTAAAGAACTCTAAATATTGTTTTAAGTCTTTTTAAGTAGGAATTTTTTATTTTTTTGTTTGGGGGGGGGGTATTTGGAACTAATTTTGAGCATTGTGAAGACTTGCAATCTGTTACCCGAACTGATGTAGAACATAGTTGGTAACAATTTCTTGTTTTTATGATGTTTGGTTAAAAAAACCCATTCTTGGGGGTGTGATTAATTGTTTAATTTATCTTATGTGTGATAGTATTTACTAGTTTGATTGTTGATTTGAAGTGGGGTCAGTTGGTAATTTGAGTTTTCATTGATGAATTGTAGTTTCAAATAGAGTTGTAGCTTAGTATTCTAGACTTTCTTGAGAAGAGGTTATAGAATTAAGGTTATCAATTAATGATTGTAGTGATTGAGTTATTGTAGATTTAGCTTGCGAAAATGGGTCTGAATTTGATCCTACCAATCTAGCGAGAGAGAGTAGATTAATTGAGGTTTTGGGTGTTCATATTTGTTGGGCTTGTCTAGGTTCGAAAGAACTTGCTTGATTCGTAATAGTTGATTGAGAAATATCTGTTACACCTAAAGCCTAGACTATCCACTAAGATTCAATGGATTTTAGTAAATAATAATCACTCGTACATCAAAATTGGCATTTAATTGATCACATCCCCAAGGATCCCTCTCTACTTGATTACTGTCGTATTATCATAGTTGATATCTGCTTACTCTAATCCTCCCAATTGACACTAGTTGTCAAACCATGATATTTACTTTAATTATTTCAAAAATGTCTAATCCTACAGTCTATCAGAACACTTCTTTCACTTCGTAATTGAATTCTCTTTTATATCACTCCATGTGGAATCGATCCCAACTTTTTGTTGTGTTTAAACTTGATTATGACCGCATACACTTAAAATTGGATGAAGTGTAGTGGAGCATTACCATAGTTTTGGTGCTCTTCTCACCATGAGAGGTGAGGTGAACTTTCTACCTTGCGAGTGGATGTAGACCAGTTGAGGTCTACTGATAGTTTGATGTTATGGGGCGATGTTTCCCTACTAGATGTTTCAGTCTCCATATCACCGACAATGCCCAGGAGTGAGCCACATCTAAGTGTGCATTAGAGTGGGATAAATGGCAGAGTTGCTACTGATTAGGATGAGAGGGTTTATGATGCGTTGGCCAAGGAGATGGATGAGGATGAGATGAAGAGAGACGAGGATGAGCATGGTATTGTGCAAACACTTACAGAGTTAGAGTATACTAAGGAGATGATTGTCCAAGCTACCTTGGAGATATCCCTCTAGGATACCTCCGCAGTTGGCACTAGTGGAGTCTCTTCAGACTCTACCATTCCTCCAGTGATGTGCAGACACTAATTCCCAAGTTGATGCCACATTGCTGCCACAAGTGATACTATTTTCCAGCATCGATGCCTCGGATGATGTTACTCCTCCAGATATTCCTCCAGTTGATAGCATTCCAAATGCTTAGCATGTCAAGGGGACATTTTTACTCTTCCTCACGTACTTATTACTTTTTCATTGAAGACATTGTATATTTATAGTTTGTGGGGTGAGGGTCTTTGTGACAATATTCCTTTTTTGCTGCTGTGTATTTTGTCATTTTAAGTTTTGGATAATTGTATTATCATATTTTTGTTTATATTATTGTGTTTTCCTTGGTTGGTGTAGCTCTTGTTGGCTATTTTTTTCTTCTCAAATATGTAACTACTCTATGAGTTTTGAAAATCATGAAATTCTTGAGTTTCATTAATAAAATTCCAAGGATCGATTGTATTTCTTCAATATTGATTTCTTGAATAGTACTCATGATGAGAATGATTTATAGTGTTGGTACGTGTTGCAATAATTAAATCGATGTGGTTGCACTTTTGAGAGATCTCTTTGAATCATTTGTTCACTACCTGTGTTTTGATGTGAGCCTTCCAATGAACATCACATATACGCTTTTGATCTTTTCAGGATGTGCTAAATGAGTGTATTTCAAAGTTGCATGTGTGGTGAGGTCTGACTTGAAAGCATGTGAGTGGTACTAGAATTTTTCTTGTTAATCTAATTGTCTAAACCTTGGTAAATATAAGGCGTGATCTTGGGCAACAATTATAAGAGGGAACTCAAATTCTCTTATCTTTGTGACTACCTTGTGAGGGTGTGCATCCATTTTGACACCATTTGAGCTTAAACAATTTGTTGACAAAACCAAATTAAAACGTCTTGAGAAAAATTTACCCCACCTTCTCACCCAAAATATTTTTTGAAGCATTGGTATATTTATATAGCTAACTAAGGCCAAAATTCTATGTTCGGGGTGTGGAAAGGAAGGAGGAGTGAAATCCAATTGAAGGGCAAACAAAGATAAAATGAGACTCAAATTTGAAGTTTGTTACAAAAATAGAACCCTTCCTTATTTAAAATAAATAAATAAACATTGTGATGAAAAATTTTGAAAATTTAAAATGAAACAGATAAGTTGATGAAATAAAGGAGATTCCAAATAAAGTAAGTGAGAAGTCAAAGTTTGAGTTCTCAAATGAAAAGGAATGAAAACAACTTGAGAGGTAAAGATGATTGCAAAAATGCTTCGAAAATATGAAGTCACTAAGCTAAATTTATCATATCTTAACCCTCAGACCAATTAAAATCCTAAAAGATCCCTAAGATTTTGTGTGATGATTGGAAAATATGAGCTAGCCTATGGGATGAAGCTTGCATGTATTTCTCTTTTTAGAGAGTGAGAGTTACATTGATTTCTTATTTCTATGTTGATTCGTATTGTGAGAGCATGGAATCATTCTTGATGTGAGGGAACTTGAAAGTATTTGTTGAAATATGGTCTTGCATAAGAAAATAATTTATAGTGAACTTGAGTTTGTGTTGAAACCATCTAGTCATCATTTAAAGCCTTTTGATTATGACTAAGTGTAGCGTGTTATTGAGACTAGTCTTGAGGATGCACCTTTGTACCACTAGAATTCAGGATCATACCACTTGCACCGGAAGATTACTATATTTTTCTTTGGCCAACCAACAAGGTACTCGTGTTCTATAATCTCTTGAAGCACACCATAAAAATCAATATCCCCCTCACCTTTTACCCACACCCCACTATTATTGATTTTTTTGCCTTTGGACCATTCTTCTGTATGAAATTTGTACCCATTGATGAAGTACTTAGACATTATTCTAACTCTATAATCAGGTCCACAAGAAATATCACGTAAAAATTGGATATTCACGAAATCCACGACATTAACTAGATTATGAACCTATATTGAGTTAAAGAAAATTTAGAATTCTAAAAATACATATACTTGACGAGAAAATGCTTAATAGTATTACGTAACACTTATATTCTCTAAACCACTCTGAAAACTTAGGATAAACAACATTATTCCCATATGTACCAACAAAATAATTATCCGACAAAATAACAACTTTAATTAGTTAAAGCGATGATGAATCTTGTTTAGAAGTAGGTAATGTATATATATATGTACCTATGAAAAGGCTAGAGCTCAGGACAATTCAATAATACATGTGTTGTAGCTGACTTTAGCTCCATCTCAGTTAACTTTCGCTTTCGAGTATGTTTTGGACCTCCTTTTCCTGGATGATTAAATATTGAAAGGGTGGTGCCAAAGGATTGCTAATTCCTCCATCATCATTTCGATTAGGTCTACTTCTCAAAAATGGCACATCATTTTCAAAATAATATGAACTAAAATTAGAAATTTCCCTTGCCAGATATGATTCACGCATCGTTCCCTCAATTCTCCATCTATTTTTTATGGTCCTTTTACTTTGTTGATAATCCTGTAAAGTATGACCTTTAGATGAAAGTTTATAAATTCAAGCACAAAAGAAAAATAATTAAAAGTCCTCACCTATCAAATGGATACATCCATCTACCTTGAACTGGACCTCCAAGTCGTGCCTCTTGCAGAAGATGAATTGGGAGATGTTTCATTACATTGAAAAAACTAGGAGGAAATATTTTTGCCAGTTTGTTTAAAGCTAGGCAAATGTTACTTTCCATGTAATTTAGGTTCTCCACCCTCAATGTACTAGAACACAACTCTTTGAAGAAAAAAAAGGCTTATTTGTATGAAAACATGACAATCATGGTTTTTCATATACATCAATTTTCCTTCTTTCATATCGACACATCTAGATAAGTTTGAAGCATATCCATCAGGCATCTTCAAATTTTTTACCCAATCACAAATCTCTCTCTCTTCATCCAAAGTGAATGTGTAACTAGACTTGGGCTTCTGAATCTTATTGGTAAGGTATGTCAAGTACAACTCACTTCGCCTGCAATATTCTTTTAAGTCCAACCTAGCCTTCACATTATCTTTTGTCTTGTTATTGATATCCATCAAAATATTAAATATGTTGTCAAGAAAGTTTTTTTCAATATGCATGACATCCAAATTATGGAAAAGAAGGTTATGTTTCCAATAAGATAACTCCCAAAATATGCTTTGTTTTGTCTAATTATGTGTAACACCATAACCACGTATCTTAGATGGTGGAGAATCCGTTACCTTAGGTAAATCCCTAACCCTATGCCATATTTCTTCAGATGATAAAGTTGTGGGTGGCTCTTCAAAATCAATTTGGCTCTTCATAAATGCACTAGTATTTCTCCTAAATTCATGATCTATTGGCAAGAATCAACGGTTACAATCGAACCATGAGTTCTTATATTCATGTTTGAATATGAATGCTTTTGTATCTTCCATACAACATGGACAAGCTAACTTACCAGCATTTGACCACCCAGACAACATTCCATAAGCAGGAAAATCATTTATAGTCCACATCAAAGCAGCACACAGTATAAAGTTTTGTTTATGGAGTACATCATATGTTTCCACACCTTGATTCCACGGCAAATTTAACTCATCGATCAAAGGTTGCATGTATATGTCAATAAAAAATTTTGGATTGTTTGGACCTGGAATAATGCAAGTTAGGAACAAATATGAACTTGTCATACATAACTCCGGGGGGAGATTATATGGCGTAACAAATACTGGTCAACATGAATTTGGTGCCGCAGAGATCGAAAATAGAGTGAATCCATCAGACATAATCCTAACCTAAATTTCTAGGTTCACTAGCAAAGTCAGGAAACACTCTATCAAAATGCTTCCATACTTCTCCATCTGATGGATGACATAGAACACCAGGTGGCCTTTTATGTTCATAATTCCATCTCATATGAGGCGCAGAGCTCATTGATACATATAACCTCATTAACCTAGGTATAAGGGTAAGTAATGTATTGCATTCACTGGAACCTTCTTCTTTTTGACATTTGTAACTTCTTTACAACGAGCTTGATTACAAAATTTGTAATTTTCTAAAGTTGGATCATCTTTATAAAACAGCATGTAACCTTTTTCACAACAGTCAATTTCTGATGAAAGTCCTAACTTAAAAACCATCTTCTTTGTCGTGTAGAAATCTTTATGTAAGTCAATATTATTAGGATTAAGCTCATTCATAAGCCCAATGATAAAATCCATCCCCGCTTGAGAAATTGAATAATCGAATTTTATACTTAGCAATCTAACGACAACAGACAACTTAGAATGCATTGAACCTTCATACAATGGTTGATTAGCTTCATTTAATTGTTCATAGAAGTGCTTAGCCTCATCATTTGGTTCTAATTGAACCCCCGGGAACATCCTAAAAGCATCCCTCAACATTTTATCGAATTGAGAATTTTCAATATTATTATTCTCTATAAAATTATCCACACCATCAAACGCATTATGGAAAGTCAACATTAGCTACATTGACGTCATTCTCTCCATGAACTGTCCACACATAATAATTATCCATAAATCCATTCTTCAAAATATGAAATTCAACTTTATCTGGTTTCAATAACTTGATACACTTGCATTTGGCACAAGAACACCTAATTGTGTCTTCTATATGAAAGTCATTTCTATTTTTTGCCTTTGCAATAAATTCCTTAACCTCATTTATAAATTCTACTCTCAATCTCGCACGATTAGGATGAGTTCTATCATACAACCATTTACGATGTGTAAATTCCATCTACACAAATAAAATATTTAAAAATTTAACTAAACAAACTAGCAACATTTTAATGAAGAACACATCTATAAATAAAATCTTATAAATGGAGATTTTTCAACTACATAATATAACAAATTATTCATATTTGGCAAACTTGTTTAAGCAAATAAGAAAATACCACATAGCACTTTTCAAGACATAATCTTGATAGTAAGTACAGAGAGACGACAATATATATACTCTATATAAGCATAATCATTACTTCATAAATTGAGATAGAAAATCTTAAAGTTTTAACTCACAGTTGTGAAAAGAGAGATATAATCGAGAGTATAGAGGTGACACATGCAAAGTGTTCAAGAAAATTAAGTAACAATCCAATTCTGTAGAGAAAATTAAGAATATATTAATTCTAATTTTTTGATAGAAGAAAAAAGAAATAGAAGGAGAAAAAGGAAAAAGTGGGAGAAGGAAATGGACCATGCTAAAGTTCATTCCAGTTATTTATTGATTTGATTAGGCAAGGCATGATTTAGCAATTTCATTATATATATATATATATATATATATATATATATATATATATATATATTGTTATCAACCTGTATTTATAAGGTTAGCCAAAAAGTAGAAACAGAAACAGAAATAAGATGAAATAGACATAATACAAAATAATCTGAGAACACAAAAACTACTGTGTCTCCTTAAGAAATTTAATCCCCTCACTGTACCCGAGGTTATGGATTAATTTCTTCCAAGATAAAACGGATTAATCATGTTAAAGAAATAGCGGTACCCCAAACTTCTTTAACTTCAGCGAACTTAAGAACAGAAACAAGTCACACAGACTCAGTCGATCGACACTTTGATTTTGAGAGAAAATTATATGCAGAGAAGGAAAAAATTTCAGTGTTTGAAAAAACAAAAAATGACTTCCTTTTATAACCATTTTCAGCAAGAAATGTGTCTGTTTAGAGAAATCTGTTCAGACCCATTTTATACAGAACGTTGTGTCTTTTGGAAAAAAATAACAACTTTTCGGAAAATGTATTTGTTAGGAAAATAACGGCTTTTTGGAAAGTAACGACTTTTCGGAAAGAGTAGCAACTTTTTGGAAATGTTACCGTTACACGCGAATTAATTCTGTTAATTAACTAATTAACTAACGTTCTGAATTAATTTACAAGAGATAATATTAACAGGATTTATTTGATTTAACAAAAAATGATTAAATAAATTTTGTTCAAAATATTTATCAATCAATCACATCATTTGTCAAATCCAAATTCAAATCTGAAGCCGAAGCCGAGCGAGTGACGACGACGGCGCAAGGGGCACCTTCTTCTTAGCTCTTTAAGAATTAAAGGAAGTGTTTCCTTATATAAGGACAACAATTTCCCTTTCTTTTGCCGATATTGGAAAAATGACTTTTCATTTGCACTTTGCAAATGACTTTTCATTTTCCCTCCAAATTAGTTCCCTCACTTTCATATTCTCTCTTTTCTTTTCTCATTCACACTTTGCTAAACCCAACAATCCCCCACATGAATGGGGAATGTCTGTTGTTAAAACATATGCATGAACAACTTGTGTGTCTTGTAAGTAAGGGTTAATCGCATCTGGATAAGTAGGTTTACCTTTAAACTTTCCGTAGTGAACATATATCGGATATACTCAGTCAATCGGTAGATTTGATATCTTTGAACCGTCGAGCTTTTGTGTATACCTATATAACATAAGTTACACAATCAAACCTTGAACTATTCTTAGTTCTCATTGTTTTGTTCGTTTCATCCATGAACACATCTCGGATAGTAAGTGCTTAGAAAACTGGCCTTACCGGATTCTCCTTGAAGCGGCTTACACTTCACACTCACATAGGTGATTTCTAAACGTGTTATCGCGTAGATACACCATTTGACATACCCTGTATCAAACTTAGAAACCATTAAAAAGTCCTTATGCCTTTATCCTGGTTACTGAACATTGTCTCATCATGAGAATGGACCATAAAATAATTTTTGACAATGTTGAATCATCATCAATGACTTTATTTTATTTCCTTGAACCTAGATCTTAAGATCTCTAGTCTTCTAGGTAGAGTTA
The DNA here is from genome assembly GCA_016801875.1 of Solanum sitiens. Lineage (NCBI taxonomy): Eukaryota > Viridiplantae > Streptophyta > Magnoliopsida > Solanales > Solanaceae > Solanum > Solanum sitiens. Next base: position 559,024 of record JABWTJ010000450.1, on the reverse strand, counting down.
CCGCCACGATGACTTGTTCTCGGCCATAGTCCCATTACCGTCGATGATTTCTCAACTCCCTCTCTAGTTAGGCCTTTTGTAAGTGGATCCAACAAATTATCCTTTGACTTCACATAGTCAATTGTGATAATTCCACTATAGAGTAGTTGTCTCACAGAGTTATGTCTTCGTCTTATGTGACGAGACTTGCCGTTATACAAAACGCTTCCATCCCTTCCTATTGCAGCTTGACTATCACACTGTATGCAAATAGGGGCCATTTGTTTGGGCCAAAATGGAATATCTTCTAAGAAATTTCGGAGCCATTCAGTTTCTTCACCTGCCTTGTCTAAAGCGATGAATTCAGACTCCATTGTAGAGCGAGCTAGACATGTTTGTTTGGATGATTTCCAAGATATTTCTTCTCCACCAATAGTAAAAACGTATCCACTTGTGGATTTTGTTTCAGTTGACCCAGTAATCCAATTTGCATCACTATATCCTTCAAGAACTGCTGGATATTTGTTGTAATGCAAAGCATAGTTTTGAGTGTCATCTAATTATCCCAAAACTCTCTTCATTGCCAACCAATTATTTTGATTGGGATTACTTGTGTATCGACTCAGTTTACTGATAGCGCAAGCTATGTATGGTCGTGTACAATTCATGACATACATCAAGCTTTCCAACACTCTAGCATAGTCCAATTGAGACTGACTTTCACCTTTATTCTTTGCAAGATAAAGGTTCACATTAATTGGAGTCTCTGCTCTTTTGAAATTCAAATATTTGAATTTTTCAAGTACCTTTTGAATATAATGAGTTTGAGACAATGCTAGATCGTTAGGAGTTTTGAGAATTTTAATTCTCAATATCAAATCAACAACTCCTAAATCTTTCATATCGAACTTACTAGCGAGCATACGCTTAGTAGCTTTTATATTAGCAATGTGCTTACTCATTATAAGAATGTCATCCACATATAGGCATACAATGACATCCTTATTTGGAGTATCTTTAATGTAAACACATTTATCACATTCATTGATCTTAAATCTATCTGACAACATGGTTTGATCAAACTTTGCATGTCATTGTTTTGGTGCTTGTTTTAGTCCACAAAGTGACTTAATAAGTTTGCACACTTTCTTTTCTTTACCAGGAACTACAAAACCCTCAGGCTGTTCTATGTAAATTTCTTCTTCCAGCTCTCATTTAAGAAGGCGGTTTTCACATTCATTTGATGGATTTCAAGACCGTATACTGCAGCTAGAGAAATTAACATCTGAATTGATGTAATCTTAGTCACTGGCGAGTATGTGTCAAAATAATCAAGACATTCTTTTTGTCTAAAGCCTTTGACAACAAGTCTTGCTTTATATTTGTCAATAGTTCCATCATCTTTCATCTTCCTTTTGAAGATCCATTTTGAACCCAAGGATTTGTTCCCTGGAGGAAGATCATCCAACTCCCAAGTATGATTGCTTAGGATTGATTCAATTTCACTATTGACAGCCTCCTTCCAAGAGGTTGAGTCGCTAGACATCATTGCTTCCTTGAATGTTTGAGGCTCACTTTCAAGAAGAAATGTTACAAAATAATATCCAAATGAAGTATATATCCTTTGACGTTTACTGCATCTTAGACTCTCTTCATTGGGTTCATTCTCTTTTGGTTCTTCTCTGGGTTGTTTAGACCCCCCACTAGATGACTCAAGTCTAGTTTTATACGGATAGATATGTTCAAAAAAATAGCACTATCTGATTCCATTACCGTATTATCATGAATATACGGATGTTCGAACTTATAAACCAAAAATCGACATGCCTTACTGTTTGTGGCATATCCAATGAATACACAATCCACAGTCTTAGGCCTTATTTTTATCCTCTTAGGTATAGGAACTTGGACTTTGGCTAGATACCCCCACACTTTGAAATATTTCAAGTTCGGTTTTCTACCTTTCCATTTCTCATATGGAATGTCTTTGAGTGAGGCACTCTGATGAGTATTTGATTTGCTGTAAGGATAGCTTCCCCCCACAAGTTCTGTAGTAAACCAGAACTTATAAGTAATGCATTCATCATTTCTTTTAAAGTTCGGTTTTTCCTTTCTGCAATCCCATTAGATTGAGGAGTGTACGGAGCAGTAGTTTGATGGATTATTCCATTTTTAAAATATATTTCTGCAAATGGAGATTCATATTCTCCGCCTATATCACTTCTGATCATTTTGATCTTTTTATCTAACTGATTTTCAACTTTAGTTTTATATTGCCTAAATGCATCTATTTCTTCATCCTTACCATTTAGCAAATAGACATAACAATATCTAGTGCAATCGTCAATAAAAGTTATGAAATACTTTTTCCCACCACGTGATGGTGTTGACTTCATGTCACAAATATCAGTGTGAATCAATTCTAAAGGATTTGAACTCCTTACAACAGATTTGTAAGGATGTTTATCATACTTAGATTCAACGCAAATTTGACATTTTGATTTATTGCACTCAAATTTTGGCAAAATATTTAAGTGAATCAGTTTTCACAAGGTTTTGTTATTAACGTGCCCCAAACGTTTATGCCATAAACATTTAGACTCAAGCAAGTAAGAAGAAGAAAAATCTTTATTCATATCAACTGCAATTACATTGAGTTTGAAAAGGCCATCACTGAGGTAACCTTTTCCTACATACATATCATTCTTACTTAGTACTATTTTATCAGAAACAAATACACATTTGAATCCATTCTTAGTCAGACTGGAATTGAAACTAAATTATTTCTCAATTCTGGAACATACGAGACCCTATTCAAAGTCACCACCTTGCCTGATGTCATCTTTAATAGGACCTTGCCAGTTCCTTCCACCTTTGCACCAGCGGAGTTTGCCATAAACAACTTCTCATTTGTAGGTGCTGGAGTATATGATGAAAATAATTCTTTGTTGACACAAACATGGCATGAGGCACCAGAATCTATCCACCATTCTCTTGGATTTCCAACCAAGTTACATTCTGAAAGCATTGCACAGAGATCGTCCATTTCTCCTTTAGATTCAGCCAAATTTGCGTGATCCTTCTTTTTCTTGTCCTTCTTAGGGTCCCGGCATTCAGTAGCCCTATGACCATGTTTACTACAATTGAATCAGTTTCCATTGAATTTGTTCTTAGGAGGATTGCTTTTTGGACCAGATGTTTTCTTTCTTTTCTTTACTTTTGTGGGATCTTCTTCAACAATATTTACTCCGGATATTGCTGAGTTACCACGTGACCTCTTTTCTGCAGCCTTATTATCCTCTTCGATTCTCAACCTTACTATGATATCTTCAACAATCATCTCCTTGCGTTTATGTTTCAAGTAGTTTTTGAAGTCCTTCCACAATGGAGGTAACTTCTCAATAATGGCAGCCACTTGAATAGCATCATTCACAATCAATCCTACATTAAAGATTATGTGAGTATTAAGGGAAAACTTAATATTTATAACATAGGCATTAAATAAACTTATACCTTCAGCAACGAGATCATGAATTATGACCTGCAGTTCTTGAACTTGGGTGGCAACAGTCTTACTGTCTATCATCTTATAGTCCAGAAACTTTGCCACAATGAACTTCTTCATTCCGGCATCCTCTGTTTTGTACTTATTTTCTAAAGCATCCCAGAGTTCTTTTGAAGTTTTGACATGGTTTTACACATTGTACAGATCATCTTGCAGGCCACTCAGAATATAATTTTTACACAAAAAATCTGAGTGTGTCCATGCTTCTGTTACCAAGAACGTTCTTCAGGCGGAGTATCATCCGACATAATATGAACATTCTCATTAATGAACCTCTGAAGACTCAACGTAGTGAGATAGAAGAACATCTTCTGCTGCCATCTCTTTAAAGTCGACTCCAGAAAACTTTGCAGGTTTCTCAGCCGGTGCTAAGGCAGCATTTGAACGATTGTGTGCAACCGATGTTGTTGCAGCACTTACTGTTGCAACACTCACTGTTCCACCATTCACTTGACTTGAATTAGTCATTTTTTCTGACACAAATGGCAGATAATTTTAGTATTTGAAATACTAACAGTAAAGAACAAATCTTTACACAGACTGTTTCTGATTTAACGATAAAGTTTTTATGTTCTTTTAATCGTTAATCGAATGAATTTTAAAAATTCAAGCAGAGTAGAAAACCATAAAGGTTTTAATCTCCAGAAACCTCAAATACAGAAACTTATTAAATTAAGGTTAGCCAAAAAACAGAAACAGAAACAGAAATAAGATGAAATAGACATAATACAAAATAATCTGAGTCCACAGAAACTACTGTGTCTCCTTAAGAAATTTAATCCCCTCACTGTACCTGAGGTTATGGATTAATTTCTTCCAAGATAAAACGGATTAATCATGTTAAAAAAATAGCGGTACACCAAACTTCTTTAACTTCAGCGAACTTAAGAACAGAAACAAGTCACACAGACTCAGTCGATCGACACTTTGATTTTGAGAGAAAATTATATGCAGAGAAGGAAAAAATTTCAGTGTTTGAAAAAACAAAAAATGACTTCCTTTTATAACCATTTTCAGCAAGAAACGTATCTGTTTAGAGAAATCTGTTCAGACCCATTTTATCCAGAACGTTGTGTCTTTTGGAAAAAAATAACAACTTTTCGGAAAATGTATCTGTTAGGAAAATAACGGCTTTTTGGAAAGTAATGACTTTTCGGAAAGAGTAACAACTTTTTGGAAATGTTACCGTTATGTGCGAATTCATTCTGTTAATTAATTAATTAACTAACGTTCTGAATTAATTTATAAGAGATAATATTAACAGGATTTATTTGATTTAACAAAAAATTACTAAATAAATTTTGTCCAAAAAATTTATCAATCAATCACATCATTTGCCAAATCTGAATCCGAAGCCGAAGCCGAAATCATTTACCAAATCCGAAGCCGAAGCCGAATGCGAGCGTGCGAGGCGACGGCGCGAGGGGGCACCTTCTTCTTAGCTCTTTAAGAATTAAAGGAAGTGTTTCCTTATATAAGGACAACAATTTCCCTTTCTTTTGCTGATATGGGAGAAATGACTTTTCATTTACACTTTGCAAATGACTTTTCATTTTCCCTCCAAATTAGTTCTCTCACTTTCATATTCTCTCTTTTATTTTCTCATTCACACTTTGCTAAACCCAACACACACACACACACACACACACACACACACACACACACAGATATATATATAGTACATACGTCCTAACTAAGGAGTGGTGGAGATGATAATCCATACAAACAAATTAACCAACACTAGATCTATCTCTTGCTTCTGGTCTGCCATAATCTGTCAACATTATATCCTCCTGCTAGCTGCTCTCCTCCTATTACTTACTCCGTCCTATATAAACCTCGCATCACTTTAATTCTCCTACCTAAACCCCACCTAACTCCCCCTCACTCCTAGTATAAAAATAAAATAGTAGCTACTTAAACCCTCTTTGAGAATAAAGTTTCTTCTGATAATGGTTTCCACAAATGGGATCTCTATTGCCTATATCCTTATTTTCTTCCCTCTAAACATGTACAAGAATTCTCATCATCTTTGTTGAGATATTTACACTTGTGATATTTTTCATATTTGTTGGATCGACTTAAAGTTGTGATTATTATTTTTTTCTTTTTATCTATTGAGGTGTTAATGCAAGTAGGGTTGAAAGGAAAAAGGGTAAATCTATTGCAGGGCAAGAAACTCCACAATAAGACTTCAAATTGCCGATTAGTAGCAAGGGTGAATCCAAATGATACTGAATTTGACCATAAATCAAAAGTTGCTCTTCATAATATAGTTAATAAAGTAAAAACGCAATGAAGTTCCACACTTGAAAAGTTGTATGTATACATATAGTATGTGCAACCTAACTAAGGAGTGATGGAGTTGATACATATAATCAATTTAACTCATACTCTCCATCTCTCACTACTACTCTGCCAAAACTTGTCACAATTATAATCCTCCGGTAATTCACGGTTAGTTGTTCTCCTCTCCACTATTCACTCTCTCCTATATAACACTCTTATAACAACCTATATACATACATTCTCTGCTTCTAGGGTGTACTCTTACCTCTATTGTTCTCACAAGTTTTGCACTTCTCAAATCCAAATCAATGTTAAAAAACAAATATGACAAATCATGTTCTTCCACTTTGATAACTTCATTGACTACTCATTTTCTTTCAAAGCAGTACAAAGCAAAGAATACAAGTTTAAGAATCTGAGAAACTTAGGTCAAACATGCCATATGAAATGGGAGAGAAAAAATATAAGTTAATGAGGTGGTGCTACACGATTAAATAGTAATGAAAGTAGGAACAACTATTAGAAAACAAATAGTAATAACAAGCACTAAATCTTCTTGATTGACATCTATATTCTTCCACTTGTGGTTATATTTCTGAACTTATTAAGTGATATAGTAATACTTACTAGCTATTTCACATATCAACAAATCTCTATTTATTGTTCAAATTCATTATTGCTAACACTTGAAGGGTCACATGAGTTCTTGACTTATTTTTCTTATACTTATTCCCTCAAGTCAAAATTTAAAAGCTCCTCATATCTTTTATTTGTAAGTATCACAGATTTTAGAGGGTATAATCAAATAGACAATAACTTTCAGATTATCAAAATTCAAAAGCTCACAATACTACTTCATCACTATTGAGATGATTCTTTCTCAACATTTTTAGATACAACGATTTGAACAATAAAAATTTAAAATAATTGATCATATATATTCAAAGCTTTCTAAATATTTCTAGCTATTCTTGCTCACTTTCCACAGAATGCATAAGGCAATCGAGCGAGTAATTCAACTATTTTCATAATAATAAAAGAAATCTAACTACAAAGAAAATATACAGGGATTTAAATTTCCATGATTAAAAACTAACTCCTTGAAGATAATCAAATAAAAATAGATGAGGAAGAGTCAAGATGCTAACACCTCATCATGATTACACAACTTGAACAGTAATATATAGAACAAAAAAAATGATTGTTTTAAAAATAATACGAAAGGGAGAAGTCAAGAAGAGAAATTTTAAATCTCCCAGTGATCCGTATTTGTAGAGATGAAGAGGAGAATCTAGGGTTTTTTTCATCCCACTAGTGATGCTAAGAAGGATTTCTTTTAATTTTAGAGAAATTGATCATGTTCAATCAAGGGAGGAATAATCATCCCAATGTACCATTAGAGTGATTTTTTGACAAAAATAATTCCACTAATGCCCTGATATGAGCTTTAGCACAAGTAGAAAATGAGAGACTACTATTTTCTCTAGCAAGCAGGTATCCTATAGTTGTTTTCACAATATTGCCAGCTCTCACTGCATTAACAAATTTGTATTGTCTTAACGTACAGAAACTTAATTCCAAGTTAAGCTTCATCATCAAATAATGTAAGAACAAATAATCTAACTGTGTGCTTCTAAAATGGACCTATCAACTTGTCAAAATTCATCTACAGTTATTAAAGTTGTCATTAAAGTTGTCAGAAATATATAAATCAAAAGGGATTATACTCTTCATGTAACCAAATGAATGAAATTAGACGATTCGGCTTACACATAAGCATATGTACTCACTTAACCAGCTCCTCAAACTTAAAGGAATTAAACATCGAACTATCACAATTGCCTACCTGTTAGACCCGTAAACTACTTGATCTAACTACGTGCAGACATGTCAAGGACTTGGGCATTGGTCTTGACATGAATGGGGGCAAAACAGTGCAACACAGGTTCAAGGTGCTTGGGTGTTGGCAAAGCAACCTGAACGTGCAAGGCTTACGTGCGGGCTAGAGTCATCGGCAAGGCAGCGTGTTGGCTTGACAAGGCAAGGCTGTGAAGACTTGACGATGGCAAAGACAAAGGCATTCACATGGATTGCTGAAATAAAACTAAGTGTTGGAGGGCAGCTAAAATATTCTAAGTGTTGGAAGCTGGCTGAAATATTCTAAGTGTTGGAATGTAGCCTGAATAATTCTAAGTTTTAGAATATTAGTATTTCGTATGGATAAGGATGTAATTTGAATTAGATTCTATATGTTGGAAATATAGCTGTTGGAAACATTAGTTTGAATCATGTGGTGACAAGTGTCGGACAAGTGTCATTTGTAACTGCCGCATGTAACTGCCATGTGCAGAAATTTATAAAAGGTGGAAATTTCGTTTAAGGCTGTAGAGTGTGATTCTGGCCTTAGATAAAATTCGTGAAGTCTTCCCTTTGTATTAATTCCAAGATTAATAAAGGTTGGGACGAGTTCCTGTAAATTCTGTTCGCTGTTTAACTTTGCTGCTTAAGTATTTTTATACTTAGTCAAATCTGTGTGAGTGAGATAGGCTGAGTGTTGCAGACGTTTGCAAGACTTCCTAGGGTGGTGTTCGATAAAAATAAATCGACCCTCTTTCAATTGGTATCAAAGCACGGTTGAACGATGGTGAAGAACGCAGAACTGTGGGACTTGGTACGAAAAATTGAAGCATTCATTGGGATTACAGATGATACTCTGAGAGATCCTTCATTTGTGAATATGTTGACACAAATCATTGATTTGAGACTGAACGCTGAGAAAGTTCAGGGTGAAATTGGTGTGTATCGAAAGAATGTTGATGAACACATCGCTGAAATCTTGAATTTTCGTGACACAACTACACAACAACTTGAGGGACTGCAGAAGGAAAATGAGAACCTTCGTGTAGAGATCGTTGTATTGTGTCGGGCTGTGGCAACGTTGAGTTCAAGTTGTGTTGAATCATCTAAGGTTAAAATTCCAGAACCTAAAGCCTTTAGTGGTGCAAGAAGTGCTAAAGAACTGGAAAATTTCATTTGGGACATGGAACAGTATTTTACTGCTGCAAGGGTGTTTGACGCTGATAAGTTAAACATTACTACAATGTACTTGACGAGTGATGCTAAACTTTGGTGGAGGACTCGAAATGCAGATGATGTAAGTGCTGGTCGTCCTAGAATTGATACGTGGGATAAGTTCATGAAACAAATGCGCGATCAATTTCTTCCTAGCAACACCTCCTGGCTTGCAAGGGACAAGTTGAAAAGGTTAAGGCAGACAGGTTCAGTGAGGGAATACATTAAAGAATTTACCTCTGTGATGTTAGACATTCAAAACATGTTTGATGAGGATAAGTTACATAACTTCATTTCGGGTATGCAAGGCTGGGCTCAAAACAAACTTCGGAGGCAGAATGTTAAAGATTTGCCTGGGGCAATTGCTGCTGCAGATTCGTTGGTTGATTTCCGGACGACTCGTCCTTTGACGGATGTTCCTTCTACTTCAAAAACTAAGAAAAAGAGTGACAAGAAAGGGGAATGGAAAAGGGATAGTCGGAAAGACAATACGAATGACAAAGGAAAGACACCAATGAGGGATAGTAAAGACAGACCAAAGAACAAAGATGGTAATTCTAAGGGCTGTTGGACTTGTGGTGGTCCTAATTTGGCTAAGTCTTGTCCAAACCGGGAAAAAGTAAACGCTTTGCTTGCTGGAAATGTGAATCAAAGGGAAGAGGATGAAGAAGTTGTGGCTGCGATGGCGAATCCATTGGAATTGTCCTTCAACCAGATTACGTTGGTTAATAATGTTGGAGAAATGTCCGGTACTTTGAATTCTCATGCTTCCCTAATTCATATAGAAATAAAAGTTAAAGAACAACGTGTAGTGGCAATGGTTGATACTGGGGCCACTCATACGTTTGTAGATGTGAAAATTGCTACAAAATTGGGGCTAAAGTTGACTAAAAGCCCTTCCCACGTCAAAACAGTCAACGCAAAGGCACAGGCCATGTGGGCATGGCTTATGGTGTGTCTATGTCGACTGAAAGTTGGGTGGGAAAACATAATTTGATGGTGATGCCACTTGGTGAATTTGAGATCATACTTGGGATTGATTTTCTAAGAAAATTCCAGTTTGTTCCGTTTCCTCATTTAGATGGAGTGATGGTTATGAATGAAAGCAATGCTGGATTTCTTAAAGGAGTTCATCCATTCGGGAATGCTAATAAAGTTGCAAATAAGAAAGACAAAGGTATGTTGTTGTCTGCTATGTCAATCGACAAAGGGTTGAAGAGGGGTGATGATACTATTCTTGCTGCCTTGGTCGAAGTGAAGCCCGATGTTAAGGTAGAAGTGTCTGATTGTGTTTCTGAATTGTTAAAACAGTATGCTGATGTTATGCCGCCTAAATTACCAAAGAAGTTACCACCAAGGAGGGATATTGATCATAAAATTGAGTTGTTGTCTGGTACGGTTGCTCCAGCGCAGGCTCCTTATCGTATGGCTCCTAAAGAATTGGCTGAATTACGTAAACAATTAAATGAGTTGTTGGATGCTGGATTGATTCAACCATCTAAGGCTCCATATGGTGCTCCTGTTTTATTTCAAAAACAGGATGGGACGATGCGAATGTGTGTAGACTACAGGGCGCTGAACAAGGCAACTGTAAAGAATAAGTATCCGGTTCCATTGGTGCAGGATTTGATGGACAGGTTGAGTAAAGCATGCTGGTTCACAAAATTTGATCTCAGGGCAGGCTACTGGCAGGTTAGAATAGCAGAGGGTGATGAACCAAAAACAACATGTGTAACTAGATATGGTTCGTATGAGTTCCTTGTCATGCCATTTGGGCTAACTAATGCTCCGGCAACATTTTGCAACTTGATGAATAATGTATTGTTTGACTATCTTGATGATTTTGTTGTTGTCTATCTAGATGATATTGTCATTTATAGTTGAACATTGGATGAACATGTTAATCACTTAAGTTTGGTTCTGTCTCAATTGAGAAAATACACACTTTATGTTAAGATGGAAAAGTGTGAGTTTGCTCAACAGGAGATAAAATTTTTGGGGCATCTTGTTAGTAAAAAACAAGTTCGAATGGATCCTAAGAAAGTGCAAGCCATTGTTGATTGGCAAGCACCTCTTCATGTGAAGGATTTGAGGTCGTTTCTTGGGTTGGCTAACTATTACAGAAAATTCATTGCTGGTTACTCAAAATGGGCAGCGGTTTTGACAGACTTGTTGAAGAAAGATACGAAATAGGTTTGGTCTGAACGATGTGGTGAAGCATTTCAGAATTTGAAGGAAGCTATTGCATCTGAACCAATACTCAAATTACCTGATTTTGAGTTACCATTTGAAGTACACACTGATGCGTCGGACAAAGCTATTGGTGGCGTATTAGTGCAGGAAGGTCATCATGTGGCCTTTGAAAGTAGGAAATTGAATGATGCTGAACAGAGATACTCAACTCATGAAAAAGAAATGGTTGTTGTTGTTCACTGTCTACAGGTTTGGAGAGTTTATCTCTTAGGTACTCGATTTGTAGTAAGAACTGATAATGTAGCAAATACATTTTTCAAGACACAGAAAAAGTTGAGTCCTAAACAAGCACGGTGGCAAGAATTTCTGGCAGAATATGATTTTCTGTGGGAACATAAGCCAGGAAAACATAACCAGGTTGCTGATGCACTGAGTAGAAGAGAGGTATTTGTTGCAGTATATTCAATTTTAAGACTTGAAACTGATTTCTTTGATAGAATCAGGTTATGTGCCGCAAATGATTCATTGTATGTTAAATGGATGGGTCAAGTGCAAGATGGCACAATGAGACGGTATTGGATCGAGGACAATCTGCTCTATTTTAAAGGGGGGAGAATCGTTGTACCAAATCAAGGTGGACTGCGCAGAGACTTAATGAAAGAGGCGTATGATTCTACTTGGGCTGGACATCCAGGTGTTGAAAGGATGTTAGATTTACTGTCTCGTGTTTATTTTTGGCCAAAGATGGAAGATGATATAGAGGCATACGTCAAGACTTGTCATGTTTGTCAAGTTGACAAGACTGAACGTAAGAAGGAAGCAGGTCTGCTGCAACCTTTGCCTATTCCTGAAAGGCCTTGGCTATCGGTAAGCATGGATTCATTTCTGGATTCCCTAAGGTAGATGGCAAAGCATCTATCATGGTGGTGGTTGAAAGGTTTTCGAAATAATCTATTTTTATTGCTGCACCTGAGTTATGTTCATCTGAGATTGCTGCCGATTTATTCTATAAATATGTGGTTAAGTACTTTGGTGTTCCGACTGATATTGTGAGTGATAGGGGTACAAGGTTCACTGGCAAATTTTGGACAGCTTTGTTCAATATGATGGGAAACCGAGTTAAAATTTTCTACTACAAATCACCCACAAACAGATGGACAGACGGAAAGGATCAATCACTTATTGGAAGAATATTTGAGGCACTATGTGACAGCAAGTCAACGGAATTGGGTTGCATTGTTAGGCACTGCGCAGTTTTGCTATAATCTGGACAAGTCCTCTGCAACAGAAATGAGCCCTTTCAAAATTGTTTTAGGCAAACAGCCTATCACGCCACTAGATGTTGCCAAATCTAAAAATCAGGGAAAGTGTCTAGCAGCATACAGGGTTGCAAGGGACAGACTTGAAATGTTATCTGAAGCACAGGATAGCTTGCGCAAGGCTCAGCGGCGCATGAAGAAGTATGTTGATCAACATCGTCGCTCAGTTGAGTTCAATATGGGTGACAAAGTGTTGCTGAAACTTACTCCACAAATCTGGAAACAGATTGTAAGTAAGACTAGACATCGGGGTTTGATTCCTAAATATGATGGTCCATTCGAAGTGGTGAAACGAGTGGGCGAAGTTGCTTATAGATTGAAGCTTGCAGAAAGGTTAAAGATTCATCCCACTTTCCATTTGAGTTTCTTGAAATCTTACTTTGCGGATGAAGATGATCCGTACAGGAACAGGTCAAAGAGGGCTCCTCCATCAGTACCTACACAGTTTGATGCAGAAATTGAGAAGATCCTTGATCACCGAGTTTTGGGCACAAGTAAGAAGAATAATAAGACAGAATTCTTGGTTCATTGGAAAGGCAAGAGTGCAGCTGATGCAGTTTGGGAGAAGGCAAAAGACTTATGGCAGTTTGATGCTCAAATCGATGACTATCTTAAAACAGTCTCGATGAGGACATCGAGTTCAAGTGGTGCGGGTGGTCTGTTAGACCCGTAAACTACTTGATCTAACTACGTGCAGGCATGTCAAGGACTTGGGCATTGGTCTTGACATGAATGGGGGCAAAAAGTGCAACACAGTTCAAGGTGCTTGGGTGTTGGCAAAGCAACCTGAACGTGCAAGGCTTACGTGCGGGCTGGAGTCATCGGCAAGGCAGCGTGTTGGCTTGACAAGGCAAGGCTGTGAAGACTTGACGATGGCAAAGACAAAGACATTCACATGGATTGCTGAAATAAAACTAAGTGTTGGAGGGCAGCTAAAATATTCTAAGTGTTGGAAGCTGGCTGAAATATTCTAAGTGTTGGAATGTAGCCTGAAATATTCTAAGTGTTAGAATATTAATATATCGTGTGGATAAGGATGTAATTTGAATTAGATTCTATCTGTTAGAAATATAGTTGTTGGAAACATTAGTTTGAATCCTGTGGTGACAAGTGTCGAACAGGTGTCATTTGTAACTGCCGCATGTAACTGCCATGTGCAGAAATTTATAAAAGGTGGAAATTTCGTTTAAGGTTGTAGAGTGTGATTCTGGCCTTATATAAAATTCGTGAAGCGTGTGATTCTGGCCTTATATAAAATTCGTGAAGCCTTCCCTTTGTATTAATTCTAAGATTAATAAAGGTTGGGACGAGTTCCTATAAATTCTGTTCGCTGTTTAACTTTGCTGCTTAAGTATTTTTATACTTAGTCAAATCTGTGTGAGTGAGATAGGCTGAGTGTTGCAGATGTTTGCAAGACTGCCTAGGGTGGTGTTCGGTAAAAATAAATCGACCCTCTTTCACTACCCAATGCTATATGTGTTGGATTTAGCAAAGTGTGAATGGGAAAAGAAAAGAGATAATATGAAAAGTGAGGGAACTAATTTGGAGGGAAAATGAAAAGTCATTTGCAAAGTGCAAATGAAAAGTCATTTCTCTCATATCGGCAAAAGAAAGGGAAATTGTTGTCCTTATATAGGGAAACACTTCCTTTACTTCTTAAAGAGCTAAGAAGAAGGTGCCCCTCGCGCCGTCGTCGTCGCTCGCTCGGCCTCGGCTTTGGCAAATGATATGATTGATTGATAAAATTTTTGGACAAAATTTATTAATCAATTTTTGTTAATATTATCTCTTATAAATTAATTCAGAACGTTAGTTAATTAGTTAATTAACAGAATTAATTCACGTGTAACGGTAACATTATGAAAAGTTGTTACTCTTTCCGAAAAGTCGTTACTTACCAAAAAGCCGTTATTTTCCTAACAGACACATTTTCCAAAAAGTTGTTATTTTTTCCGACGCAACTTTCTGGATAAAACGGGTCTGAACAGATTTCTCTGAACATACACGTTTCTTGCTGAAAATGGCTATAAAAGGAAGTCATTTTTTGTTTTTTCAAACACTGAAAATTTTCCTTCTCTGCATATATATTTTTTCTCTCAAAATCAAAGTGTCGATCGACTGAGTCTCTGTGACTTGTTGTTGTTCTTAAGTTCGTCGAAGTTAAAAAAGTTTGAGATACCGCTATTTCTTTAACAGGATTTATCCATTTTATCTTGGGAGAAATTAATCCATAACCTCGGGTACAGTGAGTGATTAAATTTCTTAAGGAGACGCAGTAGTTTCTGTAGACTCGGATTATTTTGTATTCTGTCTACTTCATCTTATTTCTGTTTCTCTTTTTGGCTAACCTTATAAATACAGGTTAATAACAATCTTAAGAAATTTAATAAGTTTCTGTATTTGAGGTTTCTGGAGATTAAAACTTTTTATGGTTTTCTACTCTACTTGAATTTTTAAAATTCATTCGATTAACGATTAAAAGAACATAAAAACTTTATCGTTAAATCATAAACAGTCTGTGTAAAGATTTATTCTTTACTATTAGTATTTCAAATACTAAAATTATCTGCCATTTGTGACAGAAAAAATGACTAATTCAAGTCAAGTAAATGCTGGAACAGTGAGTGCTGCAACAGTAAGTGCTGCAACAACATCGGTTGCACATAATCGTTCAAATGCTGCCTTAGCGCCGGCTGAGAAACCTGCAATTTTTTCTGGAGTCGACTTTAAGAGATGGCAGCAGAAGATGTTCTTTTATCTTACTATGTTGTGTCTGCAGAGGTTCATTAATGAGAATGTTCCTGTTGTGTTGGATAATACTCCGCCTGAAGAACGATTATTGGTAACAAAAGCATGGACTCACTCAGATTTTTTGTGTAAACATTACATTCTGAGTGGTCTGCAAGATGGTATGTACAATGTGTACAGCAATGTCAAAACCTCAAAAGAACTCTGAGATGCATTAGAAAAAAAGTACAAAATAGAGGATGCCGGAATGAAGAAGTTCATTATGGCAAAGTTTCTGGACTATAAGATGATAGACAGTAAGACCTTCGTCACACAAGTTCAAGAATTGCAGGTCATAATCCATGATCTCCTTGCTGAAGGTATAAATTTATTTAATGCCTATGCTAGAAATATTAAGTTTTTCTTTAATACTCACATAATATTTAATGTAGGATTGATTGTGAATGATGTCTTTCAAGTGGCTGCCATTATTGAGAAGTTACCTCCATTGTGGAAGGACTTCAAAAACTACTTGAAACATAAACGCAAGGAGATGATTGTTGAAGATCTCATAGTAAAGTTAATCGAAGAGGATAATAAGGCTGCAGAAAAGAGGTCACGTGGTAACTCAGCAATATCTGGAATAAATATTGTTGAAGAAGATCCCACAAAAGTAAAGTAAAGAAAGAAAGCATCTGATCCAAAAAGCAATCCTCCTAAGAAGAAATTCGATGGAAACTGCTTCAATTGTGGTAAACATGGTCATATGGCTACTGATGTGGGGGTCATAACAAGGACAATAAAAAGAAGGATCAAGCAAACTTGGTTGAATCCAAAGGAATAATGGACGATCTCTGTGCAATGCTTTCAGAATATAACTTGGTTAGAAATCCAAGAGAATGGTGGATAGATTCTGGTGCCTCATGCCATGTTTGTTCCAACAAAGAACTATTTTCATCATATACTTCAGCACCTACAGATACTTGTTTATGGCAAACTCCGTTGTTGCAAAGGTGGAAGGAACTGGCGAGGTCCTAATAAAGATGACATCAGGCAAGGTGGTGACTTTGAATAGGGTCTCGTATGTTCCAGAATTGAGAAAGAATTTAGTTTCAATTCTAGTTCTGACTAAGAATGGATTCAAATGTGTATTTGTTTCTGATAAAGTAGTAGTAAGTAAGAATGATATGTATGTAGGAAAAGGCTACCTCAGTGATGGCCTTTTCAAACTCAATATAATTGCAGTTGATATGAATAAAGATTTTGCTTCTTTATTACTTTCTTGAGTCTAAATGTTTATGGCATGAAAGTTTGGGACACCTTAATAACAAAACTTTGCGAAAACTGATTAACTTAAATATTTCGTCAAAATTTGAGTGTAATAAATCAAAATGTCAAATTTGCGTTGAATCTAAGTATGATAAACATCCTTACAAATCTGTTGAAAGGAATTCAAATCCATTAGAATTGATTCACACTGATATTTATGACATGAAGTCAACACCATCACGTGGTGGGAAAAAGTATTTCATAACTTTTATTGACGATTGCACTAGATATTGTTATGTCTATTTGCTAAATATTAAGGATGAAGCAATAGATGCATTTAGGCAATATAAAACTGAAGTTGAAAATCAGTTGGATAAAAAGATCAAAATGATCAGAAGTGATAGAGGCAGAGAATATGAATCTCCATTTGCAGAAATATGTTTAGAAAATGGAATAATCCATCAAACTACTGCTCCGTACACTCCTCAATCTAATGGGATTGCAAAAGGAAAAACCAAACCTTAAAAAAATGATGAATATATCACTTATAAGTTCAGGTTTACCACAGAACTTGTGGGGGGAAGCTATCCTTAAAGCAAATCAAATACTCAATAGAGTGCCTCACTCAAAGACATATGTTATTCCATATGAGAAATGGAAAGGTAGAAAAGCCAACTTGAAATGTGTCTAGCCAAAGTCCAAGTTCTTATATCTAAGAGGGTAAAAATAGGGCCTAAGACTGTGGATTGTGTATTCATTGGATATGTCACAAACAGTAAGGCATGTCGATTTTTGGTTCATAAGTCCAAACATCTGGATATTCATGATAATACGATAATGGAATCAGATAGTGCTGGATTTTTTGAACATATCTATCTGTATAAATTAGACTTGAGTCATCTAGTGGGGGGTCTAAACAACCCAAAGAAGAACCAAAAGAGAATGAACCCAATGAAGAGTGTCCAAGACGCAGTAAACGTCAAAGGACATCTACTTTATTTGGATCTGATTTTGTAATATTTCTTCTTGAAATTGAGCCTCAAACATTCAAGGAAGCAATGTTGTCTAGCGACTCAACCTCTTGGAAGGAGGCTGTCAATAGTAAAATTGAATCAATCCTAAGAAACCATACTTGGGACTTGGTTGATCTTTCTCCAGGGAACAAACCCTTGGGTTCAAAATGGATCTTTAAAAGGAAGATGAAAGATGATGTAACTATTAACAAATATAAAGCAAGACTTGTTGTCAAAAGCTTTAGACAAACAGAAGGTCTTGATTATTTTGACACATACTCTCCAGTGACTAGGATTACATCAATTCGGATGTTAATTGCCCTAGCTGCAGTATACGATCTTGAAATCCATCAAATGGATGTGAAAACCGTCTTCTTAAATGGAGAGCTGGAAGAAGAAAATAAGTGTGCAAACTCATTAAGTCACTTTATGGACTAAAACAAGCACCAAAATAATGGCATGCAAAGTTTGATCAAACCATGTTGTCAAATGGATTTAAGATCAATGAATGCGATAAATGTGTTTACATTATAGATACTCCAAATCAGGAAGTCATTGCATGCCTATATGTGGATGACATGCTTATAATGAACAAGGACATTGCTAATATAAAATCTACTAAGTGTATGCTCCCTGGTAAGTTTGATATGAAAGATTTAGGAGTTGTTGATGTGATATTGGGAATTAAAATTCTCAAAACTTCTAACGGTCTAGCATTGTCTCAAACTCATTATGTTCAAAAGGTACTTGAAAAATTCAAATATTTGAATTTCAAAAGGGCAAAGACTCCAATTGATATGAACCTTCATCTTGCAAAGAATAAAGGTGAAAGTCACTCTCATTTGGACTATGTCAGAGTGTTGGAAAGCTTGATGTATGTCATAAATTGTACACGACCAGACATAGATTGTGCTATCAGTAAACTGAGTCGATGCACAAGTAATCCCAATCAAATCATTGGCTGGAAATGAAGAGAGTTTTGGGATACTTAGATGACACTCAAAACTATGCTTTGCATTACAACAAATGTCCAGAAGTTCTTGAAGGATATAGTGATGCAAAATGGATTACTGGGTCAACTGAAACAAAATCCACAAGTGGATACGTTTTTACTATTGGTAGAGGAGCAATATCTTGGAAATCATCCAAACAAACATGTATAGCTCGCTCTAAAATGGAGTCTGAATTCATCGCTTTAGACAAGGCAGGTGAAGAAGCTGAATGGCTTCGAAATTTTTTAGAAGATATTCCGTTTGGCCCTAACCAATGGCCCCTATATGCATACATTGTGATAGTCAAGCTGCAATATGAAGGGCTGGAAGTGTTATGTATAACGGAAAGTCTCGTCACATAAGACGAAGACATAACTCTGTGAGAAAACTACTCTCTAGTGAAATTATCACAATTGACTATGTGAAGTCAAAGGATAATGTGTCGGATCCACTTACAAAAGGCCTAACTAGAGAGGGAGTTTAGAAATCATCGACGGGAATAGGACTATGGTCGAGAACAAGTCATCGTGGCGGTAACTCTACCTAGAATACTGGAGATCCCAAGATCTAGGTTCAAGGAGATAAAACAAAGTCATTGATGACGATTCAACATTGTCAAAAATTATTTTATGATCCATTCTCATGATGAGACAATGTTCAGTAACTAGGATAAAGGCATAAAGACTTTTTAATGGTTTCTAAGTTTGATACAGGTTATATCAAATGGTGTATCTATGGAATAACACATTTAGAAATCACATATGTGAGTGAAGTGTAAGTCGCTTCAAGGAGAATCCGGTAAGTCCAGTTCTCTAAGCACTTACTATCCGAGATGTGTTCATGGCTGAAACGAACAAAACAATGAGAACTAAGAATATTTCAAGGGTTGATTGTGTGACTTATGTTGTCTAGATATACACCAAAGATCGATGGTTCAAAGATATCAAATCTACCGATTGACCGAGTATATTCGATATATGTTCACAATGGAAAGTTTAAAGGGAAACCTACTTATCCAGATGCGATTAACCCTTACTTACAAGACACACAAGTTGTTCATGCATATGTTTTAACAATAGTCATTCCCCATTCATGTGGGGGATTGTTGGATTTAGCAAAGTGTGAATGGGAAAATAAAAGAGAGAATATGAAAAGTGGGGGAACTAATTTGGAGGGAAAATAAAAAGTCATTTGCAAAGTGCAAATGAAAGTCATTTCTCCCATATCGGCAAAAGAACGGGAAATTGTTGTCCTTATATAAAGAAACACTTCCTTTACTTCTTAAAGAGCTAAGAAGAAGGTGCCCCTTGCGCCGTCATCGTCGCTCGCTCGGCCTCAGCTTCGGCTTCGAATTTGACATATGATTGATTGATAAATTTTTTGGACAAAATTTATTTATCAATTTTTGCTAATATTATCTCTTATAAATTAATTCAGAATGTTAGTTAATTAGTTAATTAACAGAATTAATTTGCGTGTAACGGTAACATTACGATAAGTTGTTACTCTTTTGGAAAAGTCATTACTTTCCAAAAAGCCGTTATTTTTCTAACAGACACATTTTCCAAAAAGTTGTTATTTTTTCCAAAAGACGCAACTTTCTGGATAAAATGGGTCTGAACAAATTTCCCTAAACAGACACGTTTTTTGCTGAAAATGGCTATAAAAGGAAGTCATTTTTCATTTTTCAAACACTGAAAATTTCCTTCTCTGCATATATATTTTTTCTCTCAAAATCAAAGTATCGATCGACTGAGTCTGTGTGACTTGTTGTTGTTCTTAAGTTTACTGAAGTTAAAGAAGTTTGAGGTACCGCTATTTCTTTAACAGGATTTATCCATTTTATCTTGGGAAAAATTAATCCATAACCTCGGGTACAGTGAGAGGATTAAATTTCTTAAGGAGACACAGTAGTTTCTGTGGACTCGGATTATTTTGTACTCTGTTTACTTCATCTTATTTCTGTTTTTGTTTTTGGCTAACCTTATAAATACAGGTTAATAACAATATGAACTTCATCACATCTCCCAATCCACAAACTAAACTCATTTTTCCTAGTCTACGTCAATTTCAAATTTGTGCCCAAGAAACTAGGTAGTGAGCAAACTTTGGCCTAGCATATTCATGAATGCTTTTTTCTAAAGCCATCAAAGTGAATTCATCTAAACCTTAAGTCACTCACCATCTATAAGCAGACAGATAGTAGCTTGGAATTCATGTTCATACATTAACTTAGTAAGAAATATAGACACACCCATAACAAAAAAGTTAATCTCTTTCTGATGATAATATCAAAGGAAAACCCTACCCAATCAAAAGGAAGAAAAATTTCCATAGTACTTCAATGAAATTGAAAATAAAACCCTACCCACTCAAAAGGAAAGGAGAACTTTGACAGTTTTCAATGGAATCGTAATTAAAACCCTACCCAGTCAAAAGGAAAGGAACTTCCACCCTACTTCAATGGAATTGAAATTAAAACCTTCATCAAAATTCCATAGAAGAAAGTTTACATACCTTTTTCAAATCTCTTTGAGAGAAACACATGAGTAACCTCACCTGGTGAGCTCTGTGAGAAAAACGCTAACCTCTCCTGGTGAGCTCTTTGAGAGAAACGTGACTTCTTTTTTTCTTATTAAAAAGAGACAACTGTTCCTATTTGCTAGACAAATAAAAGAGAGGCTAGATATTTTTATATGCTAGACAAAAAAATAAAATTATGACAATTATGCTAGACCAAAAATAAAATTAACTTTAAATAAAAAATTACTATAAAATTGCCGACTAGAATAGTCGGCCATTTGATAATATTTTTGAAACTATTTGAATAATTTTTCGACTACCGCAATTGATAACCAGTCCATATTATTTTATTGACTATATTTCACAAAATATTATGATTTGAATAGTCAAAATCATAGTCGGAAAAAAATATAAATCCTAATTTGCCGATTACAGTAGTCGGAAAAATATCTAGAATACCACCTGTATATTTGTAGTCGGCAATTGTAGTCAGAAAATAGCTTATTTCTAGCAGTGCACCCTTTCTAAGCTAATTGTGTTCTTAATTTACTTGTGGACGATGAAAAGTTTATGTTGGGGTGTTGATGAGTGGTATATTTGCACTCATTCTAGGTCTATTTAGTTCAACAATTAGTGTCCCTAATGCTTAATTATGTCTTATTCTAATGATATTTTTGATGATTTGCAGTTATGAAGGCTAAAGGGCAAGGAAATGATGAATGTTTGAAAGAATGGCTAAAAATATAAAAAAGAAGTGTAAATTATACACAGATAATCGCCAAACAAGAAAGGCAGATCGCTGAGCATGACCTCATCCAAAGTGATAGTTCACAATACTTCTATTTATTGAGGCAGGTCGGCGAATTCCAAATGGAAAGGCAAATCACCAAATGAAAAGGGTGAACATGTTGACCATAGCCAAAGGTGACAATACAAGGAGAAAAATTATAGGCTTGGAAAGCAAACTAAGGTGGTACTCGGCAATACGCCGACTGTGAAAGACAAATTCGAATGAGCTCGCCGCCCGATGTAAAAGCACCTGAAGCCTAGAAGAAGAAAAGGGAGCTAGAGAGTAATGGGTGATCCGTCCATTGTGATCGGCGAGCCCGACTAATGTCACCTAATGGGTAGAATATTGAGTTTTGCAAATTTTGGGAAATTATAAATAGCCCAAAGAAGAGGAATGATGAGAAGACACTTGAGTTGCAATACAGTTTGGCGTATCAACAAGTGAAGGGAGAAAAACACTTTACCTCGTGAAGAACACATCTAGTTTATGGGGGGTTTCAACTTTGTTCTTGAAATTGAAGTTAAATTGAAAGTGGGTTTTCTTGTAATTGCTTAATTTCATGTTACCCATGATTGCTTTCATGAAAGGTATAATTTCTTTGTCGTTTGTGATGGGTAGCTAAAACTCCAAGATCTACTAGGGGTGCAATTATAGGATTGGGTGTTGATTTAATATAGTGGGTACTGTGTTATCTTCTATTTTATTGTTGTTCATACATGAATTTGGGTTAATTAGCATGGGGTTAATTTATGGGTTAAGATTGCAAACTTAATTTCTATTTTTGATCTTCGATCGATACTCGAAAGAGATTGATTGAAGTGGGTAATCAGTCTGATACTAGCATTTCAGGTTTGATGTTTATAACTTGCTTGAAAATAGAGGATATGGGTCGGATCTATTTGCCCTATTTCTGCATTGAAAGAGAAAACAGAGTAAGTTAATATGTTTTCTAGTATAGCACCCGATCAATTCATGAATTTTCATCACTATAGAGCAATACAATTACTTCTGTGTGACATTGATTTCAAATCTCCGCACACCTAGATTGCTTGTTACTTCTTCAATTTTCTGAAATTTTAGTTTAACTGTGATTATTGATAACCAACTTCATTTATTAAATTGGTGGAATCGTCCACCCAATATTTTTTTAGTACTACAAATGAATGATTTTACAATTCAAATTTCTTGATCGAATTTTCTACGATATACTGTTCTCTGTGGCATTCGACCCCAACTCTTCGTTGGATATTTTTTATTGACGATGATCGATGTCTCTTTTAATTGATTTTGAAGATTATATTTGAGCGTTATCAAGGTTCCACCGAAGAATTCAAGCAGACATCAATGGTATCATGACAGCATATAGATATAGTGTGATATTTAGTATCATGGATGCCTCACTAAAAGACTAAAGGATCGAAGCATGCACAGTGATACCATGATACCACGTAGATATTTTTTGATGATATCATGAATGTCACACTAAAGGATTGAAGTAACGTTCAGTGAATAAATAAGGTATATCATGATTTGAGAAAAAAATAATGAAATAGGAAGAAAAATAATAAAAAATAAAAAGAAGAGAGAAAAAAAAGAGAAAATGAACATGAAATAAGAAATGTAAAAAAAGGAACCAATAGAGGAGAAAAAGTGGAAATATGGGAGAAAAATAACAAAAAAATGAAGGGAAAAGAATTAAAAATGCCCTCAGCATATTGAAAATAGATCAAAAATGCCCTCCTTCCACCTATTAGATCAAAAATGCTCTTAAGGTTATTTTTAAGGTTAAAAATGCCATTCAATAACAAAATTTTGATATGGCATAAATGAATTTTTAAATTAAACACATGGCATTAAAGTATTGGTCCACATGATTTTTGACCCAACTCAAAAAATTTGACCGATGACTGCATTGGACTTCCATTTTCCTGTTTCTTATTATTGAGGAACAAGTGCTCACTTCCACCAAAAATTTCATTGCATCCCAATGTGCCACCAGTAACCTTCATCTGCACATGGTGACAATCCCACGGTCCGTCCGACCGTCCTACGAAGGTCTAGTCTCCTTGATCAACCATATATGAGTACGCAACAAGAAATTTATACAATCTAAGATTAAATCAAAACCATAACAACAACGTTCCCAATAGATTTCAGTCTTTGACACTCAAACAAAGCAACTATGGTGAAATCCGTTCAATAAATTAAGTAGATTCGAAGAAAAAAAACAAAAAATCAGCTGGGTTATATTAAAAAATGTAGGTCAGTTCCATTGAGTTGGGTCAAAAATTCATGTGGACAAATACTTTAACGCCATGTGTTTAATTTAAAAATTCATGTAAGCCATGTCAAAATTATGTTAAAGAAGGGCATTTTTAACCTTAAAAATAACCTTAAGGGCATTTTTGATCTAATAGGTGGAAGGAGGGCATTTTTGATCTATTTTCAATACGTTGAGGGCATTTTTAACCCTTTTCCCAAAAATGAATAAAGGAATAAATGAGAAAGCTTTTGAATAGTGATAGATTTGTGAAGTGAATGTCAACAATAGTGATGTCTCTCTACCTTTGTTTGACTTGAAAAAGAAGAAGAAAGTTTTGAATATTGATAGGCTTATGAAGTGGATATGACAAGATCTTAGACAATTATGTGTTGACTTATTTTTCCTTCTATTTTAAATTTAGTGATTAAAGACGCAATGATATGTGTATTGTATTATGTTTTTCTTTCTTTCATTTTTTATTTCTTGTGTATCTTTATGATGCTCTTAAGTACAATTTTTATACAAACTTAAAATTTAATTTGAAGTACGAGTAATTGAATTCTTTTATTCATATTTAAATTTTCATGGGCAAAGGATCAAATATACCCTTGTACTAAAGGAAATAGTTTAAATATACCCTTCGTTATACTTTCAATCCAAATATACCCCTCATGTTATACTTTGAGTCCAAATATACCCCTCTTATTATAATTTGGTGCAAATATACCCTTAACTTTGACGGAAAAACATGTTACAAACTCAAGATCAAATTATTTACTCTCAATTTGCTTAGAAACTCATTTGTGTAACTCATCCCAAATCATTTCCTCCGTTTTGAGCTCTTATTTTTCATTTTTACGTTCATAAATCTGTTTTTAAATTTCTTGTACTAGAAATAATAAAATATGCATATCACACAACATCATTGTGCTACATTTTTTCCTCACAAATTAAAAATCTTCAAATTTATTTCTATAATATTAGTCATTGTACCCACATCTTCTTACTATTATAAAAGTACAAGAAAATTAAGTAACGTTGGGAGTCATCGACGTTTGGATGCTAAAAATTCTTAGAACTTATCTCAGTAGTGTATTTTCTTTGATTAATATTGACACTTTTTAGAAGAGGTTAAGCATGATAATTTTTATAATTGAAAAACCTCAATTCGAAAGAAAGAAAAACCATATTAATTTTTTATACGATAATTAGCTTCTTTTAAGAACAAGATGCAAAGAAAAGATTTCAAAGCGGAGGAAATGAGTTTCTAAAAGAATTAACTATTTGAAATTCGAGATGCGTTATTTTATTTTGAGCTTATCACGTGTTTTTCGTTAAAATTGAGGGTAATTTGTGTCAAAGTATAATCAGAAGGATATATATGAACCCAAAGTATAACGGAAGGGGTATATTTGGACCTAAAGTATAACAAAGGGTATCTTTAGATTATTTCCAATAGTATAAGGGTATATTTGACCCTTTGCCCAATTTTCATAGCTGTTTTTTATATCGAAATATCGATATTATAATATTTTATTTCTTTATTCTCATTATAATATATTTAATATATATAATTATGAAACTACAACTTTTACTATAACATATTTATGTGTCTTAATTATGAGGGGGAAATTAGTTTTTATTGAGTAATAAACATCAATACTTAACATTTAAATCAATACATAACGGATTTGTTTCATTTCTTTCATTGTTAAAAGTAATTATTAACAAACTTTAATTTAATGAAGTTGAATTACTATTACTTTGTAGTTTGTATAGTACAATTCTTTTAGAGTGTGTGCGTGTGCGTGCATGTGTGTGTGCGTGCGTGTGTATTTTGAATTATATTTTTTCTGGCATATATAATTCAATGGTTGTAGTTAAAATTATATGAAAAATGTATTAAATATAATCGATATCTTTAAAAAAAAGTTGAATTCAATATTATACATTGTTATGAATTCGATAGGTTGTTATTCCTGGACAAATGTAATACATTTGAATAGTACTAGAATATTTTGAAGTTAGCATATATACTTAAACTATATTTGTATTAAAATAATATTTTAATTATATATTCACCACGTGCATTAAAACATACATATAATATATTAAATTCAAATTGTATTATAATTATTGTTTAACTTTTTTTCTTCTTATTAACGATGTTAAAAATATAGGGCAACTTTCACATATAGCAAACACAATTTATATTTGTATGCTATAGCAAAGTTTGCATAATTGCGCTCCATAGCAAACATATATATGTATAATTCGCTATACATATACAATTGAAGCGAACTGTATAAAACGAGAAAGAGAGAAATTATACACAGTGAATTTGTATAAAACGAGAAAGAGAGAAAGGCAAAAGAGACTTGGGCAGAGAAATATTTGTATTGTATAATCATAAGTGTATAGGACGATTATATATAGCTTGAATTTGTATAAATGAGAAAGTGAGAAAGGCAAAAGAGACTTGGGCAGGGAATATATAATTGAATCGAATTGTATAAAACGAGAAAGAGAAAAATTATATACAATTTGAATTTGTATAAAACGAGAAAGAGAGAAAGGCAAAAGAAATTGGGCTGGGGAGTATTTTTATTGTATAATTATAAGTATATAGGACGAAAATATATGTATTTGCATGTGTATATACAATTTTCTCTCGCTTTATACAAACAGAAACGCAATTTATACATTTCGTTTCTGTTTGTATAAAAGAGAGAGGCGAGGGTGGCGAGCGAGATTAGGGAGAGTGGCGAGCGAGATCTGGGAGAGGGGAGAGAGGGGAACAAAAATATATATATTTATACAATTTTCTCTCGCTTTATACAAACACAAACACATTTTATACATTTGTATTTGTATAAAAAGCGAGAGAGGTGAGCGAGACTACCACCAAACGAGAGTGGCGAGCAAGATTCCACCAAGAAGAGTGGCAAAAATAACTATAATTGGCTATAGGATACAATTAAATCAAAGTATCTTTATAATATTTAATTTGAATAATAGTTTACTATTATATACAATTTTCCCAAAAATATATTATACATGAATTTCAAATATTCAAATTAATTTATTTGTTACTATATTAAAACTGTGTTAGAAATGTATTATATATGCATTAAACTATTTTTGATAAGAAAAGTAAGATTAATTTAAATAAGAGTAAAAGATGTGGTATGATACGGGGGATTCTTTTGCACTAAAATAAAATGACAGCGAATAAAGATTTCAATCAAACAAGACATATCTCTTAAGTCTTACCATATTTTCTTAGAATTTGTCTCGTCTTTGTAGTATAAAAAGAACACAAAAAACTACTAAATCGAACAAATGAACTTTCATCAGCACAACAAGGCAAATATTACAAGAATAAACAAAATAATCAGCCACCAACAGCACACTGGACAACTACAACAATCAGAGTTTTAAAAAATATAAGAATGCCAAGAGCAGCGTATGTATCACATTCTATATAGCTTGTTGGAAGTATAGTTTACATTCAGGCAAGGCTTCCAAGAAACTCGAAATCAGTTCTGGTGGCAACTGTAGCCGTAAAAGCACTTGGTGATATCTTTGAATTACCAAAAGCACAGTGTTCTCCAGATCCACATCTTCCAAACAACCTGGAGTAATTGAATAAATATGAAGGGGGAAAAGCAATGCAATTTTTAGAAAATGAACATCAATATTGATGATGTTAAACACATAAAGGCAGTAAAAGAAGATCCAAATATTTAAGTAAAGTCAACTAGGATGTATTTATCCTAATTTAATTGTAATATCTGAGATGAATGGATATAAACAATGCATGTGGCCATAAGCCAACTCCAACATGAGATTGAGGTATACTTTATTGATTGAAACTTGAGAGAAAAGACATCAGTGCTGAAGTAGAAATTGTTGTTTAAACCACAGAAGATGGTGTCAACTAGACATCTAAGTCTGTGTTACATTTAGGAAATTTAAGATTCCAAACTTTGACAAGCAGATCATCTCATCCCAACATAAAATCATTATGCTTCCAAAGTAAGCAAAATCATGTTGTTGATTTTAATAAGTTAAAGAAATGAAAAGGTTTGAGTGATTTCTCCTTTAAAACAGCTAGAAGAGATTAATTTTTTTTATTTCTATAAACAGTTGAAGTAGGTAATATTTTTCCACCATGCACATCAAATATTCAAACGTCTGGTAATTTGAAAAATGAGAGCGTGGCAGGCTTACCCAGTTCAATTTCTAGCTCTTGATCTTCCGCGTCTCCTTCTTCCACAATGGTTCCATTTTCCATTTCCGTGGCTGTCTTGGCATACCTCTCCAAGAACTCTTGTTCAGTTTCTTCTAGTTCATCATCTTCAGAGTCCTGGCATTGAATTAAGAACAATAACAGTCAGCATTCATTATTCCAAAGGTATTATGAAATGTACATTTATATGATGAATATAGCCACTTTGCACACAGGAGATTCAGGGTTTTTGTTCCACATCTCCATTTTTACTTATAAGGAAAAGGAATATATGATGAATGTATCGCATATGCACTCTTCCCCTTCCTTCCACCACAAGTATTTCATGCATGTATGATAGAGCCAACAAACAGAAACCATGGATAATGATGCAAAAAGACAACAATATGGCAGGCGTCATCGACAATTTCCTGTGATATTATATTTTGTCTTTTGAGAAGATTCCTGTAACCTTTTTTTATATAAACATTGACTATTTTAACTAGAGAAGGTGGTTATGAAAAAAGAAACAGGTTTTGATAATTATTGTTTTTAAGTCGCAGTCTGTTCTTTTATGAAAAGAAAAATGTGTTGCCATCAAGAAAGCTGGTGAAATGTGCTAAAATTTCAACTTACATGGAAGGACCACAATTAAGTTAAGAGCCATAATTTGCTAATGAGACAAAGCTCATGTCAGAAGGCTAAGGAATTATCGTGAAAGCTAACACTCATTAGTCACATTTATTTCACTAACTCAAAAAATGGAGTATAATGTATGTTCTACAAATAGAACACACTTTGACCATAACGAAAAGCAGGTCGTACGAACATGATACCATGTAAACAATGTCTACCTGACAGCAAAGAAAATATGTGGGTGGGGGAGGGGGTAGCTAAAGATAATTAAACAAGACAGAATTAGTTCAGTGACCTAACCTCATCATGATCATCTTCAGTTTCCTCATCACCAGAAGCCTGATCTTCACTTTCTTCATCTTCATCTTCCTCTTCTTCTTCTTCTTCCAGTTCTTTAAACTTCAGAAATGCCTCCATCAGTGATGCAACGCAATCATGTAGCAATGAACTCCCTTCATTTTGCCGTCCTATCAGCTTGTCAAGAGATTGTGCCAGTGCCATCACTGGTAAAATTATAATAGAAAAAAGGACACAAGGAGACGGTGCTGATGAGATTCTTAGGAGAGTTTTCTACACCAATAAGAGAAGAAAAACTGAATACTTAAAAGGCAAAGCATAGAAAAACACAAAAGTTAACCACAAGGTATAATCAAAACTAGTGTTAGCTTGCAATCTATTAACAAGCATCGTAGTTGTGGACAGATAAACAGATCTAGATAGACACAATAGCATTTCTAGAACAAACAAAAAGGACTAACGTAGAGCCCATTACCAAAATATCCTTGCCCCATGAGAGAAAGTCAAGTGGAGAAGTTCCTAATTGCGCTAAAAATCTTAAGAAGTAGTAGGGGAAAAAGAAATAGAATACTAACCTACCAACTTGATCTCAGACTCTGATGACAAACTATGGTCAAATCTGCTTGTTGAGATAATTGCCAAAGCGGATAGAAAGCTTGTAAAGCCTGCATGTTCAATGCCCTCTATAATCTTCTCTACAGTATCAGGGAAACACAAATAACACGACGCTATTGCAAGCAACAAAGGATTCCATAGTGGGACAGGCTGGTTTCTTATCTCTCTAAAACGAGAAAATGCTGCCTGACACAAGGAAATCACCAAAGATTGCTTGACACCTTCTCCTTCAGGTAAGTAACTGGGATTATGTAGCAGAATGTGGACACAAGAGGATGCCCTCCATACTGCAGATGGATATTGTGAGAAAGCTTCGGTAATGAATGCACCAATTCCTTCAAGGATGGATTTTTGGGGAACAGGTGGAGCAGGAGGCAACGGCAGCTTCCCCACAAGAAAGTTCTTCACAGCAAATTTCTTTTCTAGGCTAACTGCTTTCTTGATACAGTTAAAAGTTGATAAATCCTCCATCTCCTCCCATGCATGCCAGTCAGCTATGAGATATGACCAGACCAGCATCAGCTCTGAGACTTTTAGCTTCAAAAGATCGTCAGCTTGGGTAATTCCTTGCAAAATGAAACCAAGCAATGTGGAGCAGTCATCAACACATGATGAAGGGGGCACTGAGAAGGCAACCTCATGTTCCTGATAATTGGAAAATATATATGAGAAGATAACAAGAGATTGGAATATCAAAAACAAAAGATATATTAAAATCCTCTTATCACTCTGTCATCCCAAGTTGAATCTATGAAACGAAGACCTCTATCTTCTTAATCTTTAGAGTAGATACTATATATAGGGTGATCTGTACACTCTGGTAACCAATACAAAGGCAATACGAATAGGAATGTTGATGGCGACCAGTTAAGTATCAGTTGAATTTAACTGGGGTTCTTGTTGGTGGAGGAACTGGATCAAAAAGAGAGACTCTAGCTGTAAGATATCTACTGGAACCATCGCCAAAATGGACATCTTATTCAAAGAGAAAGATCTAAAGTATCTGGATTACTTTGTGTGTATGATCAAAGATCCAGTAGGTAGTCACTCCCTTCTCAGAGAACCGTACGTGAGTCTTCCGCCTCATACAGCTCTGTCTGAGCTTCCATCAATATATGAACAGCTTTGCCTTATGCATGAGAAGCTAAAAGACTTGATCTAGTTAAGCTTGGTATGGATTTTAGAACACAAAACAAACATCTATTGCAGTATAAACACTAGAGTTAAGCAGCATCCACTACTAAGGTGATTGCATTTTCAATATAGAAAAATGAGCTTGAACAGGCTTCAAGCTTGATGTTACAGGCATAAAAGGAAATATTTTACTGAAGTGCTGAGTATATTCATTGACACAGAAAGTAAACAATGGAATATATATGCATACACGCTTGTGTAGTGACCTATCCATTTACTCTAAAATTAATTTTGATACATGGCTCAAGACTAACCATCAGTGGAGCAGATCTTAGCCACGCATGCTGTAGGAGATCTGAAAATGCTCTCATCATGGTGGTCTGACCAGAAAGCCACAATTGACTAGAATCATCCTGCTCATTTTCTTCAGATGCCGAGTTTTCCCAACACTGAGCCATCACTGCTAGTGTTGCAAAGCACTGTTCCACCATCTATCAGACGAAAGTCAGTAAGTACAGATCTCAATATGCCTTCAATTATACATGTGGATGAGTTCATTTTTTAAAATTTCATATTTGGGTGAAGAGCGAGGTTGATTCTACTCATCTAGCACATAAAAGGTGATCTAAGAATTTGTCTCAAGGTACCTCAGTTACAAGAAGGAATCGTATAGTTTAGACTTATTCCTATCAAAGTAATGACTCTTGAATCCCTGACCATGTGACATGATATCAACAGGACTGGGAGAGACGAGGTCTCATTGAACTAAAGGGCGAGCAAACCAACCTATATAACCTCCATTTAAACTATAAAGAATGAATAGTGAACAATATATCTCCATGAAATGTGCACAAAAATGTTCTTATTTTCATGCCAGTTACCAAATGATTATTAGAATCATCAAACGATTTGCTAAAGAATAAAAATACAAGTATGTCAGATACATAAGAAAATACCTGAGACCATGGCTCCAGATCTAAAGGCAAGTTCTTTGAAGTTTCTTTAACCAACAGACAAACAATATCTGGAATATGCGGTGAAAGTTTTTCAGTTGCAACCTCGACCATAGTACTTAGAAGCTGAAAGTAAATGGAGCTATCTTCTTCCCCATCACTAATCCTATGACAAACCACTTGAAGAAGTGGTAACCACTCAGGTGGCATGTACTCATTCTGCAGTACCAAAAGGTCAAGCATTATTTAAACTATCATGCTTCAGGTCCATAAAATAGGTTAGCCATACCCACTTACTTCAACGAGTTGGGCAATGGCAGCAGCAGCTGTCACCCGCACAGGATAACAAGAAACATCCCCTATATCTGACATTTGTAATGCTTTCACTAATGAAGAATAAATATCAGCACTCATACCCTGTTGTGGAAAGAGAAAAAAAGGAACTTACTCCTAAATAATGCCTAATAGCAAACAAGATGTTAAAAAGTATCATCAACACAATTATCTCACTTCAGAAAGACATGAAGCAAGCTCTCCTAGGACCCAATTTGCAGTGGCAATTAAATATGGTTGAGGAGTTGGTGTTTCATACAGTGGTAGCACCCGATTCCTAACTAGAGTATCCGTAAATCCAGGACTCTGCTCTGCTAGAAACTGAGAATACAATGCCACATAAGTAATATAAGTACAGAATTTTTTAGTTAAGAAAAATAATATTCGAAATAATGATCTATCCTTACATCTAAAAGGCTGCTATAGGCCATCAGGACTCCGTAATATCTGTCAAAGTTTAGACAAGGAAATTAAAGTAAATCTCGTACACAGGATGCAAGCATGATCAAGGAAGGTCAGAAAAAAAAAAGGTCTAGATAAATGGAAAAGTAAAGTAGGATTAGTTAACGGCATGACATTAGAATGAGCACTCTATGTCTTATGTAAACTTAGAGTTAAAGGAATTATAGAGTAATATAATGAATCTTAGAACTTTAACAGGACAAGTTTAGGGTAGGTTCTTTGCACGTGTGTCTCGCGTCAATCGGTAAAACTAGATACAAGAGGAATAAAATTATTTGAAATAGCAATTCACGTTAAAGTAAACATTTTATCTTTCTAAATGATAAGAATTTCATATAGGAAGGTTAAAAAGTTATCTAACTAAACATGAACCTCTTTCTTTAATTTTTTTTAATTTATTTATTTATTTTGTTTACCATAATTTAAGTAAATATTTATGTAAGGTAACATCATTGATTTTAAAGTCTTAAACGTTAGGACATTTTTCAAATTGGAGATTTAAGAAGCAAAACTTTGGTCTATTTTAAAATATTAATTATTTAGTTCTTACCTATTACAAATAAGTAAAGATTTAATAGTTTTTCTTTTAATCAATTTCAAAGTCCTAAATATTGGATGATAATCAAACGACAATTATTTGAGAAAAATAGTAAATGAAAATTTTGTCTATTGGGAGAGGTGATTAGACTCTCACAACACTACTTCATATTATCGAGGACATGACTCTAGATAGGAAGGAGTGGAGGTCGCGTATTAGGGCAGAAGGTTAATAGGGGTGGAGTGTTGTTGTAACGTGCATAGGTTTAGGCTTGTTTAGCATCTACCGTAAAACTAGTTGCCCCCTTGTAGTTCTTGTCATATGTTGTGTATTGTGTTTCGATTATCACATTATTTTGTTGTTGTTAATGTTTCTTTCATGTAGACTTTACACTGATCTTCTTATTAACGGTTGTGCTTTCTTCGTTGCTTTCTTCTTTTTTGATTGGGTTTGATGCATTTGAACCGAGAGTCTTTCGGAAACAACTTTTCTACCTCCACGAGGTAGTTGTAAAGTCTGTGTATACTCTACCCTCCCTAGACTCCACATACTGGGATTGCACTGGATGTTGTTGTTGTAGAGTCTTTTCATGAAGGGCAAAAAGTTCAATCAAACCTCCATGCTTTTAAAGTAATAAATAAATAGCACCAACCATAATCCTATTGAATTTTATTTAGTGGAGAACTTTCAGTGAAGTACAGTGATATATGACCATAACTTACAAAGTTAAAGGAGTTGATATCATAATTTTGTTTTTAACTCACTCATTTACTGTGTTTTCGCCATTATCAATGGGAACAGGAAACTTTGACAAGAATGGAAGCACCAACAACTCCCCCATCGAGCTGTAACCTTTTCTTTTGTTCTTTTCTCCTTTCTTACGCTTTGATGAAGCTGTAGAAGTCTTGACTGGCGGTCCCTACAAGCCCAACAATAAATCACAGATAACTATGTGAATTTTAAAAGAAGAAGCTAGAGCAATATAAATTATAGAAAACTAACCTTAGATATTGAAATAACACCAAGCAAGTTTAAAGCACTTTTCCTTGCTGTAAACAAGTCATCTCTCAATCCAGAAATTTCTTCCTGCAGTATCATAAAGATCAGACAATATCCTGCGAATGTTTAGAGTATACAACTTATAAAGAAGATCAAAGATTAGAACATACAAGGTCAGACGGAAGATTTTTCCTTATGTATTCATCCGGATCTTCTTCCCACTCTATTGTGTCCTACTTAGCAGGCATTTGAGCCTTTAATCAGAACTTCACAAGAGTATGTCACAACAAAAGAAAAAAACTCATGAACATAGGCAGAGAGCTCTCTGGAAGCAAATTTGTGGAATAGCTGACCTTCTCATTCTTCACAAGAGCTGGGAAGATTGCGGAATTAAGCAAGGAAGAAAAGTGAGGAGAAATCAGTCGCCATCCCTGTTTCAGATGATGATGATAATATACTTTAGCTTGGAAACTTGAACAGTAGCAGGGAGTAACCATAAAAGTCCTTGCCGATAGAGGAGAAAACCAAGGAATTAGCAGAAATGCCTAAAAGGAGAAAGAAGCTAGGAAGGCAAAAGAACAAGCATGAAAATAAATAAACATCGACTGCTCAAGCTACAAAAAAATAGTCAAGCAAAAGAGAAACTTTTGACCATGAAGACAACTATACAAACTTACCGGACCTGTCTCTAAAACACGAGAAATAACATCAAAGGCTAACGACACAGCCCTTTCTGACAGCGGATCCAGTTTCTGCAACGAAAGAGTAAGTAGATGAAGAGAGAAGATAAAAATAAGAACGATCGAGGAAGAAAGACAAGTATAGTGTGTGTGGGAAAAGCACTTATGAGAAACAACATAAAAGTTTATGAGACATTCTTGACAGACCAGATATTGAGACGAAATAAGTAGATGAAGAGAGAAGATAAAAATAAAAATTATCATAGGAAGAAAGACGAGTATAGTGTGGTGGGGAAAGCACTTATGAGAAACAACATAAAGTTCATGAGACATTCTCGACAGAACAGATATTTAGACTAAGCATAGATTCTTACTTATACGACACAACTTTAGTGTCGTTAAAGAAAGGACAATCCGACGGCAGCATGCTGAACAAAAGTGTCTATTTACTAGGCATTCTAGTGAAATAAGATTATGGAACACCTGATATGAAAGTTCATATTTATAGAACTACCAAGTAATACTCTTCAGACTTACATTTATGATTGTGCTATGCTTGACAATTTCTGAGACACATTTCACCATGTCAGGCATCAGTCTGTCATTGTAAGATGAGAAGAAATTTGAGGAAAAACCAGGATATCTGTATTTTCATTGTGGAGCAAATAAAATGCATTTTGACAGCATACTTGTCAGCAAACTTCCGGTGCCGGGAGACTAAAGCACAGAAAATCAGCAGACTTCGCTTTGCAGTCTTCATCCGCATAGAATACCCATCTTTGCAAGTCAAACCACCATCAAAACTTAAAGAATTCAGGATTCGTATCAGATCTTGACAAATAGAAGGAAGCAGAGGAGCCAAGGCAGATGGCATGTGAGATTTCACCTATAAAATTGATAGACTTTAGATTGTAGTATTGCCAAAAGAAGGTTCAAAACAGAAACCTTATTAGAGGAAGAAGATGCTTCCGGATAAATATTTCTAGGACACATAAAAGGACACATTGGTGTAAGAATTCCCCCTAGTAATTTGAATAGTCTTGAAAAGAAGAAAATAGTGCACTGATAGCTGATCTGACTATCAAATCACTTTAATGGGGTATGTTGTGAACTTTTGCTTCCTTTTTCAAAAAAAGGTCAAATAAAGGAAATGAGACTGTTCCTTGGTAAACCAAGTAACCAATGTTTCGAATGAAAGAAGATCTATTTTCCTGGCATAGATAACATTCATGCTCATCATTCACCTTTTAGACGAGCAAAAGACCTTGTGTGCATAAAGCTATATCAAAATACACTAAGTTACAAGGCGTCAAGATCACATGCAAAACATTGTAAACAAATTACTTTAACTCGTTTACTGGTGCCTCGTTCCCATTTTCAGCGGAATTGCTTTTACACTTATAACCAGCTTCCTCTCCTCGATATGCTTGATAACTGTATCAAGCAGTTTCCTCCTATCATTTTTGTTATTTTCTATATCCCGAAAGTTTTTAGGATCTGATACATCAAATATGCTGTCTGCTAACTTCTTAACAGGAAAATATTGAAACAGAACCTAGAGCTCAAATGATAGTTGACTTTTCATGGATCAAACATCATTTGTTGTAAATTTATCCTCACCGCAAAATAGATGCACTTGCATATGATGAGAAGGATAGTTTCTGTCTGCACTTCTGATGTATGTTGGGCATCTGATACCTGTTTCATGCAACGATGATTTAGCACCTCCATACACTCTAAAGTAACATGTTTAAATATGGAAATACCTAGGAGGAAGAGGAATGTAGAAAATTATGTGGACCTTTTCGGTACAGAGGTGAAATACAGCAAGTAAGGGTACAAGGATCTCTCTTGAAATAAGTTCTAGCTGTGGTGGAACTGGCTCCTTCACAAGTTTTGGATTCAAGAAGTACTGCCACAAGACATAAGATGAGATCAATACAAGAACCTAAGCAGGTAGGTTTTTACAGCAGATTTGAAATAAATGAGGAATTTGGTTTAGTTAATTATTCTGTCAAAAAAAATTGATTTTAACCAAATTATAGAATGCTGTTGGTCTATCTTCATATGGATCAACCCGAAGCCTTCTTGATCACTCGCCAAGTGCTTAAGCTTATTTTCAAACAATTAGCAAGTTAGGGGTGGCATTTTTCAGGACATTGTGACAGTCAGCAAGGTTCTAACATACAAAATACAATTCAATAAAATAAGAAACATAATAGATATCAATAGAGGGAAAGTCATCTATATAGGTGGAATCAGAATATAGCTGAGACATATTTAAATACCTGGAAGGGTCTAATCAGTGAGTGAAGAATGTTTAGGGCGTTGATGGTTTTCCATTCAGAATTCGGATTCTTATCAATCAGATCACTGCGCTGAATGACCGACCTTAGCTCAGGCACAAGCTCAGGCCAAGCATCTTTTTTCACAAACTCAACTGCAATAATTGAGCGAAACTGAAAACAAATAGGAGAAAAGAAGATTAAAAAAACAACCTCATTAATTACACACGCAAACAAGAAAAAGTTATGCCCAAAACGCTTACAGCTTCAACTAATATCTTAAGAGTCATAGGTTCTGCTTGAAGCAAAGCGCGCACAAATGCATCTCTAAACTCTTTGGTGATTCCTGAATTTGTATCAATAGAATCAACATTTCTTCTAGTGAAGTTCTTGAGATATGTGGCTGCAGCTACTTTCTGACCTCCGTTCTCACCTCCTATGGAAATGAAGATCCAATATAAAGTGTAGCACAGAAATTAACTTTACAGAATGCAAAAGCATAATCAGGTAAATACTCCTTCAACTCGACAGTTGAATAATCATAATGAATCTATAAATACTCGAAAACAGCGAAATCTGAACTGCAGAGTACCTATGGCGATAGAGAGCAGAGTGAAGGGAAATTCTGGGAGAGTAGAGAGGTGATCCAGAGCATCAGTGGCGGCATTGATGACGGCACCGTTGGGGCTCAGAGTTTGATTGAGGAGCTGAGCAATTTGATGAATTTCCATAACGTATAAGTGGTGGCGCTGCCGCAGAACCCTAGCAAAGACTGCAGCTACAAACACAAAACAAGTTGGCAAAGAGTTGTAAAAAGAAACAAATAATTGGCTAAAACAGTTGAAAGCGCGGGAAAATTGATATTCGCGCCGTCCATTTTTTGTCATCACCGTAAAAATGGCATTATTTTTTCTATTTATTAACTTTGAAAATATGAAATTGAATAATTTATTTATGTTATTGGTTAATATAATTAATCAAAATAAATTATTAATTTATATTTATTTATTAAAGACTTACTTCAAAAAATACTTTCTCGATTTCTTTTCATATGACAATTTTTTTTAAAATTTTACTTGAATTAAGAAATTAAGTAAATTTACAATTATATCATTATTTAATATTTTTAAGTCAACTTTCAATAAATGATAAATAAGGAGTATTTTTTTATTTTTTATTTATTTGTTGAGAATTTTTTTTAAAATCTTATAAAATAAGCAATGGTGAGAGTGACTAATCAATGTATCAAGTAATTATAATGAATATAATTATTTATTAATTTTTCTAGGTTGGTCAAATATTTATTTCAAGACTAATTAATCATCAAGGTTATAATAAGAAGAATATTGTAATTTATGCATTAATTTTATAAAATAATAAATATTATGAACCAACTATTTATAGTAAGTAACTAAGGATAACCATAAAAAAGGAACCGAGGCAACAATAATTACAAACTTACATAATTTTCTAAGGGACATAAAATCTAAAATAATAATATATAAATAGGAACGAAAGCAGTAATAAATAATTTCAAATATATGTTTTGTAAGAGGATGAGTGATCCTAATTATGAAGGTAATGCAATATCTCTGCATCTATATTAACACGCGATAAATTGATGTGAAATTGAGAGATTAGGATATAAAAGACTAATTATGCTACGTAATATTATTTATATATGCTCCTTCGATACATTCGTTGCACGTATATTCCGAGCAACATCGTATCTATTTTTATAAAATAATAACAATATTATAAAATCAAATTTTTGAGTAAAAAATTATGCATGAAAGTTGTTTCAGCCCTTATCAGTAAATATTAAACTGATCAATTGCTAATTAACAAATATATGATCTCTTATGAAATTCTTTATTTTTCTCATATTCTTCAATAATCGGTGATAAAAAAATTTTCCATATTTTCTTTCATTAAATTGTGCTTGATTTCTTCTTCATCATCATCAATAATCAGCAAATCATAAAGCAAAAATATATCTTCCGTCTCACTGTAAATGTTACTAATAAATTTTAGCCAATTCCTTTGTTTTTTTCCTCCATGAGCACATTAAGGGTTTGTTTGAAAAACCATTTGATAATTAAAATTGGTGTAATAATTAAGATAGTAATTATAATATAATAATTATATTGTTATATTTGTTTGTCACAATGTAATAATAGTATAATTACAAGTGTACTGTTTGATTACACAAAAGCAATCATAAGATTATGTTATAATATAACAATAAAAATAATTATTTAAAACTAAAAAAAATACTACAAATAAGGGCCGTTATAATGATATTGAATTAAATATTTAGGATACATTTTGTCTTTTGAAAATATATTAATATTATAAAAGAAATACTTGATTTATACTTTTCAAATAAGTATATTTTTATTAAACGAATCATAGAACCTAAAAGACAAAATGGTCTGATAGACTCTTATAATTGTATGAGTTTGTATTCTAAATCCTTTCACTTAACTCTTTGTCAATTGAACCTTTAAACTCAATTAAAATAAAATTTTAAATACAGATCTCGCTAAGAAGATTAGTGATCAATCGTTTCAAGGGTGAGCCAGTTCGTTCGGGCTGCCATGAGTTATATATATTTTTGTTTGTCCACATCTTCGAACTTAGATTAGTACTTTAGATTTTCGTATGTTTAATTGGGTTGTACACATTTCCTTAGACTTATGATCCTTGTTAGAGTTTTAGTATATTGACTTTCGATTTTAGACATTATTCCATAATTGTTTTGATTAGACTTTTGGAGTTTATGAGAATTCTATTTTTTCACTTAGCATTTAAACCTGCTTATGTATCTTTAAATGTCTTTGTTTTAGTTGAGTTTGTTAGTTTGAATTTTAGTAATGGTTCTCTCACCTAAGGGTTAGTGTGAGTGTCAATCATGACGGTCTAGGTCGTGACAACCACAATATTCAAAAAAAATTCTTTACTTTTACAATTATATCCTTTTTGACTTTGATACTTTTGTTAAAACTTATCTAAACAAAACATTGTTGGCATTACTACATAAAATTAAATTTACGTACTATCATTAGATTTTTTTTAAAAACTTTCATAACTTGTATTAAGTTACAGTTACATAAAAGAAGAATTTCAAATAATGTGTTTCCTAAAATGTAAGAATTTTCTATAATTTAATCAAGACAAAATCAATAAATTGATCATGTTTTCTACCTACCATAGTAGAAGAGTGAGTAAAAAGTGGAATATCAACATATGTGCTTGATGTATTTTTTTTATTAGTTGAGGCTATTTACGTCATTCAATCCACTGCTCTAGCTTATCATCTTCCACGTGGTTCTATAGCCACTGCTTTTACTTTGCGTGGCATCCTTGCGTTCATCCACCACTTTCATTAGACTCTAGAAGCAATTTTCTTTCACGGCTCTTCATCCTCAATTTTCTCCAATACTTTCACAGCTCTTCATTCTCAATATTCTCCCACTGCTGCAATTTCAAGGTTACTCTTTGTTATTTCTCTGATTTGCTCTTCAATTTTGTTCATAGGTTTCCCTTTTCCGCTATATTTTATTTTGATGTTTATTTTTTTGATCATTTGATTTCTTAGGTTTCCGTTTTCCCCTATATTTTCTTTGGCTGCCGAACTGTCTCATTTTCTTTTGATGTTAAATTTGGCTGCAAATTTTGGTTAAATAGATTTAGAGGTTGATTTTAGATTATTTTTTTTTTAGTTTTATGGATTGGTGAAGTTGGATGTACACTAAAACAAACAAAGATAATAGGTTTCCCTCTTGCCAGAGTGAGATATGAATTTAGCTACATAAGAGACAAGCTTAAAAGCAAGAAGGAAAGGGTTAGCTTCTTGGCTTAGCTTATTGTCGCTTAGCTTCTTGGCGTTACTTTCACATTTCCTTAAAGTTTAAGGTAACGATGGCTTCTAGCGTAGACTAATTAATCTTTCATTTTTGTTAAAATGGACAAGTAAAATGAAACATCTATTTTAATATTTCCTATATAACTCCGTCATGTTGGTGTAATCCAAATTAGTCGGACCACTGCAAGAACAAATGGAATCAGTTCACTCTCATAACAAATTCTAAACAACATGAAAGAATGATATTATAAGTACAATAAAATATTTGTTGAGACCTTTCAGAGTGAACTTTGTGCTTCAGGTTTCGTTAACCGAAAAAATCGCTATATAATTTTATTGGACAAGACTTCATTAATTACTAAACAATGAACATCTTACTTGAGATAATTCTAGCTATATTCTCCACATTTGAATCGCCTTTCTTCTTTCATCTTTCTATATTTTGATGTCACACTCATATAACTAAACCACCCACCCTACTTCCTTCTTCCATTTCCAACTGCTATTTTTTTGTATCAATGTGGTGATTACGCTTTTGGAATTTCCATATTTGTAACATTGTTTTATGTCTAAGTTGAGAAGAGCAGAACAACTCTTAACTAACCGCTGCAGATTTGCCACAATTCAAGTTCTCCCCATTTCGTTTTATTTAGCGAATGTTGCTATTATGTATTTGTCGATTTTATTTTCTTAAAACTATTTTCCTCTGTTATTAATTGTAAAACAGTTTTAACCAAGTATTGCATGTTTTTGGCATTGTTCTGGGAGTTGGTTTCACGATAACAACTAAACAAATTATTTATTTTGTTTTGTTCTTCCTTTGTTTCAATCCGTGTCATTATTAATTGCTATTTTTGTATGCGCATTTAGGTTGAGCTTTGGTTTGTTTTGGAT
Organism: Solanum sitiens; assembly: GCA_016801875.1. Lineage (NCBI taxonomy): Eukaryota > Viridiplantae > Streptophyta > Magnoliopsida > Solanales > Solanaceae > Solanum > Solanum sitiens. The sequence continues at coordinate 517,105 of JABWTJ010000450.1, read as the reverse complement.
TATCGTATTTCATAGAATATGACGAAACCATTGTAAGACCTTTTTCATAACATTGAGATATCATTTGGTATACCTCGATACAGTTATATTACTCTTTAACTTTTTGAATTTTACATTATGCCCTTTAACTATCGTTTATTAATATATAATATATTGTATTGATGTACATTTCTTTTATAATTGCAGCTTAACTCAAATGGCACAAAGATTTACTCTCAACTCCACCACTCCTAAATTTGAGGTTTGGACATGCAGATTTTAGATTCTAGATAAATATCCCCTCAGAAGATTGGACATGCAAATTTGAGGATTGAACATGCAAATTTCAGATTGTAGATGCAAAGTAAGTTTAGCAGTTACTTTATCCAAAACAGAGGTGAAGAAGATGAATTAGTATTCAAATAGTACCACTTTCTTATACTTTAAAGATGAATTAGTGTCGAAGTAATACCACTTACCATCAAATACTTTTAACTTGAATGTGTCCACCTTTCTTTTTTTATTTTTCATTGCAGCATCTCTCCCCATTCTTATCCAACTCACCGTTATTCATATTAATTATCCTATTCTCAGCTACAAACCTTCTAGCAGTAAAATCAAAACAATCATATGGAGGACCAACATATATGTCTTCTCTTCCTCCTCGTGACTTTTCTTCTTCTTGTTGTTCTCCTTGCTCTCTTCTTTTTTCTCATCTTTGTTGCTCACTTCTATGAGGCATTTTGAGACACTTACTTGAATTCTGTGCATGAACTCTTTTACTATATGCTTCTCTTTAGTTTTATAAGATTCGGGATAAATAAAATGCAAAGCCAAAACAAATTATAAGTTATACATTACGACTCTCCTACGCTTTTATATGAAAATAATTTAATAGTCTAAATTGTGTGCCGTTGTCAATCGTCCTTGGCAAAAATAGGAGAGATTACCAACCTTCATCGTATGCCTCAGAATGCAATGAATATGAACATTGAAAAAGCATTTCTGTTTGTTTAGTTTTTGTCATAGTTAGACACACTTTTCTTATTAATGTATAAAAATATGAATTGACTAAAATTTTCCGTTACTATTACCATGTTTGACTTCCTGGAACCTCAACTTGCTATAATTATGCTCATTCAGTGCCTTACGTGAAAAGGTGAAATGAAGTTGAATGTGAATATGTACGACGTCCGATGTTTTAACAAGGTACGTAACAATCTACGTACCATACAGATTCTTACTACGCTACACAATTTCCACATTCTTACTACACTACACAATTTCCACAATTTAAAACATCGCTTCTGTCAATCACAGGTATTTTGTCAACTACAATGTCACAACAAGATTGTAGCTGCCATCTATCCAGCTTCTTTAAAAATATATATAAATAGTATTATCTCATACGCAGTGCAATAGTAAATGTGATGTCTAAACAATGTGTATTTGTACATTTTTAACTTTTATTCAGTGTCGTTCTACCAATATTCTATCAATATAGGTCCTAAGTTTTCTCCACTACGCGCACGGGCATCTACCATCTAGTTATAATTAAATTATGAGTCAAGGGAATGTAAAATATCAAAATATTACAAGGTAAGAGAAGTTAATATGGAAAAAAACAAATTACGAGAGGTTAATATGGATAACCAATTAAGAGAAGTTGACATGACTAATCAATTATGTGCAAACAAATGATGCCAAGATTTTGTTTTTGGTAGGTTTGATTTAACTTTGACTTGTGAACAAATATAAAGCAAATCAATATTTATGAAATGTTATTTACAAGATATCTATAGACTACAAATTAAATACATAAAAAAATTAAATTAATTATTTTAAACTAAAAAGTTAAATACTCAATCTTAAAATATAACTTAGAAACAATGGCTTATTTATTAAATCTAATTAAAAAACACACATATTTATTTATTTATTGTAAATTTTCACTTCTCTTTAAACAACTAAAAATAATACTTCACCAAAAACATAATTATTTTTTGATATTTTTAATCTTTTAATAGAAAGTTAATAAAATAAGGCAAAAGTCAAAAATATTAATTTAGATTTTTTAAAAATATTTAAGCTCTAATTAAAAACTATGTGTCTACATTTTGTCTCTCTTTGATTGAAAACACGAAGAGTTTTCAGACAAAAAAGTAGACAACAAGATAAGTTTGACCGGACTCTTATTTGAAAGGGATAAATTGTGACAGAGTCCTTCTTTTGGACAACCTACATATTCCGGGTTATAAGAGAAGCAAGTCATGTGTAGTTCAAGAAGATGAAGTGATAGAGTTGGAAGTAGGGGTATCAAATGGGCGAGTTGGGTTGAAATTTGGGATATTAAAATGAGTTGGTATAGAAGTCCGGTTGGATTTTGACCCGCTCAAGTTTACTTTGGGCTCAAATGGACTAAAAGACGGGTTGGGTCTTGACCCGCTCAATTTGACCCAATTAATCCCAATAATTTAACATATTGATATTTAATTTTTATAATTACAATTTGAATTTCAGCTGAATTTTTTTTTAATAAAAAGTAACAAATAGATATATGAACCCTAAAAGATGTTAAATAGATAATAATTCATACCTTAAGTATAGAAACATATCTTAATAAAGTTTTGAAACAGATTGAAATTGGAGATTGGATTGAGCTCAATTGAGGATTCTCTTCAAATGGATTATGCTTGAATGGGTTGAGATTGAACCCAATTTAAATTATCTTGAGTCCAACTCTTAAAATTCTGGGTGGATTGGGCAGGTCACCTATGTTTGGTTCAATTTTGACAAGGGAAGTTAAGTGAGGTTCCATCGAAACTCCACTTCGCGACTCCTATCCTTACATAAAAAATGAAAGTTAATTATCACAAAGAAAATAAAAGTACAAGGTCCGATTTATGCATCTTCTCTTGAGTCTTCAGTTGAGTCTCAACTTTCAGATTTCACCTTAATTTTTTATGAGTATCTTGATCCTGAATTAAATTTGAGGTTTAACTTACCATTTAGAGTGAGCTTTTGATACTCTTAAAAATGACAATTTAAAATTTTCTTGAATGCATGCATGTTTCCTTGATGCAGATGTCAGGAGGTCAGACCGCTAGATGCATTAAAGAAGTTGAATTTGAGCAATCATGGGGAATGAACATTCTAAAAAGAGTCCAAACTTTGTTCTCGAATTTCAAATTCATCTTTCGCTTGAAGAATCCTGCAAATCATCACAAACAAATGAAAAAAATAATTTTTTGCCCCGGTTGTCTTATTCAGGCTTCTACCCCGTGTGCTTCGGGTAATGAAGCACTTTCAGTGGAACGAGCTTCATGATTTCTCATTAAAAATTCATTATGTTGCTCAACCACTAGAAGGCATGAGATCAATTAAGAGTATTTTTGAAAATCCTTTTCATGGTAATGTTGTTGTAATATCATATTAGAGGCATAAAAAGTAGTTAATGTCTTTTCCAACATGTCCTCATCTTTTATAAATTTTCCACATAATTTCAATTGGGAACTGATTCTAAATACAATAGGGTTATACTCAGCTACAATTTTATAATCTTGAAACGGTTAGTGCATCCACTTATAACGTGCCCTTGGCAACATTGCCTTGAGGTGGTCATACCTCCCTTTCAAACCTATCAACAATTCAAGTGGATCATTTACCATCAAGTGTTCAACCTTCAGGCTTTCATCAAGATGATTTAGAAGGAAAATCACAGTCTTCGCTTTATCCTGACTTGATGCATTATCCCCTTCAATTATACTATCACCAAGACCCTTAGCGGTAAGGTTATCACGATCCAACCCACCAGTTCGTGCGTGCACCTACATACTACAACCTTAGCAGGAGAACCCTCATATCCCAATAGTCAAAACATACGAAAACTAGAGGAAACAGAGATAAGTATAATAACAAAATTTTATAAATAATATTTTTAATACAAATTCAGGCTAAGACTCGTAAAGTAATTTAACACCCTTAAGGATCTAGTCTAAGCTGGTACAAGAGCTACTAAGAGATCAAACTGGACATAATAATTAGAGCTGTCAAATGGGCTTGGCTCGCTAGGCCCAATCCAACCTTGAATTAAATGAGATTGGGCTCAATTTTTTCAGCCCATTTAGAAATGAGGCTTTTTAGCCCAACTTTATTTGGTCCGCTGGCCTCGTAGGCCCAACTCGCAAGCCTCATAGGCCAGTCCGTGGGCTGTGAATTTTAAAAATATTTATTATATATATATTTTAAGTAGTGTTTTACTTGTTAAGATTTTGTCAATAAATATTTTTAAAGTATCAACATAAAATCAAGACTATATGTTTTTAAGTATCTTTTACATTTTAGGGTCATTAACTCACTAAATTTTCTTATCAACCCAAATTCATTACTCCATTATAACTATGAATATTTGATCTCTTTTACTTTTATATTTATGTCTAATTTTCGCTTCTCCTTTGTTGTCTTGTTTATGAAAATTGTGATCATGTAATATTATTTGCGGGGATGAAACTTATGAATGTTATATCTTGGATATCATGTATATGTTTTGTAATATTCACTGAAGTATGTGTAATTCATCAATGTTCGTATTCTTTTAAAGAAGAAAATGTTTATTTTTAGGTTGAAGGGACAACCCGTCCCAACTCCCAACCCGTGGCCCACTTAGGGCTGGGTTGAACTGTTATTTTATAGGCCCTTTTATTAAAAGGGTCAGCCTGTTCCAACCCATTTAACTCTGTAGCCCGTTAGAGTTGGGTTGGCTTAGCCCATTTTGACAGTTCTAATAATAATAAATGACATAGCTCCCACCATGCAGAAGGAAAAATAGAAGCTCCTGGAGATTTCTTCATCTTCACCTAATGGAACATCACTGATCCTTGATCCCGCTATGCCAAAGGGCATAGCAAGAAGTATCAGTACAAAACCACACGTACTGATAAGCATCATCGGTCTATCCGACATCCACCGCATAATATAAGAACACAACTAGTGAGAACATGCAATAAATCACTCGCTTCTCCACATTTACCCTCTCTCGAATACCTCAAATTACTATAGTAGCCTTACTACTAACCACCTCCTCATTCAACCTAGTTACTAGGTTCTTGATCATAGCCTAACCATTCTAACACAAAAAAGAGATCACGAATGCACTACAAGAATTTTGACTAACCACTCACGACAAACCCTTACTTCTTTCCTTTATATTACCCAACCCTTGCCACATGGTACATTATATCAAGCTTTCTAACTACTAACCATGAACTCCCTTTCTCTAAGGTGAAATCCACCTAAGTATTTATATCACGTACACTACCTCCACTTCTCACCCTTGTAACATACAGACAACCCGTGTCTCTCAACATTAACATTCTTGAGCACTTGGAACGCAATCAATCCATGTTAGTGTGTTGGAACGCAACACCCGATCTATTGAACAAGCCACAATCACATTAACAAAGTACATTCTCATAATCAAACAATCAAGTCATGATTCATGGAATACCTCATTCAATTATTCTCATATACAATTAGTGTGATCCATAACACAACGTTTTGCATACATACATGCATTATAAAAAAGTAATTACTAACATACATCACACTAATACAAAATCACCACCATCACAATGAAGTATTCATCACCATATATCACTAAAACAATAACTCGACCATACTTAGCCCTAGTTCATCATCTCTGGTTTCTTACTATGATTATAATCGTTCTTTGTTCGGTGTACGATGGCCTACGCATGAATCCTACCATTGATTATCATTATACTACACAGTGTACACATATTTATAACTACTCAATTAATAAACCTAGCCTACTTGGGAGCCAAGCAGTTCCATAGAGTTTTTGGCTGTGATTCTTGTTTCTGGACTTCATGGCGGTGAACTTGAACGGAAATCCACAATCAATCGACATCCTTATGCTAGAAATCTCTTTCTCCTTCCTCCCCAAGCTTAGACTAGCTTTTTGGGGGTTCCTACGGTGGTTTACGTCCAAATTAGGTATTTTAGGAAGAAGGAGAAAATAGGATTTGGTGTTATTTACATTCTGTCTCACCTATACCGCTTTAGCACCACATTGCCCTGTCATGGCGCCGCCACCCTAGCGCATCTGGCCTGCCCTGGAGGGACAATGCCCAATCTTTCAAAGTTTTTGCTTTTTCTAAATAACGATGGTATGAGTCGTTACAATAGATAACAAATTATCCCTTGTTCGTCCCCAAACAACTAGTGCATGGGACATCACACACTTTATTTTGGAGTACATCTTACTACAGAATTGGTCCATTAAAAACACCACGATGGATGGACATTTCTCAAATTTGGAACACAAAAGATTTTATAATTAAGGGGTCACTTTGGAATTTTTTGAGGCAACACATGAAGAAACGAACACATTCAACTTACAACCTGACCCGCTAGACCTTCCGCTGAAGCGTGGCCATTGTGGCGAGGTACCTCCCACTGCAGCGGGAGATCACAACCAATAAAAAGGGAAATGGTGAATGGTTTCCTCATTTCTCCGTCTCCCTACTACAACTCTCTCATAATCATCTCGATTCATTCACTCTGAACGTCAAAATTAAGGTAATACTCACACTTTGAATTGTCTTATTTTTTACTTACTTAACTACGATTACGTGACGATAAATGATTGAGTAGAATAGCCTTGGGGCAGTTTTCAAAATTGTGAAAAATTGGTTGCTTGATTTGCTTGAAAAATGTAGCATGGATACTTTCCTTATGTACCCGATGTCTCCACAATGTCCTGGGCGTAAGGATTTCATTGAAATGCAGTTGAATCAGTACGAAAATGGGTGGGGGAAGTTGAACAGTCTCTTGGTGTAAAAATCAAATTTGGACATCATTTAGGGTTAATTTGCAAAAATAATTATACATTTAAGTCCTGGGTAGTTAATATACTCTGAAAACGAGGATTTTGGGACAAAGAGGTGACATGATCGCGCTTGATGTTAGTTCCAGATGAAGGCAACTCTAGCGACCTTCATCTCGCAGTGGCAACCTACATCATTCCGTTTTAGCGGGATTTTGGGCTCTGTGGCGGGATGTGTCAAACCAGTGGCCTGCATCCGCTAAGGCTAGAAAATTATTTTCTCCTCAGACCAAATTTTTTCTCGATCCCCCAATATTCTAACGTGCTTATAAATCTTTACATGCTTCTCTAAATGGTTGGCACCAATGAGAAAAATCTTCCTTTTGTCCGCTCTCCCGATGCTGCTAGTCGGGAACGATACCATGACCATTGAAACACTAAATTATGCTGTGAGAAGGGTTTTCACTTGCTTCATTTGGAAAAGAAAGCGCTTGCATTTCACACTCGGCTTATGGAGTTTCGCTGGGCTCCATTGACAGAGTTCCCCCTGCTACTCGCTTTACCTGAGGGAGTTCTACGTTGTCCTTCTTACTGTTCAATAGGATGAACCTCACCCTGTCATCCTCATCCGGGGAGTTGACATCCCCCTGAACGCCACTACCCTCAATGAGGCGCTAGAGTTACCCGAGGTCTCAGACGCAGAGTATGAAGCCAAGATGAGAGAGATGGACTTAGGTTGTGTCACGACCCAAAATCGAGCCGCGAGTGGCACCCACACTTATCCTACTATGTGAGCGAACCAACCAATCTAAAACCCCAACATATTGAACAAAATACAAAGCGGAAGACTTAAAACTCATTAACGAAAACAATTAAATAACTTCTAAAATTTATAACCCATTATCCCCAAAATCTGGAAGTCATCATCACAAGAACATCTATCCTCAAGTTACTAATCTAAAAGTATCTAAGAAGCTAAAATAAATAAAAGGCTAGTCCATGCCGGAAGTTCAAGGCATCAAGACATTGAAGAGAAGATCCAGTCCAAGCTAGAAGCATTAGCTCACCCTGAAATCCGGTGTAGTGAAGATGGCTAGAATTGCTGTTGAAGTTGAGACGACGGTAAGTTGCTGCATTCCCCAAAATAACAAGAAAGAAAACAACAAGTAGGGGTCAGTACAAACACAGTACTGAGTAGGTATCATCGGCAACGCAAAATAGAAAACAGTATATATCAAGTTCATATCATAAATCACGAACAATACTCAACATGAGAACAAGTAATAAACATCCAATCATTACTTAAGTACTACCAGGTCATCCATGAGACTCAAAGCCTCAATACCACAAATCATTTGGGAAATGAGTCATTACAGTGGAGTATATAACATCTCTTAAGAATTCCTTATCTTTCGTCCTCTTGTGTCGGTACGTGACACCTCCGATCCACTACTACGGAATGTGTCGGTAACGTGAACACTTTCCATCCCTAATACTATGTGTCGGAACGTGAACTCTCCGATCCCCTAATTCTAAAGGTGTCGGTGTCGTGCGCCCGATCCCCTAATACTGATTGTCGGAACGGTGACACTCCGATCCCCTAAGTCCTACGTGTCGGTTTTCGTGACACCCGATCCCCTAATTACTATGTGTCGGAACGTGACCTCCGATCCACTAAATTCTACGTTTCGGTTCGACACTCCGATCCCCTACTACTATGTGTCGGAACGTGACACTCCGATCCCCTACTTCTACGTGTCGGTTCTTGACACCCGATCCCCTAATACTATGTGTCGGAACGTGACACTCCGATCCCCTACTTCTACGTGTCGGTTCGTGACACCCGATCCCCTAATACTATTTGTCGGAACGTGACACTCCGATCCACTAACATCATTCTATCAATTCATCAAGCCTTCTCTTATACCAA